>JANAVB010040218.1:2550019-3018314 GCA_029216955.1 Iris pallida | reverse complement strand
ATATATATATATATATATATATATATATATATATATATATCGGCGCGCACACCACACACCACACACACACACCACACACACATTTGACTGAAACACACACACATACATCCCATCATACCACTCTTTGTCTATACACACAATGTTATCCTGATTGGGCTAGGAACTTGATCCTGACAGCGCAATGTTATCCTGTTCTCAGAAGGAGACTATAAGGATATATCTTTTCACAAAATGTCACCTTGTCAAAGACCCTTAATGTGAATATCATGTTACCGCGGTGTCGGAAGACTAACATGTCATAATTTTCTAAGCCGTGTGCTTTGACATAATCCTTCCAATTCTTTCCTCTCCTATGTAGTAATCTTGCATTTCTTTATGAAGTTCAAGACGGCATATAGTGACTCATAATGGAAAAATATGCCGTCTTGAACTTCATAAAGAAATGCAAGATTACTACATAGGAGGAAAGGGTTGGGAGGATTATGTCAAAGCACACGGCTTAGAAAATTATGACATGTTAGTCTTTCGACACCGCGGTAACATGGTTGTCACATTAAGGGTCTTTGACAAGGTGACATGTTGTGAAAAGATATATCCTTATAGTTCTCCTACGGATGTTGAAGAAAACATCATCTTTCTAGACAATGACGATGATGGAACATCTAGTAAGTCCTTCGAATCACTCTATGTCAAAATGCTTTCTTCTTCCTCAGAACTCTTTTCTCCCTTCTTTTCTTTGTTAGAGAGATGGCTCCCAAGACTCCCCGAGGCGGTGCTGCTAGCCGAGGAAGGGGCCGAGGTAAGGAACCCTTGGAGGTCAACACGGAGGAAGTACCCATCGTTAGGGTGACCCACGCCGACGTTCGCCCGGAAGTGCTCGGTGGGTATTCTCTTGCCTTGGTCTTTGTTGCAGTGATGTTGGGGTGACCCAACTGTAGATGAGCGACCTCATGTAGATGTGCTTAGGCTGACGCGCATGGGTTTTAACCCAGTTGATGCGCCAGAGACTCTGATACGGCTCAGATGCTCATTTTGGGCTTCTAAGTCCTTTTTGCTAACTTTTCTTTGACTCTGTTGCAGTACCCATGCCGAATGCGGAGGTTCTCGTGAAGGAAAAGATACTGTCTCCGTTCGTCAAACAAAAGCTGGTGACTGTTAAGGAGGAGGTGTTACCAAAGGTCGAGATCAAGGAAGAACCGATGACCATCAGGGAAGAAATTGCTTCCAAGATTGAAGTTAAGGAGGAGCCACCGTTAGAGAGTAGTAGCATCGGGACTGACCCTCATGTCCCTACAGAAGACCTCAACCAGATTGAGCCTTCGTATGCAAAGTGGCTGAGAGAATGGTACATGCCTCAACGCAACTATGATCCCTAGCTGTGAGGATTCATCGTCTGACTTACGATCTTTGCTGAGGTCGAAGTCGATTTTTCTTTTTATTGAATATTGAATATTTGTGTTTAAATATTGAATATTTATGTGTTTTGTGTGAACAATTTGAATGCTTGGGATTATTTGTGTGTTTTGTGTGTTTATTTGTGTGTTGGAATTATTTGTATTTTGTATATTGGAATTGTGTATATTGGAATTGCTTGGGATTATTTGTGTGTTTTGTATATTAGAATTGTGTATATTGGGAAAGCCCAGTTTTATGCTATTTTTTCAAAAAAATTCCAGCTACCGACGGACTGGCAACCAATTACCGACGGACTATCCATCGCTAACTGGGGAATTCCCAATTAGCGACGGATGCGCGACTAAAAGTCGACGGGTTATCCGTCGCCAAGATTCTGGAATTATGAAAGATTTACAGGATAGGGTCGATGGATATTACGTCGGTACGTCGTCGCTAGTAGTCGGTAAAACACACAATGTTCCGTCGGATATTGGCGACGGATAATCCGTCGCTATAAGACCGACTGATTGGCGACGGTCTAGCGACGACTCACGACGGAATAACGACGGATTATTCGTCACCAATGTTCTGGAAATATGAATAATTCACAGAACCGGGTCGACGAATATTTTGTCGGTATTCCGTCGCGAATCCGTCAAAATGTAGCGACCATTCGCGACTGATTGGCGACGGAATTTGTGTATCAGATACTCCATGATACGTATTTATCAACCAAATAGCGACGGATATGTCCGTCGGTAAGTGATACGTTATTACTTCTTTTGATACGTGATTTGACGGTAATCCGTCGGCGAGTCATCGTAAACTGCACGAGTATGGTTGACGGCAGTCCGTCGCTAATTCGTCGTCGGGCGACAACTTGCCGATGGATTGTAGTTAGCGACGAGACTTTTCCCGACGATCTTTTTTAACCAATATTCGTCGACCATCCGTCGATAATTACATTTACCGACGGATTTTTGACGGATATAGTTGTCGCTAAATTGATGAATTTTTGTAGTGATTGGCTATGCGGCTGAGTCGGGATAGACCTCTCATTGCTCCGGTTTTTATGCCGCACTTGATTTAGCTTTGGCTTTGATTTTCATGAATGTATTTTCGTGAATGTTTTCGATGGTTTTCATGTCTTGCGTTTTCGAACTTTGTATTTGTATCGAACTCCTTGAATAGTGCAGTGTTCTATAATCAGTTACTTATACGATTGCAGGTGATCACATAGATGATGTTTAAGCGCAGCCAACCAGTCCCTCGCCTGAAGCAAAGACTAAGGTGAGTGGCTGACCTTCTTCGTCTCGACCCTCTGTTTTAGAATCAAATATGAAACACAAAAACAATGCTTGTCGCCATAGTGTAGAATCAATAAAATCGTGACACGGTTCTTCACGAAATACTTGCTATCGAACTGTTTTACATGAAAAACTGATGCCTGTTTTATTATGCCTTATTTACTTAGCCTATGCAAACAAAAGGATGAATCGATTAACGTTTAACGCAACGATACGGCTAAAGTGCATAAATGACTAAGTTCAAAGAAAATGGTCAGTTTCACACCAAAAGAGAAAGTTAAAGGTTCTAGTAAAAAGATAGAATATTTTGTGAATCTGCAAAACGGTCATTGTTCAACTTATGCATAAGACGTAGTTGCCTCGAACGGTTGCCTAGGCCAAGGAACCGATTCGGTCCGGGAGGAACGAGTATAGCAAGCGCCAACCATGAATCGGCGTGGGTGATTAGGGAACTTTCACACGGGGATCACAACCCACCGCGAAAGGGTCGTCGTCTAACCCAGCTATAGTCCATGATTGCTTGACATTGCCAGTGACCTTCATACCCCCTTTCACTGCTTGAACTAACGCACGTGACACAAGATGATTATGATAACTGCTCAATGTATACAATTTTATATGCTTGCCTCAAAACATGTTAACATGCTGTAATACCCACTTTTATAAAATGAGGGTAATTTTAAACTTTTATAATTTTGATTATTCAATAATAAGATTTAACTCATGTTATAATTTTTAGTGATTTTTAATTAAATTAAGGCTTAATTGCTACTTGATACCCTCAACTATTACCATTTTTCAACTTGGTACCCTAAACTTTTTTTTGTAACAACTTGATACCCGGATATTATTTTGGACAAAAATGCCCCTATCCCTAACCCCCCCTCCCCCGTGCTAGCTTCGCCCCCCCTGCTAGC
This sequence comes from Iris pallida, assembly GCA_029216955.1. Taxonomy (NCBI): domain Eukaryota; kingdom Viridiplantae; phylum Streptophyta; class Magnoliopsida; order Asparagales; family Iridaceae; genus Iris; species Iris pallida. Next base: position 3,014,695 of record JANAVB010040218.1, on the reverse strand, counting down.
TCCGGCGCAGCTCCCCCCCACCCCCCTCCCACCCCCCCTGCTCGCTTCAGGCCACCCCCCCCTCTCGCTCCGGCCGTCCGTCCGCTCCCGCCTCTCCCCTAGGGCTCGGCAGCGGGAGGAGGGAGGCTGGGAAGGGGGTACGGAGCGGGAGTCGGGGGCAGGAGGTGGCCCAGAAGCGAAGAAGGGGGGAGGTCGGCCGGAAGCGAGGAGTGGGGGGGTCGGCCGGAGCTAGCAGGGGGGTGGCCGGAGTGGGGGAGGGGGTGGAGGGAGGGAAGGGATAAGGACATTTTGGGGTTTTTTAAAATGTTAGGTATTAAGTTGAAAAAAAAATAGTTGAGGTATCAATCTGTTACGAAAAAAAGTTTAGGGTATCAACTTGAAAAAGTGTGATAGTTGAGGGTAGCAATTAGCAATTAAGCCTTAAATTAAAACTATTTAAATATTGAAATATGATTTTGATGGTTAACTAGTGTAACCCTAAAATTGCTAAGCCTAGAGACTAACCATGACCATGGGAGCCTAGTCATGTGATTAGAATGTCATATTGCTACTTTTAGTCTAAGGGTATTTTGGTGATTTTGACAACTTTGTGAAATTGTAAATTGTATTAAATAAATATGTGCTAATTGTTAGGTTGAGACTTGACCTAGAATCTTAGCCTAATCTAGATTAGCCTTGAGCTTAGAGTCTTGATTAGGGTAACCTAGTAATGACAAGAATATCTAGATATTCTAGGTAAGATATTTACTCTTAGGATATTTGTGAAAAAGAAGCCTTATGACAAGTTGAACCAATAAGAAGGCTTAGAATTGGGTGGACAACTCCTAGCCACTGATCTAGACCTAAAACTTAATCCTAAATTCATCTAATGGCAGCCATCAAGTGCCCCCCTTCCAATAAAGGATCCTTAAGAAAGCCTTTGCCTCTTTTTACATTTACTTAGAACCCTAATAGTTCCTCCCCAAAATTCTTCTCCTAATATCCAAATTAAGTCCAATTTGATCCTAATCAATTGCATCATCACCCTCTACCATAGTAGAAGCTAGTAGGGGCTTGCTAGCTAGTATTGGAAGCGCTTTAGGCAATTGGAGTTCAAGGAAAAACACTCATCCTCACCCTTTGCATTGAGATTTACTCTCAATAGGTAAATACCATGAAACCCATATAAAATCATGTTTTCTTTTCATTAATGCATGCATATAGGTATACCCTAGCTCTAGAGTTAGTTTGGTGCTAGGTAGTGTCCATTTTGTGTCCGTATCGGACACGTATCAGTAATTTTAATAGGGTGTTCGATGAAATGTTTGTGAGAAATGAATTGTGTTAATTTCAGAATCTAATTGAACAGAAAATTAGGTTAATATATGTATATCAAAAATCGAATTGACTGAGTCAAAGTTTGGGTATTTTTTGTGTCCAAAATGGACACGCACACACGCGCGCTGACACCGTAACGGTGCCCTGCTACCCGAGTGTCACTGTGGACACGACACGCCACATGGCGGCCTGCCACTTGGCACAGACCAAGGGGCAGTGACTAACATCACACCCCTTGAGTCTTGAGTCATTTCGTGTCGTACTGGACACGTAATCATAGGTGCACGGGTATTACACTGTCGCTGTGCGTGTGAATTTTCTCCACTGACACGCACTTCGTGTCGACTATGGACACAACGTGGATACGTGTTATCTAGCCGAATGTGTAGTCCTATAGGTAAGCTACCTAGGTTAGTGTGCACGAGGTGTCCTTGGTTCTGTGTCGTGTCCAATTCTCCAGGGAATGGCCGCACGAGCCTGTGCACAGACAGGATTCCTGAACCGTGTATGCACTGTATTAGACACTTTGTGTCCATTCTTGTGGACACGAATGACACACCCTAGACACGTGTACACATGGGGAACACATCTATATGCCTGATTATGGGTTTTTCTTAGGTTTTTGGTTTTCGAAATGGGGAAATTTATGTATCAGTTCATTTCCAGTTTGGGTTTATATAAACTGACAGTTAGTATATATATGAACTTGTTTTCCTGAGAGAGTGCAGTACATATTAATGTCCATGTCATAATGAAGTTAAATGTTAAATTGAATTAATATCTGAGATTCAAATGAGATGTTAACCTGAGTTGCAATGTAATATATGAGATTTAAAGTGAAAATTGAAATGAGATTGGTTTTGAAAAGTTAACTGAACCAGTATAACCTGAGTTTAAACTGAGATGGGTTTTGGATTTAAAAATGTTAACTGGGTTGTTAACTATTGATGTAGGTAAAACCTGAGTTTACTTATGAAATAACTGAATTTTCCTATATGTAAATGTTAACCTGAGATTTCAATCAACTTATAAATTGAGATTGAATGTTAATTTAGTTTTGGAATTAAGGTGGTGTATACATATATGTTAGTTGCTTGTTAAATTTCATTTGGTTGGATGTTGGGTTTAGACTAAAAACTGGAATGGATATTTACTGAGATTTCTAGTTAAGAGTTGTTCATGAGAATTCTAGTGAACTGGAATGGTAGGTAAAACATGATATTCCAAGATTTCTGTTAACATGAGTGGCATATGTTGATAACTGAGTTCTAAGGTTTAAATAACTAGATTAATGTTGTGTCATGGGACTGAAAAGTGTAAGTTAAATCTGAGATTCTAGGGTTCAATATGATAACTGAGTTTAGGTTAAATGTTAATTGAAATGTAGTTGATATACCTTGTTTCATTGTAATATTGAAACCTGAAAACACATTGTAAATTGTAAATGTTAACCATGCCTTGTTGTTTCATTAACCTTAAATTTTAGTCCATAGTTCACACACACACATTCACTCACTAGATTCCTTTTTCCTTCTCTATATATATGTGTATATGTATATGTATGTTCATATATATATAGCTTCCCTCATAATTGTATATATATTGAATATGTGAGTGGTACATATATATGTAATATACACATTATGTGAGTAAGGGTTGTGCCTTGTTAGTTTGTGTTTAGCTTGTGTTTATAGGCTAAGTATCATATATGTAATACTTGCTTATATAACAATAGAGTTTGACAAAGTTAACCTTGTTAACTAACCTAGCTAGTTTGACTACAATTGACCTAAGTTGACTAGAGTGACCTAGAATAGTGGACTTGACTTAGTTTGACTTACAGTTGACCAAACCCTAAGGTTGACTCAGTTTGACTAGATATTGACTTGGGTAGAATTGACCAAGTTGATTTTGACCTAGATTGACCTAAAAATTATGTAGATTGCATTACAAACTTCATTTACCTTATATTAAACACATTGTGACCTGTGTTGCTCTAAATAGGACTTATCTACTCTGTCTGGACATCTACACTTACCAGATAATCAGGATATCAGGCGAGTATATTCTTTGACCGTTTCATACTTGCTAGAACTTATATTCCTGCTCTAGATTACTTTACTTGTATGTTGTCACGTTGTTAACACGGATTGGTACTATATGGATCTTTTTATGAGATGTTGTTCCCCTCGGAAGCATCAAGTACTTCATGTCATGTGTGTTTTACTTACATCATGTATCTTCATGCTTCACTATTCATGTATACTCTGGAGTTTCACGTGTCACCTCCGTTTTTCGTATACGTATTCCAAGTATACGTGTACGGGATCCTGTCCAGTATTTTTACTTGTCTTATCTTGCTAGCTAATTCTTGGTTTAATCTTGTTTAGATTCATCATGGCATGGCATGGTTTAACTTGGTTTATTCTGGGTTGGCTTGGTTTATTCCATGGTTCAACATGTTAACCCCTACCTACCACCATCCCCTCTTTATAAGCCATCAACCCCTTTCTCTCTCCTTATTCACTTCTTCATTTACTTCTTCTTCTTCCTCCATTAACTCTCTCCACCTACCAAGAGATCTTAGGCAAGTGCAACTTGCTTCATGGAGTAACTCAATTTTTGTTGTTCTATTTTCGTCCTCACGAGATTCTAAGACACTTTAGTACTTAGCATTTTTAATTTCCATGGTTCATTTCATGTAGATCTAAGCTTGCTGTATTTTCGGATTTCTTGGGTTTTGATCTATCAAACTTTATTATTTTCAAGTTATGATGGTTCCATGTTGTAGAGAATTTTATTCTACCCTATCTTAACCCATGGAAGTCCAGATTTGGGCTTGGATTGAAGGTGGGAAAGTCTGGGAACCCCCAACTTCCTAGGTTTTTTTTTTTGGAAAAACTTGGAGAAGAAGAACAGTGCTTGACCGCATGGCCTTTTCATGCGGCAAGGTCTCATGCGGCTTCCCTTAGCTGTATGGGCACTCCAGTCCTTATGCGGCTTGTCGCATGGTCTTAGCCGCATGGCTTGGGTTAATTTCAGCCGTATGGCTTGGTTGACTTCAGCCACATAAACCTGTTCCCTCTTGGCCGCATAAGCCCGTTCCCTCTTGGTCGCATAAACCTGTTTCCCATTAGCCGCATGACCCTGCCCTCCTTTAGCCGCATGGCTCTTGGCAGCGTGCCGTATGATCCTGTCTTCCTTAGCCGCATGGCTCTTGGCAGTTTGCCGCATGAGCCTATTCCTCCTTGGTCGCATAGGCCATGACCCTTGGCTCCCGGGCCGCATGGCTTTTCCCACAGCCTTTGCCCCCTTTTCTATTTTGGTTGTTATATTTATACTTATGTCTCATGACCCTCTGTGTAAATTGGGTCCTTGTTGGAAATGCTTGTACCATGTTAATTCTGATCATTCTCCACATGACACGATAGTGGCCTGTTAAGGCGCACTCTTAACAAGTAACAAGTAACATGACACGATAATGGCCTGTTAAGGCGCACTCTTAATAAGTAACTTGACATGATAACTCTTAAATAGTGACCCGTCGTGGTGCACTCTTGACAAGCAACCTTGACATGATAATTCTTGAATGGTTGTCCGTCGTGACGCACACTTGACGTGATAAGTAATCTTGACAGTGGCCCATCGTGGCGCACTCTTGACAAGTAAGTCTAACGCGTAATCTTGAATGTTGTTGCGACGGCTATTTCGACATGCTAAGTAAATTCTCATCATGACACCATGGGTGATTGTATTGATTGTGCTTGTATAAGCTACCAGTCTTGTCTCGCATCATGTCTAGGACTTGTATCCCTGGTTACCACGGTCGGAGATTCATGCTAAATCTGGCTAGGATTAATGACTAGATTGATCAAGTAGCTCATATAGATAGAGATATTTTGGCTACAAGAAATTCCGTTATCTAGGCGCCTTCTTTGATGGACTTGTAGCCTGCCGTCGAGTATGGCACATTTCCATCCCACTGTCATGTGGGGCACTTCTTGAAACAATTAATATGCACACTGTCATGTGTTGCACCCTTAAGTCACCTAATAGGGTACATTTGTCTCCTGGGTGATGTATCCACTATAAATGCTTGTAACTTGCGTCTAGATAACCTGGATAGACTGTAGGGCTTGTGGCCGTAGGAATATCTCATTGCATATTGCTAGTAACTAGGCTTGTGATAACACTAGTTAGTTAAAGTATCAAGCCGTACTCTTTGCTTGGTCGTGAATGTTGGATGGAGTCCTATCTTGTCTATCTTGTTTAGATCTAGTTCATATGGTTATCTCAAGACATGCTTGTTTATGCTTTACTTTATCGATAATTGGTTAGAGACTAAGTTCTGTTCAGGTGAAGGGTTACAACCCAGGTCCTTGTTTGGTTTACGGGTTGTAACTTGGTTATCGGAATGGTCCTTTAGTTATCTTATCGTTTATTATCCTGTTTTCTCTAACTCATGTCTTTTGTCATTCCATTTATGTCCTTATGTGCTTTTATGTGCTAATATGCTGGTTTTAGTTCCTAAGTGAAGCCTCCCTTGGGGCACTTGCTCTTTCTGGGGTCTAACCCAGCTGGTTTTGTATGGCCAAATTTTGAAGCAGCACCTGAGGTTCTAACTGTATTCCAGCCAGATGGTGACCACAGGCGCAACCCTGGCAACGAGTGAGTTTTATTTTGCTCTTCCACTCTAGTGTAAATTATTCTTTTGAGGCGTTTAGCCGTCGAGCAAGTGTTAGCTCGTGTTGAATACTTATATTTCTTGTCTGCCTACGGGCTGTAACATGATTAACAAATCCTAGGGTTGATCATGTATGACTGAAACTCTTGCTAGTCCTCGTATTTTGTACGACTAGCTTCATGATCATCTGTATATGAAATGTATAGGATGCCTTACTATTGATTATCTGATGGTCTAACATCTTGTAACTATTATTACTTGCTTGAGATTGAGACACTAGGCTTGTTCTTGACCATAAGAGACTGTTGGCTTATAGAAAAAATCTTCATACATCTAGACAGCCGTGACCGTATATGGAGGTGGAATACACTTCTATATACGTAGCTGGCTGTGTCTGCCCCCACTCTCTAGTATTCTGGTGGTGAGGTGTGACATCATGTACTCTCATGTTCACAGAGCCCTCATGAATCAATTTCACGTACGCTCAAGGATGAGGCAGTGAGATCATGAATCTTAACATAACATGTCTAGATCCTTGTGTATTGATTGGGGATGGAGGAGTATAAATAGTCATGTGGACAATTTTCAAAGTAGTGTAGCCACGTTCAACCTCTCATGTTTATTATCAAGCCGTTCACATGTCTATCTTGTACTCTGATTCACTAGTCACTGATAGTTCTCTACTTATAGTAGATATTTCTATTACAATTATCTCTTTTACTTCGTGTACATTCCTTCAGTTATTCATGTATCTTACTCTATTGTATGTTTATTATCTTCTGACATGATATGAACTGCGTGAGATGTATTGTGCTCGTTTCTGTCCTGACTGGACCTGTTGATATATTACAGAGGATGAGGATGAGGCTTTATGCACTACCTATTATGGAGCAGCCCTAGACGACACTTACGAGCTGGACTCTCAGGAGGACCCAGCTCTAGCTGATGTTATCACCTCTACTGCCTAGACTAGTTTAGTTAGGCTTTATCTTACTTATGTTGTCATTTGGGATTTGAGTTGTATTATGTTTTGTTATTGTGTCGTTTAGACACTTAGACTTATTTTCCTTTCTGTTGTACTTTCTTTGAGATTTTCATATCTATAATATCGTGCTATTTCTGCCTTAGTTGTGATTGAGACTGTATTCTGTATTGTCACCTCAACTCGGAGTGTATATACTGTACAGGTACCTTATATTGTTAGATGTTGTGACCTAGGACAGCGTTCTACCGCCGATACTGTGGCGTAGGCTGGACGTACCCACTTTTCGTGCCCTTACTCTAGGGTGCGGATCGTGACACATTTTTAGTGGTGGTCCATGCAGGTCAAGATTCGTATTTGTACGAAGTCGTGGTAGTACGACGATTAGTTGTACTGCTGCGCACCTACGATTAGAGATATAGAATAGGTGTTAGAATGAGAGGATACTCAATCACTGTTAGAATTTCTTGAGAGATTCCTGGGACGACCCTTGAGAATCTTATTTTAACTTCAATTTGAAATCTCTTTTTCCCTTGATTTGATTCACCCTTACTTCCTGTTATTGAATTTGATTTTTGATGGATTATTGTTGAATTTTGAATCTTGATGTTAGTTGTTGAATTTGAGTTTATATATATATATATATAAACTCAAATTCAAAAATATATATATATATATATATATATATATATATATATATATATTTTGAATTAAGGTATAACATGATAACATACTTGATAATGACAGTGAGAAAGGTAAAAGTCTACTTTATTTATGGAGTTTAGAATTTATTGCAGTCATATTTGCTAGCATCACAAGGACGTAGAGCCTGATTTAGATATACTTATCCTAGTTATAAAATCTAGATTTTCTTGCAGCCATACCGGATGGCGTGGTAAGAATTCTTGATAACATGACTATAGGGTGTATACCTTCGTTATGGACTCTATTGTTTATTGCAGCTATGCTTACTGGCGTGGCAAAATTCTGACAGCATAATTTCAGGAAGACGTGTATGGTATCAGATTTTATCTTAAATGCGTTCATTTCTTTTAACAGTTGATGAAGAACAGATTTATCATTATTTCTTTCTTGCCATTATTTCTTGTATTACCATTTTTTTGTAAAAAATAAAATAAAACTGTCCTGATTACATCAATCACCTGTCTCGTATCTAATTCTGTCAGCTATACTTTGAAACCCTTGAATCACCATATCTTTTCACCTTCGAAAGGTCGAGAAAGTAACGTAAATCATCTAACTCGGAAAAGACTTAATTTATTATCTTGTGATAATCTTGCTAGGGGTATAATATGATGGACCTTAATATAGGTTTGGGATAGAGATGCGACTGAATTTGAGGATGAAATCAAGAGAGTTATATTATCAATTTAGGAACAATCATACTTAGAGAAATCTTTTGGGTATGAATAATTCATAGATGTATTTTATAACTGATGAGGATATTCGAGGTCAACTTAGTTTCGAGAACTTGGATAAATTTTGGTTATTGATTCTTGAGACATTACATTTTAAGGCTATGATGTTAAATTTAGGAATTTAGTAATAGAGAAGGGATTTTAACTATATGCATCATTAACCTTAAATTTCAGTCCATAGTTCACACACACACACACATTCACTCTCTCTCCCTCTCTCTCTCTCTCTCTCTATATATATATATATATATATATATATATATATATATATATATATATATATATATATGTTCATATATATATATATATATATATATATATATATATATATATATATATATATATATATATATATAGCTTCCCTCATAATTGTATATATGTTGAATATGTGAGTGGTACATATATATGTAATATACACATTATGTGAGTAAGGGTTGTGCCTTGTTAGTTTGTGTTTAGCTTGTGTTTATAGGCTAAGTATCCTATATGTGATACTTGCTTATATAACAATAGAGTTTGACAAAGTTAACCTTGTTAACTAACCTAGCTAGTTTGACTACAATTGACCTAAGTTGACTAGAGTGACCTAAAATAGTGGACTTGACTTAGTTTGACTTATAGTTGACCAAACCCTAAGGTTGACTTAGTTTGACTAGATGTTGACTTGGGTTGACCCAGAGTTGACGAAGTTTGACTTTGACCTAGATTGACCTAAAAATCATATAGATTGCATTACAAACATTATTTACCTTATATTAAACACATTGTGACATGTGTTTCTCTAAACAGGACTCATCTACTCTGTCTAGACATCTACACTTACCAGATACTCAGGATATCATGAGAGTACATTCTCTGACCGTTTCATACTTGTTAGAACTTATATTCCTGCTCTAGATTACTTTACTTGTATGTTGTCACGTTGGTAACACGGATTTGTACTATATGGATCTTTTCATGAGATATTATCCCCCTCGGGAGCATCAAGTACTTCATGTCATGTGTGTTTCACTTACATCATGTATCTTCATGCTTCACCATTCATGTATACTCTGGAGTTTCATGTACTCTCATGTTCACAGAGCCCTCATGAATCAATTTCACGTGCGCTCGAGGACGATGAGATCATGAATCTTAACATAACATGTCTGGATCCTTGTGTATTGATTGGGTATGGGGGAGTATAAATAGTCATATGGACAATTTCCAAAGTAGTGTAGCCATGTTCAACCTCTCATGTTTATTATCAAGCCGTTCACATATCTATCTTGTACTCTGATTCACTAGTCACTGATAGTTCTCTACTTATAGTAGATATTTCTATTACAGTTTGTGAGGACCCTGATTTTTGGGAATTATTTTTTTAGTATTTCTAATTATTAGGTTATATTGTATATTTAATTATGATTGTATATGTACTCTTCCGTGTCTTCGATTTTTGGAGCACAAGACATGCCCATCTCTTGAAACGTCCTTCATGAGTTTTGTAGTAGACATGATGACCTTCAACTTGATATATTATGTCACATCCAAACTTGTTTTCTAGCATTCTTTTGACTTTGCACAACTTCGGATCAAATTTAGGCAATTAGATTATTTACCATAATTCCAGACCTAACTTCCCACGTGAGTTCGGGACTCGACATAAATCAAAACTATTCGATCCAATTATGGTTTTGACTCATTTTGAGCCTACGACGCACATGCTAAGAGTGTGCCACTCAATCGAGTCTTCATGTGCTATTTAATTGTGAATGGCACAAGAGACTTATTGGTTGACTCTTAGAGTTCGATTGGATTAGAAAATATACTTGGACCCTAACCTAGCCAACCCCACCTGGTAGAAAGCCATGTTAGGTTGCCATGACAGTATAATTATTATGGATTTATTTTGGGATGTTATACAGTCAATTAGATTTAAATACAATTTTGGGTATATGATTATATTTATAATAGTCTACTATTATATATTTGGCCTTAGTTATGGTCAAGTTTGAGATACATATCGACTATGAATTTTAGCACAGATAGTGTAGTCGTGTACTTTGACTAGTCTATTACCCATGGTAGGGAAAGACGAGCCATAGGTGTGTTCTAAATAGGAAAACCATGCCAAATTGTGACTTAACCTCCACCGTTGATTTATTTATTTAATTATTAGATTATTGACTTTCTAGGAGACCCGGTTGTACCAATTTAGCCCCGACTTGACCCGAACCAAATCCAATCTAAATAGACAAGTAGTACTCTCAAATACCTTCATGTTGATATATATTTTGTATATATATTTTATTAATATTAATATGTTTTCAATTTTGGAAAGTTTCTATTTATAGAAAGTGTCTACGTGTAACCCTAGTGTAATCCTAGTTGGCATTAGTTTATATTTAACCCAAAGTCCAACCCAAATCTATGTAGGCATATTGGGCATTAATATATATTAATAAATATATATATTATATATTTAATTCAGATTTAGATTGCATTTATATTTAGAAATCTAAGTAGTTCCATATTAGGAAACCTTTTATTTAAATCCTCAATCAATCAATTAGCCAACTCATCAAATAACCAAACAAATCTATGTGGACCCCATATATGACCAATCAAAGATTATTTTCATGTAATTTTTGTCCAAAAATAATCTCCTACATTGGCGGGCCATGCCATGCATGGAAACACCCTCCTACATATATAAACTCAACCCATAGGCAACCCTTATCAAAACCCTAACCCTAATACCAAAAACTCTTATTTATCACCCAAGAGCATATCCTTTACCATTAATTTCGAAAATAGCATCCCCTTCCCTCTACTACATCGTCCCCTCCATCACATAACTCATCCTCCTCCATAAAGGCTCCTTCTTTCATCCTTCTTCCATCCAAACTCTACCAAACCAACCCTAAAAATTCTATCTTCTCCATCCAACCATCTAGAACCATTGCCAACCACTCCAAACTCATCAAGAGAGGATTAGCAAACAAGGATAGCAATAAAGGTGGGAGCTTTAGCAAGGAGAAGCCTCCACAACCCAACTAGCAATGATTTTTGGTAAGAAACCCTAATTTTTCCATCTCAAACCTATGCTATAAATCTGTAGAAATTATGGTATTAGTTCTGTAGAAATAATGTTTTGATGTCTCTTGAGTAGTATTTTTACCCATAAAAGTTTCATGAATTATGATAGCTATTTTCATGTTTCGGTAGAGCCAAAACTTACCACGTTGTGAAGGAACTATAAGTTTCTGTAAGAATTTTTCAAAATTGAATTTTATGTAGGTTAATATATTTAAATTAGAATTTTTAATCATTTTTTTATGAATTTATCAATTCAATTCTGATCGGGAAAATTATAGGTCAAAATTAGTCATTTTCAGGTGACTTGTTGACCTAGAAGATTCCAAACCATTAGTACCATGAAACCCTTGCATCAAAATTTCATATTCTAATATTTAGAGCATTTTAGTTCTGTTTAAATTGTATTTTTTGAGGATTTTTATAATTTTAGATAATTAATGAAGTTCTAGACAAATTTTGGGTAGACTAGTCGACCCGATAGACAACTAGTAGTATAATTCTTTAGAAATATAAATTCTGAAAATTCTGAGATAAATCTATAGGAAATTAGTTTAAATAATATTCTTATGATTTTTATATAATTTTTAAGTATATGATTGAAGTAGCAACATAACTGACTAATTGGGAGTTGAAAACCCAAAAACTGTGTTCGGTGTCTCATGGAGCATGTGTGTGATTGTATGGGTCTAAAGGGTTCCACGAGAAATTGAATATAATCTTAAAACATTATCTTGACTAATTAAGTCATATTGTAAGTTCATGAGTAGTGGTTTAATTTAGTTAATTAATTATCTAGGAGCGTCGGGTTCCAGCGGCTTTGACGCGGGAGCGACATTTCAGAGTCACAGCACGACACCAGGCAAGTACACTTTGCCAAACTTTATAGTATTTACAAGCATATTCTAATCTCTTTCCAGTTCTACTTCATATCTTTCATTCATGTTTATGTTACTTCTACTTTCTTATTTTATGTGCACGTTCCTTATTGAGTTATCTTATGCCGTTATTGTTCTACGCGAGTCTTGTGACGATTTTGACTAGTCTTCTACCTTCGCCCTTGAGCTTGACTTGACCTGTAGTCATGATTGATTGATTCGACAGTAGCCCTGATATCTCTAGGACTGGGAGCGTCCAATGGCGTTACGATATTAGAGACTTCTTATCGACCTGTTATCCCGTCTCTAGGACCGGGAGTGTCCCATGGCATTACGGTAGTAGAGACTTATCTTTTGTCTCGAGGTCGGGAGCGTCCCATGGCGTTACGATATTGAGACATCTTATTGATCTTTGTCTATTTTATATTTTTCTACTTCATTCTGCATGTTATTTACTGTACAGTAGGCATGTATATTATGTGTCTTGCTAGTCCTTTGAGGACCTGGTGATCTCTCCAGGTATTAGCTGAAGATATGATACATTGATGGATGACGTTGCTACACCAAGACTGCAGGTATATTTAGTTGATGTTTTATCGTTCTCTTCCGTAATTAGATTTTGTCCTATATTATATTACTTTGACATTGCTGCTGTATAGCCTAGTTTTACAAGCTTTATCTTTTATTAGAAGCTTGTTCAAGATAATTGTATTAGAGTCTGTTCCACTTTATTGTATATTATCTTTTCTTGCTACTTGTAGTAACCGGTTTGCTAATGTCTGACCAGCATTAGTTTACTTGGTTTATACAAGAGTTTATTATCAGTGGATTGAGATATTTGTAGATTACTTTAGAAAACCAGACAGCTTATACGTATTCGAGCTGGGCTGGAGTCCTCTCGATGCGTAGCTGGCATGTATACGTATCCTAGTCCTACGTATTTTGGGACTGGAACGTTACATAGTTATCTTTTTTACTTCATGTACATTCCTTCAGTTATTCATGTATCTTACTCTATTACATGTTTATTATCTTCTGACATGATATGAACTGCGTGATATGTATTGTGCTCGTTCCTGTCCTGATTGGACCTGTTGATATATTACAGAGGATGAGGATGAGGCTTTCTGCACTACCTATTATGGAGAAGCCCTAGACGACACTTGCGAGCTGGACTCTCAGGAGGACCCAGCTCTAGCTGATGTTATCACCCCTACTGTCTAGACTAGTTTAGTTAGGCTTTATCTTACTTATATTGTCATTTAGGATTTGAGTTGTATTATGTTTTATTATTGTGTCGTTTAGACACTGACTTATTTCCCTTTCTGTTGTACATTCTTTGAGATTTTTATATCTATGATATCGTACTATTTCTGCCTTAGTTGTGATTGAGACTGTATTCTGTATTGTCACCTCCACTCGGAGTTTATATACTGTACATGTACCTTATATTGTTAGATGTTGTGACCTAGGACAGTGTTCTACTGCCGACACTGCGGCATAGGCTGGACGTACCCACTTCTCGTGCCCTTACTCTAGGGTGTGGGTCGTGACACATGCAAATCAATCAAGATGGTTAGAAAGATCACAAAATAGCTAACATATTTTATAAAACTGCTTGAACCAAATGCAGAGTTTGGGTTTAATTAGCCACTCGCCAGTACACGAGATCGTACTGACCCTCGCTCTTTGCAGGTGCCAGGAATCAGGAAGAACGTGCCAACTAGCTAGGCGACGTTCATGCTTTTGAAGCCTCGATCGCGCATCGAAGACCATTTTGAAGACTCTCTGCAAGTCCAAGGAACATGTCTCGGCATTCCTCACATCCAGGTGGCTGGAATACTTTTGTTGTAAATGAGGGATGTATGTATGGAATGGCTATCTCATCGGCACTTCTTTTGTAATCGAGTCATGTTGTAAAGCCCGCGCGGTACGATTGTAATAGAGTCCGTAAATGATGTCTATTATCAATAAAATGTAAAGTTTCTCTATCTCAATGTGTTGTTCAATTTGTCTGCGCTCTCTCTTAGATGTTGTGTTTCGGATTACCTTATGACTATGTCTTGTGCGATCGTAACATAGGTTCGCACGACATCACGTCTGGGGGACGACTATCAATTCTTCGGAATCAGAGCATGACAGGGGTGGTTTAGTTCACTACCAAATGCATGCCTATACTTACAATGCCTTCGTGTCACTACAAAAAAATTGAATTTTTGTGACAAATGGTTTGTGACAAGTGTAAAACCTGTCACTGTAACGAATTTTTTTATGACAAGTAATTTTTGTTATCACTCCTAATTTAATTCTGTGACAACAATTGTATATCTTCACACAATTAAATCATTCAATGACTATAACTACAAGTTCTATGTCACATTAATATGAATGTTACTGCAAGTGTTTATAGTGCCATTTATTGATCACTAAATATATTTACACTGACAGTAGTACGCACGTGTTTACAATGGCGACATTTACTGGACACTAAACACATAAGTTAACAGTGACAATAATACATACAAGTGTTACTACAAGTGTTTACAATGACGACATTTATTGGTCAGTAAATATATAAGTTTACAGTGACAGTAGTAGAGCGTTACTGCAAGTGTTTCACATACAACGGACATACGTTGTCACTGATCTCGTAACGAAAGATGTGCTGCGACGCGTTTCACATATTCTGTGACAACTTTACATGTCACAAAAATCCATTTTTTTGTAGTGATGTATCTTATTGTCTAAGTAGTAGCTAGCCACAGTAGCTCAAGTAATGCTCATAACATGCTCATACCTAGGAATATTCGTCGCTATGATGTCGCTAGATAATTTCGATCATATAACGACTGACTGACGATAAACTAGTGACGAACGATGGTATATCACTCAACAATCAATTCTTAGTTGATGTGTTGGTGTTTCGTCGATATTCTATAACGACATATTATGTTTCGTCGCTAGGTTGGTCGTTATTTGATAGTATTTTCGTAGTAAAAAAGACCATTGTATTAACATTCACCAAAATTAATTATTACAAGATATATCCAAACAACCACAATCTCTTATTCTTCCCATTTTCCTTAGTTCCATAAACAAAAGCAAAAAAAAACTACTTTAAAACTTTTCAAATTATCAAATAATTTTCACTACCAAAATTTATCGATTTAGCGACGGCCCTATCTGTCGCCAATCCGACGGTAATTACAATTAGCGACCGATAACCGACGGATTTTGGCCAAAAAAATCCGTCGGCAATCAGCTCGTCGCTAATAACGGTCCGTCGCTACGCAGTCGTGAAGCGACGGAATAGCGACGGCTTTTCGACTTCACAATACAAAACTTTAGCGATGCGTTTCCGACGGACTCTCGTCCATTTCAAATTTTAAGTACTGAACTGTGTAGACAATAGCGACGTAAAATTCCGTCGGTAACCCGTCGTAATAGCGTATCACAGCGTATCGTTCCGTCGCTAAGCCGTCGACGCCTTCGATAACAAAGGACGGATTAGCGACGGTTTTCTGACGGAAAATCCGTCGATCAGTTTCTGGAAATTCATGTCATTTCTAGCAACATGGCGACGGATAAGTTGTCGCTATTCCGTCGATATATATCGACGGAATACGGACGGATTAACCGTCGATCTTGTTCTGGAAATTCTTGGTATTTCCAGAACAAGGGCGACGGATAGGTCGTCGCTATTCCGTCGAACAATGTACCATACCGACGGATAATTCGTCGACCATCCGTCGCTACCTGGAAACATTTTCAAATCTCCAGTTAGCGACGGAATACCTGTCGAAAAGTAGTCAAAAACTGGTAGTAACCGTCGCAAAACGGTCACAAGTCTGTCGCTAACTGAGAATATTTTGAAAAAAAATTACAGCGCTTTTCCTTTTCGCAAAAATTTGCATAAACCAAACCAATATATAATGCACACCAATTATCCAACAATCACATAGACCAAATATATTATGCACACCAATTATCCAAGAATCACATAGACCAAATATGCACATACGAATTTAATGCACACCAATTATCCAGGAATCATATAGACCAAACCAAATTAATATAAAATAGACATCAATTATCCGGAAGAGTAACCTAATATCCATCGTTATAATCCGATCATAGCACAAATATTCTAAATTTTTCACAAATATTCCAAAACACATAGGAAAGAGTTGGCCAATTACAGTAACCTAATATCCATCGTTATAATCCGATCATAGCACAAATATTCCAAAATTTTCACAAATATTCCAAAACACATAGGTTGTAAAGGTGGCCAGTTACGGTAACCTAATATCCATCGTTATAATCCGATCATAGCACAAATATTCCAAAATTTTCACAAATATTCTAAAACACATAGGAAAATCGACTTTGGCCTCAACAAAGACCACAAGTCAGACGATGAATCCTCACAGCCAGGGTTGATAGTTGCGTTGAGGCATGTACCATTCTATCAGCCACTTTACATACGAAGGCTCAATCTGGTTGAGGTCTTCTGTAGGGACAGGAGGGTCGGTCCCGATGCTACTACTCTCTGACGGTGGCTCCTCCTTAGCTTCAAGCTTGGGAGCAATCTCTTCCCTGATGGTCATCGGTTCTTCCTTGACCTAGACCTTTGGTAACACCTTCTCCTTAACAGTCATCGGCTCTTGTTTGACGACGGAGACTTCCTCCGTGTCGACCTCCAAGGGTTTCTTGCCTCGACCCCTTCCTCGACTAGCAGCACCACCTCGACGAGTCCTAGGAGCCATCTTTCTGACAACAGAAATTTTCATATAGGGTAAATTTTTTTACTCAAGTTATAAAAGTTGTGACATTGGTCTTTTTGCGTTCATCATCATTAGAGGGAGCAACACTGGAAAAGTTGTGACGTTGGTAGCATGAGAGAGTAAAAATCTGTATCACAAGACTAACAGAATTACTATGTAATCATGTACACACCAATAACCGGATGTAACTGGAGTCGTTGGACCTATCGTGCAGTAATTTGTGGATCCGCTAGTATAGGCCAGATGTACTTAGTATCTAGTGTATCAGATTAGTATCGGTCTATCGGTTTGGTATAGGACGTATCATATTGGTATTGGCCTTAACAAATTGGTATCGTCCTATATCCGATATGTACATGTATCGGCCGAATAGCTATGATTCATATTGGCCTTATCGATTTGGTATCGGTCATATCCGATAGGTATCGGCCGTGTTGGATTAGTATAGACTATTTTGGATTAGTATCGTGGAAGGTTTAGTAACAACTGTACTTGGATTTCTCTCTTCTCGAGCTAGAATACCATTGTAAGAGAATCACCAGATCGTGATTGGCCAGTTACAGTAACATACATACTTCCTTTTCCATCAGAAAAAGCGAGATTAAAAAGGAAGTATGTATGTTCTGTAACTGGCCATCTACGCTCTCGTGACTCTCTTGTAATGGTAATCTAGCTCTAGAAGAGAGAAATCCAAGTACAGTTGTTACTAAACCTTCCACGATACTAATCCGAAATGGTATATAATAATCCAACACGGCCGATACCTATCGGATATGACCGATACCAAATCGATAAGGCCAATATGAATCCTAGCTATACGGTCGATACATATCGGATAGGACGATACCAATTCGCTAAGACCAATACCAACCGATACGGCCCATACCAAAACGATAGATCGATACTAATCTGATACGATCAATACTTATAAGTACCTATGGTCCAGGAGGTTGATCCGCTATAGTACATCCATGTACGATCAACGAAGTAACGATCTATTTCAATTTGGATGTGAAAATCTGTATCGTAAGACAAACTAAGCATAATCAGTTCTATTTCACATGCTTAATTGCCAAGTATGGGAACGGAATGGCTCAGAACACAACCCAAAATTTATTCTAGCATACATTAGTGTGAATCATCTACGTTCTGTACATATAGTGTAGTATATGTTCTTATCGTATCTAGTATCTGAAGGATGTAACAGAATCAAGATGAACTCACATAATGTTTACAGTCTTGGTCTCAACTGTCTTCGATTCTATGATCCCATGTCTTAGGTTAAATAAATCACTAACCTCATCACGGTGAGTCTTGGTGTAGCACTCAAATGTGGGGCACCTGTAAATTTGCCGAGGTTTTAAATCATCGACATTGAGTTTTAAACTCTCACGTAGCCTTTCTGCTTCACTTCTAGGGTCGAGCAGCATCTTCTTGTAAGTTTCGGTCTCCAGATACTTAGTGTCAAGATTCTGGACGCTTTCGTAGAGCATGTCAACGCATCATAGCGTCAATTTCCTGCCGAGAAAATTGACGCTAGGATGCGTTGACATGCTCTACGAAAGCGTCCAGAATCTTGACACTAAGTATCTGGAGACCGAAACTTGCAAGAAGATGCTGCTCGACCCTAGAAGTGAAGCAGAAAGGCTACGTGAGGGTTTAAAACTCAATGTCGATGATTTAAAACATCGGCGAATTTACAGGTGCCCCACATTTGAGTGCTACACCAAGACTCACCGTGATGAGGTTAGTGATTTATTTAACCTAATGTAGTAATCTTGTAATTTAAAGTTGGAAGAACATGCAAGTAGCCTTATAGTTTCTGCCTCGCCAGTCGAATGGCTTAATTGCCAAGTATCGGAACGAATGGCTCAGAACACAACCCGAGATTCATTCTAGCATACATTAGTGAGTTCATCTTGATTCTGTTACGTCCTTCAGATACTAGATACGATAAGAACATAGATGATTCACACTAATGTATGCTAGAATGAATCTTGGCTTGTGTTCTGAGCCATCCGTTCTGATCAAGCATCTTCCTTCTCCTCTCCTCCACCATGGCTCTGAACAAATCTGCTCCTTCCTCCACTTCCCTTCTTTTTATTTGACTCTCTCCGCCACATATGACATCCAGCTCAAGTGTAGAGTCGGGGGAGAAGAAGTGGGCAGAAAGAGGAGGGGGAAGCAGCACAGCCGGTGACATGACCCGGAGGAAGTACAGAGGTTTTCTTCAACAGACGTAGGAGAACTATAAGGATATATTTTTTCACAACAAATCACTTTGTCAAAGACCCTTAATGTGACAACCATGTTACCGCGGTATCGGAAGACTAACATGTCATAATTTTCTAAGCCGTGTGTTTTGACATAATCCTCCAAACTCTTTTCTGCTATGTAATAATACAAGATTACTACATAGGAGGAAAGAGTTGGAAAGATTATGTCAAAACACACGGCTTAAAAATTTATGACATGTTAGTCTTCCGACACCGCGGTAACATGATATTCACATGAAGGGTCTTTGACAAGATGACATGTTATGAAAAGATATATCCTTATAGTTCTCCTACGACTGTTGAAGAAAACCTCTATACTTCCTCCGGGTCATGCCATCGGCTGTGCTGCTTCCCCCTCCTCTTCCTGTCCACTTCTTCTTCCCCGACTCTACACTTGAGCTAGATGTCATATGTGGCTGAGAGAGTCAAATAAAAAGAAGAGAAGTAGAGGGAGGAGCAGATTTGTTCAGAGCCATGGTGGAGGAGAGGAGAAGGAAGATGCTTGATCAGAACGGATGGCTCAGAACACAAGCCAAGATTCATTCTAGCATACATTAGTGTGAATCATCTATGTTCTGTACATATGGTGTAGTATATGTTCTTATCGTATCTAGTATCTGAAGAATGTAGCAGAATCAAGATGAACTCACTAATGTAATACTAAGACATCATCTACTACTATATAAGATATAGTGATAGGTTGTCGTATCATCATTGCCGAGGGATGAGGGTCGGAGGACAGTCAACTTTATCTAAGGCTACTTGCATAGTTTCTGCCTCGCCAGTCGAATGGCTGCAGGGACTATGTCCTGATCACCATGTCGTACCGTAGACTAATGCAAATGGAGCTGGAAATATCCGTCGCTAACCGGTCACTAGTCCGTCGGTAACTGAGAATTTTTTTGAAAAAAAATTGCAGCACTTTCCCTGTTCACAAAAATATGCATAAACCAAACCAATATATAATGCACACCAATTATCCAACAATCACATAGACCAAATATGCACATACGAATTTAATGCACACCAATTATCCAAGAATCATATAGACCAAACCAAATTAATATAAAATAGCCATCAATTATCCTGAAGAGTAACCTAATATCCGTCGTTATAATTCGATTTATCTTTTCCCTCCTTTATCTACGGATACATAGTTTCTGCCTCGCCAGTCGAATGGCTGCAGGGACTATGTCCTGATCACCATGTCGTACCGTAGATTAATGCAAATGGAGCTGGAGCCAAAATACAAAAACCAAAATACAGAATCAAATCCCTGGGACGGATGGCTCAGAACACAACCCAACCGGAGAGGATACTCTGAGAGATCCATCTGAGTAGGACGTATACTCTGAGAGATCACCTTTACAAGAATGATATCAGTAGTGGGATTGAGTGCTGGAGAGGATATTATCAGAGTATACGTCCTACTCAGATGGGTCTCTCACCGTTACTATTTTTTTCTGACAGCATGGTGGATGTGCTCCGTCAACATATTCTTGCTCCGAGCCAAAACTTTGCCCCAGAGCTCAAGTGGATATTCTTCGTGTAGAGTTCGAGTGAGAGGTTCCTGACAGCATGGTGGTCTCTTTTGTTAAAGTATTCGTGCTCGTCCCACAACCAATGTGGGATGAGCACGGATACTTTGACAAAGGAGACCACAATGCTGTCAGGAACCTCTCACTCGAGCTCTACACGAAGGATGTCCACTTGAGCTCCGGGGCAAAGTTTTGGCTCGAAGCAAGAATCTGTTGACGGAGCACATCCACCTTAATGTCAGAAAAAATAGTAACGGTGAGAGACCCATCTGAGTAGGACGTATACTCTGATAATATTCCCTCCACCACTCAATCCCACTACTGATATCATTCTTGCAAAGGTGATCTCTCAGAGTATACGTCCTACACAGATAGATCTCTCAGAGTATCCTCTAGTGATAGGTTGTCGTATCATCACTGCCGAGGGATGAGGGTCGGAGAACAGTCAACTTTATCTACGGATACATAATTTCTGCCCCGCCAGTCGAATGGCTGCAGGGACTATGTCCTGATCACCATGTCGTAGTCCAATACAATCAAGAGATTGACACAGTTCTAGTTCATATATGTAGTCCAATACAAATAGTCTAATACAAAAACAACTCAATACAAATAGTCCAATACAAATAAGTACTAATAGCTAATGAGAACCACGCTGCTCACGCAAACGCTCAGTGATACGATCACGCAACCACCTCGAAAAAGCGAGATTTTTGGCGTGAGGAGAGATGTCGTCCCTTGTAAGGACTGCTTGAAGAGAACTCCCGGTCTCACTAGCTACCGGTGCTGGATGAATAGAACTCCCAGTCTCACTAGCAACCGGTGCCACTTCCTCCTTAACTGTAGGAGGAGCTACCTCAGCATTCACTATTTTTCTCAAACGACGTACCGCTCCTCGGGTCATGGGTGCCATCCGTTAAGATCGATAGTCACAAATAATATAATTGTAACATAAGCAAGCTAACTAAAGGAACCATCATGTAATTTGAGTACATTTTCGAGAGCCGATAAAGTATAAAAAATTTGATTTTTTGCCAAGTGTGAGAACGATGGCTCAGAACACAACCCAAGATTCATTCAAGCATACATTAGTGTGAATCATCTATGTTCTGTACATATGGTGTAGTATATGTTCTTATCGTATCTAGTATCTGAAGAATGTAACAGAATCAAGATGAACTCACATAATGTAATACTAAGACATCATCTACTACTATATAAGATATAGTGATAGGTTGTCGTATCATCATTGCCGAGGTATGAGGGTCGGAAGACAGTCAACTTTATCTACAGCTACATAGTTTCTGCCTCGCCAGTCGAATGGCTGCAGGGACTATGTCCTGATCACCATGTCGTACCGTAGATTAATGCAAATTGAGCTGGAACTGGAGCCAAAATACAGTACTACTTCACCATGTCGTACCATTAATTACTCTCTCTCTCTCTCTCATCCCCCCTCCGGCGCTCTCACTCTCTCCGGCGCTCTCACACTACTAATTCCTATGTATTTTAAGTGTAAGAACGGATGACTCAGAACACAATCCAAAATTCATTCTAGCATACATTAGTGTGAATCATCTATATTCTGTATACATATCGTGTAGTATATGTTCTTATCGTATCTAGTATCTGAAGGATATAACAGAATCAAGATGAACTCACTTAATGTAATACTAAGACATCATCTACTACTATATAAGATATAGTGATAGGTTGTCGTATCATCATTGCCGAGGGATGAGGGTCGGAAGACAGTCAACTTTATCTACGGCTACATAGTTTCTGCCTCGCCAGTCGAATGGCTGCAGGGACTATGTCCTGATCACCATGTCGTACCGTAGATTAATGCAAATGGAGCTGGAAATATCCGTCGCTAACCGGTAACTAGTCCGTCGCTAACTGAGATTGTCACATACACATATGTATATCACAGCTAGATGTATAGATATATACATCTATACAGAAGCACACAACTGATAAAACTCGCACTGTCCTTGAGACAGTGAACATATATATACACCATGAATCCAAACCCCATATTCATATTTACTAATCCAAACACCACCAAACTAACGGAACACCCAATATGGATAACACATTATTTAGCCAATATATAAACTCAGATAAATTTGAGAAGCAAAGCCACCCGCCGCCCCCGACCAAAGCCCGCCGCCCCAAGCCCGCCGCCCAGTCCAGTAGTTCGGTTGCATATATATATGAAGAGTGCTTATGGCTGTGCGTCGGTTGCAAATAGCCCCGACGCTCCCGCCCCAAGCCAGCCGTCCAGCCCCCGACGCCGCCGCCCCAAGCCCACCGCCCAGCCCCCGACCCAAGCCAGCCGCCCAGCCACCGACGCCCCAAGCCAGCCGCCCAGCCCCCGACCCAAGCCAGCCGCCCAGCCCCCGACGCCCCAAGCCCACCGCCCAGCCCCCAACCCCAAGCCCGCCTCCCAGACCCCGACGCCCTCGCCCCAAGCCCACCGCCCAGACCTCGCCCCAAACCAGCCGCCCAGCCCCCGACGCCCCAACCCCAAGCCCGCCTCCCAAACCCCGACGCCCCCGCCCCAAGCCCACCGCCCAGACCCTGCC
The DNA here is from genome assembly GCA_029216955.1 of Iris pallida. Lineage (NCBI taxonomy): Eukaryota > Viridiplantae > Streptophyta > Magnoliopsida > Asparagales > Iridaceae > Iris > Iris pallida. The sequence goes on along the minus strand of JANAVB010040218.1, from coordinate 2,991,128 downwards.
CCAAGCCAGCCGCTCAGCCCCCGATGCCGCCGCCCCAAGCCCACCGCCCAGCCCCCGACCCAAGCCAGCCGCCCAGCCACCGACGCCCCAGCCCCAATCCCGCCTCCCAGACCCCGACGCCCCCGCCCCAAGCCCACCGCCCTGCCCCCGACCCAAGCCAGCCGCCCAGCCCCCGACGCCCCCGCCCCAAGCCAGCTGCCCAGCCCCCGACGCCGCCGCCCCAATCCCACCGCCCAGCCCCCGACCCAAGCCAGCCACCCAGCCCCCGACGCCACAACCCCAAGCCCGTCTCCCAGACCCCGAAAGAGAGAGAGAGAGAGATCGAGAGAGAGAGAGAGAGAGAGAGGGGGTTACCTTCGGGAGAGAGAGAGGAGAGGACGCCGACGCCGACGACGACACCAACGCCGATCACCGAAGCCGACACCGGCAAGAGAGAGAGAGAGAGAGAGAGGAGAGAGAGTGAATTTGGGGAGAATGCGAAAAGTTCCCCCCGTCGTTTCATTTAAAATCTGGTACGTATATATAGCGACTGAATAGCGACGGAAGAAAACCCGTCGCCACGTAGTCGCCATGTTTGATACGTGCCGACTGAATATCCGTCGCTACGTAGTCGAAGATATGTCCCGCCAATTCTCTACACAATTTTCGCCAAATAATCGACTACGTAGCGACGACTGGTGATCCGTCGCTATAATTCCGACAGTCTAGCGACGGACGTGCGACCTTTCCTCCCCCTAAAATTAAAATAAAAAATGGCAAAGGCGTGTAGTCGGTACTCAGTCGCTGAGCGGCCACGAAGCCGTCGCTAACACCGACGGAAAATTACCGTCGCTAAATATCCGTCGCTAATTGAGTGTATTTTGGTAGTGTTTAGGCATCCCAAATGGATATCAAATAATTTTTTATGTCCAAAATGGATATTTGACTTAAAAATTAACAGTTAAATATTTTTTGAAAAAAAAAACTAGTTTTCAAATGATTGAATATTTTTTAATTTATTGTTATTTGAAAGTGAACTTGAGGATTGAGGGTGAAATAGTTTTATTGTGTTGATAAAATTATTTATGAATGAACTTATATTATTTTTAGTTGTACTAGTAAATTTGTATATAAAAAAATATTGTACTATTTGAGGATAAAACAGTCAATTTATACCCTTATAATATACACTTTAGTGTGTGATGAAAAAATTTAGTCCACTATAAAATGCATATGCATATACTTCACATATCTTATAGTCAAGTAGTAGCTAGCCACAATAGCTCAAGTAAGGCTCATAGCATGCACATGGACCTCAATTCCTCAAAACCTACCCCCTCTCTCTCTCTCTCTCTCTCTCTCTCTCATACAAACCGAAAATGGTGGAATGCTACTGGCATTATGGCCTTCCTAATTTACAACAATCCTTCTCTCTGTTCCCTTCATATTGTCAGGACTTCAGTGAGAACATGCCATCAGCTCATTGCTTCCAATCATGCTGTAACTTGAAATTGCTCCAATTGCTTTGCTTGAACCACTCCCTCTTCTTCCCTCTTGTTGAAACCCTAGCTACTTTGTCCCATCTTCCAATCCACAAACCTTTGCTTTCTTGAACTCAAGAGTACTCATTTGAGACCTATCAAAAAAAAAAAAAAAAAAAAAAACAGAATTAAGTAAATAAATAAAGCAATAAAATTGATATCCAAATTGAATGGAAAAGAAAACATTAATTTTGCAAGCGAAAAAAAGAAGTTATAATATGATTCTTCGATCTCGACACAATGATATTTTGCCTGCGGACGTGACCGCTGGCTGATGTGGCAGCTATCACCGGACCCCACCCAGACCGAAGGTCAATGGAAGGCCGCCACGTGGCCGACGGTCACGCCAGCGAACTTAGCCTACGAACGCATAATAACTTTTATTTTTCGGGAAGTTATCAAAAATAATGTATATATGTTGAAACATACTTGAGATTTGAGGCTCCCATTGCCTTCGCTAGGCGTTGCATGAGATTGACCTGAGCTTGGAGATGGATGACATAGTCTACAGTCTCGGACAACAGGGAGAGACTACTCAAGGACTCCCCTCCCGGTACGAGCTTCCTGAGCAGTTGGGTTCTCCTCTTCGTCATCCTCCTAGCAACAACACTTGCCGCAACTGCTGCTGCCGGTCCGTTGTTCTTGGCACTTCTGGTCAAGCTCCTCCGCAAGATCTTCCTGCTCGTAGGGATCTTCCACTTGCTTGTCGTCGTCGAGCCGCAGCACTTCGACGACGGGCCTGCAAGGAGGATGGCGCGACTCCAGCCGGCCCTCCTGCCTCGGGCTACGGCCAGCGCCGCGTCCGCCGAGATCTTGACCAGCCTCTTCCTCTCCTGGATGGTCGTGCCTTTGGAGCGAGCTCCATGGAGGCCGAGGAGCATGAGGTGCAGGAAGGCTCTCTTGAATGTGGTGGAGACTTGCATGGTTGTAGTGTGCGGAAGTGCTGGAAGAAGTTTTCAGAAGCAATGGAGAGCTCAATGACCTCTTGTGTTTATAAAGAAGCACTCCATGTGGACTTGCAATATTTCAAGAAGCTCACGTTCCTTCTTATTTATGAAGAAAGAGCCGGGGATCGAGAGCACATGAGAGAGAGAGAGAGAGAGAGAGAGACAGGACTAAGTAGTGTTTAACCCTTAATTTTATTTCAGTTTAGAGTCTAATTTATGGACATGTCTAATTCTAAAGTTTGGATATTCACTTTTTTATTTTTGGTTTACTTTTTAGGCGTTTAGATTATGAATTTTATATCAGTTTAGAGTTTAAACCTTAACATGTTCAATTATAAAGCTTAGAACAATTCCACGTGTTTTCAGCATGTGTTATTTGTTGTTGTTGTACTCACGTTCAGGATATAATGGAAAAAAAAAAACTGAAAAAAATATTTGGATCCAAAAGTTCTAATTTGACATGTCAGAACTTAAACTCTAAGCTGGTATAAAATTCATGATCAAAATGCTAATTAGCCCTTCATTATACTCTCATTTTCAGCATTATGTTGGTTATTGTTTTTGTACTCGTGTTGAGAGTATAATAAAAAATAAAAATATAGAATTAAAAAATTCAATTGGATATGTCATGATTTATACTCTTAAGATTTATATAAAATCTAGAAGAAAAAGAACAAAAAAAAAAAAGGCTAAGTGAATTGGTAGGGGCATATGTTTGCATGTGCAATTTGAATATGTGATATTGTGTGTCATGCCAATATGTTTGTAGCTCCAAAAGTGCTGTCAGGATGGGGATCAGATACCAAGAAAAACCAAAGGGTTATTGCATCACAAAGAGAGGAAATGAGATGATCTAACACTTCAAGTGAAGGGGAGGGAGGGGTGGGGCAAATATGGGAAGAGACACTCCACATGCAGCACATGGTGCCCACAAGCCCACCACCTACACACATTACCAAATAAGCCTTTGCATTCTGCAACAAGGGGTTGATATATGTGCTATATATGTGTCTAGTAATTAATAACCAAGGAGAGGATTTATATATATTTAGTACTAAATGATAATTTTACCGACAGTTACTAATAGTTATCATATATTTTATAATAATACTCAACTATGTATATATGACATCACTTTCATAATAGATTTTCTTTTCTATTAAGAGACATATAGAGTAGAGGAGAGGAGAGGAGTGGAGTGGAGAGAGACCTATTCCTACAAATATAACAAAATACCGATGAAATTTTTCGTCGCTAATTGACAATTTCCGTCGCTAAACAGTACTAGCGATGAAACAATATCTGACTCAAAATTTTCATCGATGGTTCACATGTCGTTGTTCATTTTTCATCGTTGATCCGTCGATGTACCAACTAATCAGAGATAAAAAAAACAATGACGAAAATTTAACGAAGAAATCAATGACGAAATAGCAACTAAACTTTCCATCGCTGAAAAAACGACTAACTTAGCGACGAAAATAACATTTCTCTGATACTCTTTGTGTATCAGACATAAACTTTCTCAGAATAGCAACGAAAAAATTAGTCATCAATCCGTCGCTGGTTGTCATTATTCCTTAGCTAACTGAAATTTTCTAGTTTTTCATCGCTGATCCGCTGCTAATCCGTCGTCGTTCCGTCTCTAACTTAAATCTCTTTCCAGAATTAAATATTTTCTGCTACACACGATATGTAACACAAATATTATTATTATTATTATTATTATTATTATTATTATTATTATTATTATTATATATATATATATATATATATATATATATATATATATATATATATATATATATATATATATGGGAAGGGATACTGCACCAAACTTATTGCATCAATTGTTGCACCAAACAATCTCAACCACACATTTATTTCTATCATGTTGTTATAAAACATTCCATAAAGTCGTTGCCACGTCAGCATACTTTATAACCACATGATTGAAATAAATGTGTGGTTGAGATTGTTTGGTGCAATAATTGATGCAATAAATTTGGTGCAATATCCCTCCCCTATATATATATATATATATATATATATATATATATATATATATATATATATATATATATTTTCCCCTCCCCTATATATATATATATATATATATATATATATATATATATATATATATATATATATATATATATATAATAAGTGAATCGTCCAAGCCGTATGTATACCATCATTCATTTAAATAATTTAAAAAATAATAAAAAAATACCTAAACAACTACCTAAATACTACATTAATTATTTAAAAGAAACTTAACTAAGTATTTAATTATTTAATATGACTTATTTAAATCTAAATAATTTTAACTCAAGTGGTTAATATGTGAGTCATTTTTATTGGTTGCTTGAGTTCAATTCCTATGAATGACAGTTCTTAAGAATAATTTTATATTTATTTTTTATATATTTTTTGCACACAAAATGCACGTGCACGTTACTAGTATATGTGTGTGTGTGTGCGCCTCCAGTCCCAGCGGCCTGAGAGGCATGACTCTCCAATGTCTTATAAATCTCCTATATTTATATCAAGAAATAGGATTGAGGTTAGGGTTAGGGTAGGATCTGGATTAGGGTTAGAGTTAGAGTTAGATTTTTTATGGTTACATATATTATTAGAGTTATGGTTAGAATTTTTTAGGGTTAGGTTTAGGGTAAAATTATTCTAATAACTAATATAATAAAATCTACTAAAAGAATAGACACTTACAAACTTTTAAAAGAAAGATTACACGTCTAGATTGCTAGTTAGCAACTTAGCACAACCTGTTTCCATCATATATGTAAAATATCATTTAAATTATTAAGAAAAAACCTATTATAGTTTACTGCAGAAAAATCAAAAGTACTGGATGGCTCCTGTAAGAACAAGTAGCAAAGCTAATCTACAACTTTGTTTCTCTAAATCATTGGAAAATTAATTTCCTAACAGTTAAATCCCTAAAGTGTTAAATCCCTCCAACCTATTACTTTGAAAAACCTATTTGTATATGATTATTTTTTAAAAAAATAGAAAATTTGGAAACATTGGAATAAAAATTATCGCGTTGTCGGGGAGGAGGGGGTGTTCGGAGGAGGTTGTCGGGAAGAAGGGATCGAGACGCCTTCGCTCGGGGGAGGGGGGGGTGGCGGTTAGGATGAGGGGTTAGGAAGGACACCGTTGTCGCCGAACATGAGGAGGAGGAAGGAGGAGGAGGGGAGGAGGGGAGGAGAGGAGAGGAGAGGAGAGGAGGGGAGGAGAGGAGAGGAGGAGGGATGATTTCGGGGGTGGGGGAAGGAGGGGAAGAATGTATTTTGGGATAAAACTGAAACGAGAAAAGAAGTTCTTGATGGCTAGTTTTGCATTTTGCAGCGACGAAAATTTTTCGTCACTAACTAAAATTTGATGCCTTAGCGATGAACTAGCGAAGAAAATATGGACATGTGTTTCATATACATATTTTTGCCGCCAACCAATCGCTTATCCGTTGCTACGTCAACGACAGTTCTTGTTCCATCGATGTAATCAATCATTATTTTACAACATTTTTGTAGTATCTATAGCTCACGGCATTTGAATTTATATTGGATACCACGAAATGAGTATTTTAGATACAATTTTGGTATTATTGCCAAATCAATCTCATCCAACCATCTTAATCTTAAGTGTAGAAATTTCTACAAGTTCTCTCCTCTATGAACTTCATGTAGAGTATGAAGAGAAGAGGATCCAAATTGTCTGAATATGTAGCAACCATTTGTTACTCTATCAAATTTTTGATTACCAACTGTGGTGTACATTATAAATATGTTATACAAAGAAATGTGAAATTTTTTCATATATGCATATAGAGAAAACAAAATAAATAATATTCCTAACATGGAAGGAGAGAGAGAGACCTCTAAACAAAATGGTGATTATGTGGGTGAGTGCAAAATTGTGCCAAAACCATTTTGAACCAGAATAAACAAATTCGATTCGGTTTTCCATTTTGGAGAGCTGAAAAATTCAATTTTTCGGTTTGGATTTCGATTTTTGGCCTTTGAAAACCAATCTGAACCAAAACCGAGTTAAATTACCTACATATATTAGTAATTTTATTTAATTTTCACATTATGTAATTGTAATTTATTTGTTGTTATATTGTATTGTAAAAATATCTCATTTTATTGAATTTTAATTGATTGTTCCTTGATTAATTGTTGTTGTTTGATTGATAAAAGAAATTACATTTGTAAAATACTTCGGTCCGGTCCGATACGTAATGGATCCAGCAAAAATCGATCCAACCGACTAAACCAACAATCGAATCGAATTGGTTCGGTTCAGTTTAGTATTCAGATTCAAAAAAAGATGGATTGGGGTTCGTGGAGGTGGTGCTGGTTAGGGTTAGGGTTTGGTTTGATTTTGTTTTGTTTTTTATTTAAATTTTTGTGTCCATAATTTGGGCAAGTAGAAAAGTGCATTGGCAAGATCCTGGAAATGTGGGGGTGATATGGATGTGTGTGGGGGCTATATTCCTTTTCCATCCGTATAGCCTTTGACAGCATAAGGAGTGATTGTAGATTCTTGTGTCTCACATGGTGTCCACATGGGATTTTTTGTTCATCTTAATTTGGACCTTCATATGTATATAAACCTTCCTTGCAACCCCTGTGGATTCCATTAATGGAGTTGATGCAAATTTGATGAGATTTATGTTTGGCAAAAAAGAATGGTCATTTCTACTCCTAATATAGATTGTAATCCTAGTTTTTCTCTTGTAAATATCAGATTCCTTGGGACATCCTAGGTTCGCGGAAAGAAAAGAAAAGAAAATTTCTTTAAAAATTATAATTTTTATTAAAATGATCAATGTCTAGAAATGTTAAAGAATTGAGAAGGAAACTAATTCCCTAGGGTTTGTAGGAGAACCAATTTCTTTCCTACTTTGCGAATTATTTTTATTTCATCGTTCCTTTTCTTTGGCCCTTGTACATAGAAAATGAATGAATTTTCTTTTCCAAGGTCTTAAATCCGCGAACCAAACGTGTTAGGATAAAGACTCGACAACCACCGGTGTATGAAATCAAGATTCGGGATGCGGGGGGCCAGGGGGACTACAAATCTAAACGTCAACGACTTCTCCGGGACAGATCAATAGTAGACTCCGGGTGGACGGCACTGGAGTCACTAGTCTGTCAATATCTTTAACCAAATTTGCTTGTTGCGTAGCGACAGTACCAATATCCACTAATCCTTGTTTTCAGATACGATTGTCGATTGATATCTTTCCTAATTCGTCGATACGAGAAGCAAATTATTCTCTTTACAAAAATAAAAAAATTGTGTACGTTATATGCCTTCTCACTCAAGCCATATAATATATCATTTCCTAGGAATTAACAAGGCAGTAAGTAAGAGTTCTGTATTAAGTAATTTCTATTAAAAAATTATATTATTTCTTTTTTTTTTTGGCTCTTCCATTGGAGTTACAATACCATAAGTAAGAGTTCCATATTAGTAATATTAACTATGTTCCGGATCGACACTACAAATATGATCTTCGATGAGCTACAATACCATAAATAAGAGTTTCATATCAGTAATATTTATAAAGAAAACTTCTTCCTTTTTTTTTCCTTTTTTTTTTTGTTGCTCCGCTCTCCCATTGGAGTTACTTTAATCTCGGGCCAGGCTAATCTATGACATTGAAATAAATGACAAAGCTTAATTACTTATTATAATGGTTTAACATATCTAGCCCTAAAAAAAATATTCATGTTAGCTTAGATGACTAACCCTAAATACAAGTTTCCTTTGCCTATTATACGTGCACATATATAATTGGGGTTATTGGACTATTAGTGTAGAATAAGTTTAGGGGTCACATGATCCCTAAGTTTGAGGGTTGGTCAATATATATATGGAGAGAGAGAGAGAGAGAGAGAGAGAGAGAGAGAGAGAGGATGATGCTAAAGAGGTGGATGAATGAATTGCATACACATGGTTACACATGGATGGGCTCCCTTGTCCCAACAAAGGCACGCACCCCTCCGGGCTTGAATCATTAGAGGACATTCATGGTTTCCTCATATACGTGAGAGAATTATTTGGCTAACTTTGGCAAAGCTTCGTCAAACTTTGATAAAGTTTTTTTATTTTAGATATCCGACGATACATACGAAATTTTGTGCATGCTGCATTGCACGTCTGTTAGGCTTACTGTCTTTCAACTTCTACCAAATAAATGAAATGACTAAAATATACTCCCGTGGCTCGATCCATCGATCTTCTGTCACCCAGCCGAAATTTTATACCTCCACTTGAGTTCGGTATCAAACTTTGATAAAGTTGGATCCTAGGATTAATTGTTAACTTAATTAACTCCGTCTTAGTTATTTTATATATCTATAAGTAATCACACATGAGGTTATAGTACTGGTTTTCAAATGGAATGGTTTTACTTCGGTTTGCTTGACATCGATTGAGAAAAGCTAAGGTTTCATTTGACTATTCTAATGGCGCAACCTCCCTTGTCCTTGAAACAAGGGGGGGGGGGGGGGGGGGGGGGGGGGGGGGGGGGGGGGGGAAGTCCATGTCCGCTTCTTAATTTCTTGCGAAAGCAATTCATACAACTTGTTGTCGTCACTAGATTCGTCCCCTAGAATTTAGGTTATTACTTAGTATAATTAAAGGTTAATAGGCTTTGGGTCCTAGAAATATTAAAAAAATTAGCGTTTGGATTATTTGGGCCATAGTTGATAATTGACTCGTGTTCATCATTCAAAATATGTTAATAAATATTTTATAATCAATTAGACTTTAGGACCGCATAAACATTTTTCTCTTTCTTGAGTTCTGATTCAATTTACTTATTAACATATTTTCAAGACCCAAATCCTAAGCTCAACATCTTCTGACCCAGACGCTAATCTTTTTTGTTGTTTTTGAAATCCAAAGTCTAGTTAACCCTATAATTAATGAGCTCTTACGAAATATTTTACAAAAAAGTTTTAAGTGATATTTTTCTCTCTCGTCATTGGATCATGGTTTTGTTCTTGGCTAGAGCTAATATTTACTAAGATACTAGCCTCGTCTTGAAAGATCTTTGAACTTTTGTATTACTAATTTTTCGAAACAATTGCCTAATAAATGGCTTAACCATGATCAGAAAGAGGTGTTGGGGTTACATATTTACCGACAGAGTAAATAGTAGTTGATTCATGCAACAGTAATTACTGGTCATTTTGTTGGGAATATATTTAAGAAACAAGAATAATTTTGAACATAAACTAGCCCAGTCGACAACATTTTGTTACGCTACATGTTGCCATGGTTTCTATAATAGTGAGGGAATTGACAAATAATGTACTAACTGTTATATTAAAAAAAAATCTAACTGTTCAAAGTGCACAAATGTTGTGTTCTTCTATTAAAAACGATGAAAATTTAAGACACTGGATTCAAAAGACATACAATTCAGCGTACACAATGTTCCAAAAGTTACGTCATCTCAGAAAAAAAAAAAAAAAAAAAAAAAAAAAAAAAGGAGCTTAATGAGAACTAAGGGGGCCATATCGAACGCATGTAAAGTGTTGAACAAAAATCAATATTCAAACTAGGAGCAATATAAAAAACAACAACACTATTTTAGATAATTCTTTAATTGTCGACGATTGTGCTATAATTTTTTTTTTTTTTGGTGTGTCCACTGACATTAAAGAAATTATAGAATTTTCAATTCAAAATCTATAGATCAAAATTATTTTCTAATATTCTGCGAGAAGATTCGAGCATTTTGGACAGAAGTTGTGTTCAAGATTCAAAAATATCAACTAAAGTTGTGGTAAACTGAGACTATAGGGACAAATATGTGTAGGGATGTTTCTGTTCAATTGCATATCTTGACTAGTTACTCTATTCCCAAGTTTTATCTTCGAACTTTTGCAACGTGTGACCGTTCGGTTTGTTTGATTTCAACCAAATTAAAATAGTCAAAATCGAATAAACTAAACTTCTAAAAATATAAAATTGAAACCGAATCAAAATTAGCCATAACCGAAATCGAAACAATCGAACCTATAATCGTTTTGGTTTGTTTGATTGAATTATTTTTATTATTTAACGGACCGGATCCAAAGTTGAATTCGTGCTTAAATGATATAGAAAAATATATTGGGGCTCCATATATATTTTTTATAGATACGTTTGGTGTTCTTGGGAACAAAGTTGACTTAAAAACACATACTTATATTTGTTATTTTCAAATTATACACTTTTTAATCATAAAATATGTAAGTATATAATTACGTAAGTCTTATTCGATTTTCGGAATTGGGCCGAAACCGAAACACAAAATCGAATCCGCCTAAAACGACAATTTTTAAAATCAAAACTGAATTGAATCTCTTGTTCAGTTCTTTCAGTTTTCGGTTGAAAACCGAATAATGCGCACCCCTAGTTTGTATTCGGTAGTTTCTTGATCAACTGGGATGAAATTTGTCTAAAAAATAAATTTGTAAATTGAACCTCTCGTTCAGTTCGTCTCAAGTTTAGCAAACATTTAGGAGGGATAAAAATAAAAATTCTGACAGAAAAAGAAGACGTAAAACTTATGTAAATATGTATATAGAAATTGAAATTTACAAATTTATGAGGGGACAAAACATAAGAATGATAAAGAAAATTTAAAAAAAAAAAAACAAGAGTATTAAATTCGAAAGCAAAAGTTAAGTGGGGGCAACTGTCCGCCCCAAAGTAGGTCTGTCCTGCGTGTGACCCCAACCTTTTGCAGGTCACGTTGGACTTTGAGAGTTACCCTAAGCAGAAGAAAAAAAAAAAGGTCTAGACCGACATAGACCGGTTTAGGGCTGCAAATGAGCCAAGCCGTTTGCGAGCTGCTCGAAGCTCGGCTCGATAAAATCTCGTTTGAGCTCGGTTCGTTTACTAAACTAGCTGAGCTCAAGCTTCATTTTCGAGCTCGTTTAATAAACGAGCCAAGTTCAAGCTTATGAGTACTCGGCTCATTTGAGCTCGCAAGTGGCTCGTTTATGAGCTCGCGAGCTGGCTCGTTTAGAAGCTCGTTTAAGAGCTTGTTTATGAGCTTGTTTAGGAGCTTTTTTGTTCTTTGTTGAATTTTAATTTTATATATATAATATTATAGGTACTTGAATTTAAATCTAACTAAATTGAAATCGAGTTCGTTAAACTTGAAATCAAGCTTAATGAACTTGAAATAAAGTTGGACGAGCTTGAAATCAAGCTTAACGAGCTTGATTTTGAGCTTATCGAGCTTGAATCAAGCTTGCTTATCAAGCCAAGCTCGAGTTCAAACCAAGCCAAGCTCGAGCCAAGCTTAAGCTCTAAAATAAAAAATTTATCAAGCTCGAACTCGAGCTTGAGCTCGATTAATTCTAGTCAAACCAAGGTCAAGCTTATAAAAAGCTCGGCTTGGCTCGTTTGTAGCTCTAGACCGGTTGATAAAAAAATTTCGGACTTATGCCTGGACCGAGAAACGAGTGGTTGACAATGGATTGTCTTTACACTAGATACCGGTATCTCTAGGTCATCTCCTGCTGCAGAAGACGGACGTACGGGTCCTGACGTGGTGCCACCGCAAGCTTGCACGCACAGCACAGCCAAGGACGGTTGCACCACGACTGTCGGTTTGGTTGCGATATTGAAGTGATTGTAAGACTGTTTTGTGGTTATGGCAGTGGTACGTACGGTGCGGCCGTGACAGCTCCATGTGCATTGTGCAGTGCAGTCACTACACAACTATTGTGGGCACCATAGCTGTATAGTTGTTGTTGGTTGTGGCTCGTGTTCAAACGGAATCCGACGCCGTCGGAGAAGTCCGACGGCGTTGAAAGTCGCCGTCGAAAGCGGAGCTCAGGCGGGACTCTACGAGTCAAAGTATGCCGATGGAATACCGATCATTCTCGGACCGAACAATTGCAGGGGACACATATTCCGACAAAATACCAGTCCAGACCGAATCGACAGAATCGGACGAATTTTATCTTGTTCATGCGGTTCAAATCGGGCCATATTAGGGTTAAGGTTTTGAGCGTATTTCAACTGTCATGATTAAATCCCTATTAATAAAGAGGTAAATAGGTTTTTTTTTTTTCTAACTTAATTTAGTTTCAAGAGCATGAGACTAATAATTAAGGAGGTTTTGCTAGAGATTGTTCGAAGAAGCCAAAACTCATTGGACATCTCATAAGGGAGAATTTTGCTATACGGTGTCAGTTAGTATAAAACTTATAAAGTTTATTTCATTGATTTAATAAAAATATTATTGCTTTAACCCGTGGACGTAGACCGATTTTTAATTGAACAATGTTAATTTTGTATTTTGTTATTGTTGCTTTTTTTTTTGTATGGTTATGTGCTTGTTAACTATTAGCCATTGTAAAGTGAGCTCTCTGAATTCCATGGTTATATGAATAGTAACTTATAGACGTCGACACCAACAATTATTATTGTCAACATTACTGAACTGAAAAATATTGTGTCGAATAATATAATTTATAACGGAGGCCATTGGGCAAGAGGACACCGGTCGTTGGATGGTTGTCATGACAAAGATGTAATCATTTTGGCATTTTGGAAGAACGGCACGTGGGACTTGGTCGATCTACCGAAAGGAAAGAGGTCATTGGATGCAAGTAGGTAATCCAGAAAAATAATAATGAGTAGTACAAGGCACGGATGGTTGCCAAGGATTATGACCAGAATTAGAGAGGATTGACTACAACGATATTCTCTCGCTTATGGTCAAGCATATGTCTATTTGAGTGTTTATGGCACTAGTAATGCCTCTGGATATAGGTTTGGAGTATATATTGTTATTGTCGGGGCACAATTTTTTCGATAGAAAAATGAAAAGATGAAACAATTGTAAAAATAACGTTCCAACGCAACACTTCAAGGAAGGTTGCGCAAGTTTAACGAAGATCTAAGAAGATCTCGTTACAGCAGCATATGATATTACGAGAATCTAAGAAGATTTCGTAATTCACGACGAAGAAGATGACAGGCGATTGATGGATTAATATCCTGCTGGGGTGAATGATCATCGTTGCTCAAAGCTATATTCGCCCCACACGAATAGCTTCCAAGAATCAGCAAGTTCGTCGGAGAACTTTGGAACACTTCTGCTCTTCTGACTCCTCGGATCGTACACAGACTCTCATGCAAAAGCAACGCTGGTGCAAAGCATCTCTTCTCTCTCACAGCCTATGTTTACTTGTGTTAAGAAATACTTGTAAACTTTCGTAACTCTCTGTATGCTCTGTATCCCTGTCTGTGAGAGAGAAGAGACCTTTTATAGGCCCGAGTAGCAACTGTCCGGTTAGCACAACATTCGGGACGTGGTAATAACCACTCCGAACGTAACCGCTCAGATCATGCACAAGCACGATCTGAAGCAAGTTGTGCACCTCGCACACCCCATGTGCCTTGTACACCACGCACTGAACGCGCACTGAGCCACTTGCGCCACCTGCGCACCCTGCGCCACCCGCGCAACTGAGCGCGCACCTGGGCACGCCACTGGTCGCGCAACCTGGGCCGCGCAACCTGGCAGCGCACCTGGCCGCGCGCCTGGCCACGCAAGTGGCTCGCGCAACGAACGCAACTTAAGCGCACTATGCGCCTAGCGACGATGCTGACATACTAAGTGCAAAGTGCGCCAACAAAACGCCACATTACGACTCATGATCCCATGAGTCCGAGTCCGAGTCGCTAAGCCCCTATGGGGCTTAGCTCCCATGGAAATAAATTTTCCATGAGCAAAAAGCATGAATACTTTCAATTGTTTATTTAGCCTTTTTCCCATTAGAAAAATAATCCCACATGGCACACCCATGTGCACCTCCACACCACATGTGCATCTCTAAAATAGCATAGCTAATATATAGAGATACAACTCCTTTGGTCTAGCCGATGTGGGACTAAAATTTCCAATAAAAAAGACCAAAATCCAACAATCCCCCACATATCTCTACATATGGGTATAAGTGTTCCCCACAGTAACTGTCCATCATGCATTAGGAGAGATGTCGCTGACGACTTGAATCTTCCCGCATGGGTCAAACAACATACTATAATACAAGAATGGACTAAGCCTTGAATTCTGCATCATAGCTGAAATTCTTTCCACTCACATAATGTAGTTACATGTGCTTCTGGCTACACATTAAAGGCTGTGCCAGCCTGGTTTCAGTGTATAATTTTGGGCGTCTACAAGTTTACCCTCAAGTGACGGCCTGATCTCGCTTTGTCCATACACTATAGGTGAGTTCATTATAAAGAGACATGGCATGAAGCACTTTGCGCTTCCCTTGCGGTGCTACGCCGCTATGACATGGCTTAAAGCCGAGGCCTTACCCCGTAACGGGAACCTCATCGTAGTGTCATACTACTGTAGTATGAGGCCACCGCCTCTTTGTAGTGCCAAACTACCCAGCATAAAGCCTTAGGCTCCCTTGCGGTGTTACGCCGCAACGACATGGCTTGCAAGGCCGAGGCTTTATCCCTAACCGGGTACCTCATCGTAGTGTCGTGCCACTGTAACATGAGGGACTCCTCCTCTTTGTAGTGCTGACTACACCCCTCTTTATTTTAACATATAATATTAGGCTAACTGCCTATTTGCGGTGCTACGCCGCTGTGACTTGGCTAGCAAAGCCGAGACATTACCCCATGCCTGGGAACTTCATGGTGGAGTCACCCCACAGTAACATGGAGTTTCACTCCTTGTAGTGTTGTTCTATCATGCTTCCTGTAAGTACACCAGGCATTCACTCTGCCTGAGAACTCATTAAGGCATTTAAGCCAACCTTCCCACAGGATCCATTTTTTGCAGAAAACAACAGTAGACAACAGTGGTTGTAGGTCCGTAACCTCTTCATGCCCAATAGAACATGTATCTACCGTTCCTGATATTCTTCCGATTAGTGGTCCTCCCTTGAACCAAAAGCTAGATGCCTAGTAGATTTCTCTTTGAACTAATAGCATAAAACTTTATGGTAGGAATACAATAATATAATATCAGAATGCCTTCAAGCCCATTTTACAAGCTGTGTCGTCAACCAGCTGGCGCTTGAGGCCCTTGGTGAACGGATCCGCCAAGTTCTCCTGACTCTGAACATCAATCACTGCAATAACACATCTCTTGATAAGATCGTGTATTGCCCTGTGCTTCAACCGCACAGTCCTCTTCTTTCCGTTGAAGAGGTCATTTGATGCCACCGCCACAGTCGCCTGGTTGTCGTAGTATATCGGTATCATCGTATTTGCGCCCCAACCACTGGAAGATCATATATGAGCTCCCGAAGCCATTCTGCTTCCTCGACTGCGGTATCAAGTGCAAAGAACTCAGATTCCATGGATGATCGCGAGAGCATAGTCTGCTTCTTCGACTTCCACGATATAGCAGCTCCACCCATTGTAAAAATGAATCCACCTGTGGACCTCTCGCTCTCCACCTCTGAGCACTAGCTGGCATCACTGAAGCCTTACACTATCGGCGGATCTCCGCTGTAGTACAGTGCATATGTCTGAGTCTTCTTGAGATATCTCATAACCCGTTTCACAGCTTTTCAGTGTTCAACTCCTGGGTTGCTTGTGAAACGACTCAGCATTCCCACGGCGAAAGCTATGCCAGGTCTTGTGGCAGTAGTAGCATACATCAAACTTCCGATTACGCTTGCATACTCCAGCTACCTGACGCTTTCTCCTGAATTAGGCTTCAGTTTCAGATCACACCTGTACGGCGTATCGATCCCTGGAAGATCCCGATACCCTTAACGAGTGATCATTTTCTCAATATAATGAGACTGTGACAACGCTAGTCCAGTGTCTGTCCGGATGATCTTGATCCCTAAGATCACATCAGCTTCCCCCAAGTCCTTCATACTGAACTTGCTCGAGATGAATTTCTTTGTCTCCGTGACACAACCCATATCCGTACCTAGAATAAGCATGTCGTCCACGTACAGACAAATGATCACACATCTTCCATCAGCGAACTTCGTGTAAACACACTTGTCCGTCTCGCTGACCATGTAGCCATTTGACCTTATAACTTTGTCAAATTTTTTATGCCACATCTTGGAAGCCTATTTAAGATCGTACAAAGATTTCACCAACTTGCAGACTTTGTCTTCAAGATCCTTGACGACAAATCCCTCTGACTGTTGCATGTAAATCTCTTCGGTCAGCTCGCCATTTAGGAAAGCCGTTTTTACATCCATCTGATGTATCACCATCTTATGTATTGCTGCGAGAGCAATCAACATTCTGATGGTGGTCATCCGGACTACTGGAGCATATGTGTCAAAGTAGTCAATCCCCTGCTTCTGAGAAAACCCCTTGGCTACCAACCTAGCCTTGAACTTGTCAATAGTTCTGTCTGCTTTCATCTTCTTCTTGAAGATCCATTTGCATCCGATAGGTTTCGCTCCTTCAGGAAGATCAACCAACACCCAAGTGTTATTTGAGGTGATGGAATTAATTTTATTGTCAATCGCCTCCTTCCAGAAAACTGCGTCTCTGGTCTTCATCGCCTCATCATAGGTAAGCGGATCTGCTTCCACATGATAGGTGACAAAGTCACTTCTGAAGTTCTTCGGCCTCCTCACACGCTTAGTTGATGGCTCAGCTTGTTCTGGTTCAATCGTTGTTTCAACAACATCTTCTTGGACCACATCTTCATTGAAGACTTCAGTTTCCTGCGCACCCTCATTGTTCTCCGGTATATCCGTAAGAACAATATTCTTGTGCCTTGCAAATTTGTCTTCAAAATATTCTGCGTCGCGAGATTCAATGATATGATTTGACTCAATATCAAAAAATCTTCGAGCGTCACTCTTCTCGGCATACCCCAAGAAGATCGTCTTAGTAGTCCTTGTCCCAAGCTTCTGAATCTTCAGATCTGGAAGCTTGACATATGCCAGACACCCCCATACTGGAATTCCATTCAAGTTAGGTCTGACCTTGAACCAGAGTTCATGAGGAGTAACTGTCACGCCCCGCTCCCGTAGGAGCGATCGTCCTCGCTAAGCCGTGATGCCGCACGAGCCTAGATTGCGCTCGTGCAAGGCGGGTTCCATAACGGCCGATTACAGCGGCTGCGACGGGGTCGTCGCACAGATAGTCCCAAGCAGAGACATTGAACACGCATCAAAAATTTAGAACAAACACAAGTTATTCAAAGAAGCTCTTTATTGATATTGAAACAACGGTTACAATGGGGGCGCAAGGCCAAGATTACAATCACTCAGATCCACTCGTCTCACATTACAATCAATCAGCTCTCTCTCATCTCTCGATACATATCTCGAGCCAGCGGATGCTTCGGAAGGCAATATTCATACATTATGTTCCGTATAAATCTTTGACTCCACGCGGCCGCACGCTTCGAATCGCCAAGGAACTCCATGCCTCGACACATCCAAGCGAGCACCGCACTACGAGCTTCTACCTGCGCCTGCACATGAAAACTATGTGGGTGTCAGTACTCAACTGTACTGGTGGAGTGAGCTCCTCGCCCACCCATACAAAACCAACACGTTTGATTTACTTTGTACAACATAGTCAATTCTTATCAATTGTCTTTCTAGTCTTGTCTTAGGATCAGTTTTATGACAAATGCCTTGGCATATTTGTGTCTGAGGACCATCCCGTGCTTGCAACAGTAACGTCCACTCAACAACGTTAACCTATCAAGTTGTGCTTGCCTTACGGCCATAATCTGAGACGCAACTACACGATAGAATCTATTTCCTTGCCTCTAGACCTTTCTCATGCTTGTATTGTCAACGCACCGACTCATACTTGTCTTTCGTGCCATACTCTGTGACGTAACGACTCGGTCGTGCCATGAACTCGATTCGTGCTTCAATATCTCTGAGGCAGTGCCTCCTCGGTTAGTCTTGCCTATACTTTAGTTTTAACAACGCGACCGTGCCTCACATTTCGAGGTCGTGCCCAGCAACTCAACCTAACTTCACCCAACTTGCCCTACGGCCCTTCTCGACTTAACTCGCAACAACTCAAGTCTAACTCATGCAACTCTATGCCAACGACTTAACACTCGACGCCATATCTCGTGCCGAAGCACGCCGCCTTCGTTGTAGCCAAATCTTAGGCCCAGACATTGTGTCTTCTAACTGCATACACATTCAACTCAACTCAGTCCAAAGGCACACACGCGGATTATCGCCCATGCCGACCCATCTATATGAATGGTCACTGGCATTAACTAGCCATCGTTGGACATAGCCTGGCAATCGGGACCCTTGCACCGCAGGTAGCGATCCCCGATACAAGTCCCCGAACTACCGGTTGCCTATTACCCAGCTCGGCTATACCGTGTTTCTTCCTAGGCCGAGTCGGTCCCGTGGCCCCGGGTTGTCGCTCGAAGAAACATCGCCCTTGTCGACAAGTTGTCCATGACCACGCGCCTACGCTAACTTCTAGACTTAACGTAATTGCATGGTCTCATTATCATCACTTAGTTCCTTTGCTTTACTTCTTCCACTTTTCACACTTCTTTTGTAGAGCCCAAACCAGGGTTGTCTCGGCGACTGAACTACAGTCCCGACATATTTCCTCTCGGCGACTAACCATCGCTTAGACTTAACATTCTTTGAACTCCGGAAACGGCTGCTGCATAGCCTTTCCACTTAACTTGAACATAACGTGTTTCTTAAGTATCGACAGACCGTGGCTAACTTTTCACTGAACCACCTGTCGCCCGTGCCTTAAACCAACTCGTGTTCTATGCAACGCTATCGCCCAAGTCATACCTCATATGACGGGCCTTGGGATCGTGGGACTATTTAACTTGACAACCGCAGAAAGAGCGGGACAGCACTTGGAATGACTTAGGTCGACCGGCATAACTTTGCCTAACTTAATCAAGCCTACAACTTAACCCGAGGGACGAGCAAAGGCTATGCCAAGCCTTACACAGTGGAAACATGCATGCTTTATTGAGCATTTATGCGGGTGACGCCTTGACTTAGGCAAGTTCATAGTTTTGTGTCGAAGACCAACTTTCCTTCTCCCAAGCCGCGGGACGAAGGACCGAGTACCATTTTTCAAAGCACGCCGTGCACCAACTCTAAGCCGACCGTTGGACCTTTCCATATTCTATCTCAATTCGACCCGTCGGAATTATTTCCTTAGCTATGTGGATTCGTCCCTTTTATTATCAAGCCTACTTGTACAAGTTGAAAACATACGATTTATTATGTGAAGGCTAAGATGAGGCAAGTTCACCGAAACTACCCCACCTGAGCGATGTCTTCGAGTCGCCGTTGTAAGGCCAAGTCCGAACGCCATTGGCGTTTCGATTCCTCCGATTGACTGAGCGGGATGGGACACTACATCATACACCACTCAGAAAAAGTTTCATCCACGAAACTTACTGAGTACACTTATCGGCTTATAACTTGATCCAACATCATACGTTTCTCGCACACTCTACTCCTATGCGTTCCCTCAATCCGAGCCACGCTCGTGCTTATCGCTACCTTAGTCGTTAGGCACACCAACCGATCAACCAACATTCTAACCCGTCTCAATTCAATGATCGCATTACCATCAACATTCCTTCGAAACTCACGATCTCAAAATCCTCGATACTTTTCCGTTCCTCAAATCTCACTTAAATTCAACATATCACTTAGTTTGGATCGTACACACATTCCAGGCGTCCCCGAAATATATGCATTTCAACCAAGCCTCGTGATAGAGAATCCCCCATCACCACTCGAGTCGGATCGTATACATATTCGGGCGTCCCTGATATACGTGCATGTCAACCGAGCCTCATGAGTGGTGCCTCCACAATTCCTATCGCTCCGTACTGGAACGTCTGCCTAACCGCTAGGCTATGTCTTTTAGGCTATAGTCAATCCGTCAGTATTGGAATCATAGTTCCCAAACAACAACAATATCAATACTGACCCCATCCTAAGGTCAAACCAAATTGATAGTACGGGATTTTCTACCCAAGCTCGCATCACTCCGATTTCTAAATATCGATCATCGATTTCCTACACACATCCCAACGTTCATCGCACGGGGTCCGAGTCATTCAGCAAAGCCATCCTATGATAAGTCACGTTTCAACCAACCCCTTGACGTATCAATATCGCTCGTCCAACAAACCATCTTGCATAGTCTATCTTTCGAACACGTTCGACATAATCCGCCTATCAATTATTCTCAAGTCAAGCACGCTATGACATGATTCATCGCTAAACCAAAATTTCACATTCCACATTCCCTAAGTCATCTATTTCAATTCACGTAATCGATCACAAGGTCGTCTGACTGAACAATATGCCACGCTCCGATCTCACGCGAGTCCGATTACCCACGATGGGCATGAAATCACCATGCGACGCTCCCGTGGAATGATCATTCTCATCGGGGCGTAACTCTTGTTTTGAGTCTAGACTAATTCATTCTCAATGCACGGATTGGACCTACTCAATCCTCAAGTTTACTCAATCATCAATCGCAAGTCCAAACATCCTCAAATTTTCCTTCGTATCAAACCGACAAGGCGAGACAATCAAAGTTGCCGCATCCTAATTTTCCGAGTTCGATCATTCCCGCGATATGAATCACCATGTCAGCGCTCACGCGAAACGATCGCCCCCAAATTCGACGCAACGCATGTGCGAGGCTAGAGTTGCGCTCGCACAAGACAAAAATGTCGACGCTGTGGTTATCTGCGTAACCATCAGGACACTTTCATTTTCATCCAACATTCATCTCAATCAAAATCCTAAGTATTGCATCCAACCGAACAATAACACTTGCACGATCGTCATTCGCCGAGTCAGAGTACCCCCGAGTTATCGCATATCGATCTTTGATACGCCTCAATACCATTGACGATATGCGTAACCTGACGATCTTCCTTTGCAACAAATTCTGAGTCGTACGAATGGTGCTATCGTCCGACTGGATAATCTCCTCAACACTTAAACTCAAGTTCGATCATTATCCGTCGAATCATTCACAACATCAATTTCCTCAAACCAATTTTACGTATTGTTCATCCGTTTATCTTAAGTCATCGACCAACGTATTTTTTCAATTTACATCATTTCTTGCTAACTCAATCATCGAACGACAGCCATTCTAATCCTCAGAGTCATTTTCAAACATTCGAATCAAACTTTTCATGCACGCTATCCTCTTGTCGTGCTACTTTTCGTATACGTTTCTTATCGATTTCCTCGATCAAGTCATCCATTCGTACACCTTAACTTTTCCTCAATTTGATTTGCCTACTCTATCATTTCCATGTTTCATACTTGCGCAATCTCAATCTCGTGCACGTTCCATGCACGTCAATTCTAAGTTGTTCGAATCAACTCATCCAAATCTTTAAGACTACAACTTGTTCAACGACACTCAATCTAAGGCTTTGCATAACGTGACGCTTGTTGATAGACTCATTGACACTCCGTATCCTCAATCGATCGATCGACATTCCTGAGGCTATCGCATACACCACTCAGGAATGAAGTCATTCAACAAATCCTCAAAATTATCATTTGAATCTAAATCGACTTCTTCAATCCCGTTCGAACCATTCCTCTAATTCCAAGCACGCTTATCTATAACGCATCGACGATATCGTCGCTCGATAGCATCCCTATCGATAGTCATCCCACTTACTCAATCAAGTCTAACCCATCTCGTGCTTGAAACGTTACGAATCCCGCATTCGACTTTGCTAAGGTCGACACGATCCTTGGTGTATATGCCCAGTTCGACTTAGCCAACCGTGCTTACGCAACCCATCTTTTTGTTTTATCAAAAACTGTTCTCCTACGTTTTGTAAAATAGATAGACTTATTGTATGGACATCCGTGGGACATTTGAGAGAGAGCGCACCAACAATATCAACTTGCGGAAGCACAATTCAGAGTTTGCAGAAATAACGGAGTTAAAGAATTCAATCGATAGTCCAAGGACGTAAAGCCGTGCTCTGATACCATTATGTCACGCCCCGCTCCCGTAGGAGCGATCGTCCTCGCTAAGGCGTGATGCCGCACGAGCCTAGATTGCGTTCGTGCAAGGCGGGTTCCATAACGACCGATTACAGCGGCTGCGACGGGGTCGTCGCACAGATAGTCCCAAGCAGAGACATTGAACACGCAGCAGAAATTTAGAACAAACACAAGTTATTCAAAGAAGCTCTTTATTGATATTGAAACAACGGTTACAATGGGGGCGCAAGGCCAAGATTACAATCACTCAGATCCACTCATCTCACATTACAATCAATCAGCTCTCTCTCATCTCTCGATACATATCTCGAGCCAGCGGATGCTTCGGAAGACGATGTCCATACATTATGTCCCGTATAAGTCTTTGACTCCACGTGGCCGCACGCTTCGAATCGCCAAGGAACTCCATGCCTCGACGCATCCAAGCGAGCCCCGCACCACGAGCTTCTTCCTGCGCCTGCACATGAAAACTATGTGGGTGTCAGTACTCAACTGTACTGGTGGAGTGAGCTCCTCGCCCACCCATACAAAACTAACACGTTTGATTTACTTTGTGCAACATAGTCTGTCATATCCCATATTTTTCTAAAATATGTATACGACCGTATTCGGTATTTATGGAGATTTTAAATTTTTGTATTATTTAAATTTTATTTTAATTCTTGGATCTTGATTTGGTCAAGATTGTTGAGGCCTGGAACTTGGTATTTATCACTGTCGGTATTGTTTATTGAAATTTATGTTGCTAGCTTCATTATAGGATTTTTTTTCCTATTATTGTTCTTGTTACCATTATCACTATTGTTACTTTCATCATCATTATTTATTTAAATAATCTCCCCCTCCCCTTACCTAACCTAACCTAACCCCATCCCATCACTTTCTCTCATCTTTCCCTCTCTCTCCTCTTGTTGGAGAGCTCCGGCCAGCCCCCTCTCCCCGAGCTCCGGCCAGCCCCCTCTCCCTCGAGCCCCTCTCCTCCGCCGGCGTCGCCCCCGTGGCCAGCCACCGCCGCGGCCACCCTCGTCTCCACCGCCACCACTTCCATCTCTCCCTCTCTCACTGTTCCCGGCGCCCGCCACCACCACGGTCGCCCTCGTCTCGGCCACCGCAGCCACCCCCTTCACCATGGCCGCCGTCGCCACCACCAGCGCCACCATCATCGTCGCCGTCGCCGCCTCCCTCTCGGCCGGCCTCCTTCGTCGCCACCAGCACCACCACCGCTGCTGCTGCTGCCCCTCCGTCGGAGCCCGACCGACCCCGGTGAGCCCCGATCTCCCCCGTCCTTCCTTTCCTCTTCTCCCCGGTGGCCAGCACCACCGCCGTATCGTTGCCGCGCTCGGGGCAGCACCGCCTCGAGCGGCGGGACGCCCTTGGGCCCCGCGCTGCTCGAGCAGCGAGCCAGCCTTGGGCTGCGTGCTCTTCGGGCCACGTGCCTCGGTGCACGTGCTGCCTCGAGCAGTGCGCTGCTCGATCCGCGTGTGCCTCGTTCTGCGTATGCTTCGGTTTGAGTGCGCCTTATAGGTTTTCGTGCACCATCGATTCACGCGCTGCCTTGGGCAGCAGGACGCCTCGAGCCCCGCGCTGCCTCGGGCACCGTGCCCCATTGGTTTGCGTGTTGCCTCGTTTATGTATCTCGGCCTTTGTGCCCATCTCGATTTTCGTGCCGCTCCGATTTGTGTGCCGCCTCGGTTGCGTACCACTTTGATCTCCGTGTTGCACTGGTTTGCGTGCATGCATCGATTTACATGCCGCATTGGCATGTGTGCCACCTTGGACTTTGTGCCATCTCGATTTGCGTGCACGTACGAATTTACGTGCCGCCTTGGTTTGTGTATCACTTTGGACTCCGCACCGCATTGATTTGCGCGCTTCCTTGAATCTCGCTCCGTCTCGATTCGCATGCACGCCTCGATTTGCGTGTCGCGTTGATTCGTATGCCATTCCGATATTCGTGATTTCCTCGATCTACGTGCACGTCTCGATTTATGTGCACATTGTCTCCTGTTCATCTCGATTCTCGTGCGCGTCTCGATATACGTGCACGTCTCGGTTTGCGTGTCCGCGTCTGTCCGCGTGCCTCGGTTTTCGTGTGAGATCCCTGCACTGCTTGCGGGACCCACACGGTATAGCCTTCTGCCATCTCTTGTGATTATTCTATTATTTTATTATTTAATTCTAATGATTGTTTATTGTGTGTTCTGAGGATCTCGATTGGCGTGCTAGCTTGGATCGCGACTGCCGAAGACTTGCTTACCTAGCCGAGCCCTCTAGGCAAGTATCCCTTGCTCATCGACGGCTCTTGTCCTCTCTCCTGGATTTTATGGCATTTAATTAACTTGTACTTGTAAACTGTATAACCATGATTAGTGTAGCCTAGTAGTAGAACTGCCATGATGATAACTTAGGATAGCTTGGTCCGATACCGAGATAGACCGTATCGGACAACTCGAATGGGTCATCCACACCTCCGAGGACACGAGCACGACTCACTTGTACGGATTGTCCCCATATGCCCCGTGTCGGACTCGCGGTCGGGTAACGGCTTTGGCTAACTGTTTCTATGACTTTGTTTGTGGCTTGGATATGACTGTGGGTCTTGGTGCGCCCTGCGTGGCGATTCTTGCTGCATGTGTTGGTTTGGCGCCCAGTACGTATTGTAGTGCTGCTGGAGGCCGAGACTTAGTGTTCTCGGCTATGATTGGTGCCCAGTACGCATCGTAGTGCTACTGGTAGCTGAGACTTAGTGTTCTCAGCCCGCGAGTCCGCGATTCTGCGATTCTGCGGCGGGTTGCGCCGAGTGGCTTTAGCCCCTATTCGTAGGGTGCTCCCATCCAGATTACAAAGGAGACTGCCAGATTTTTCCAGAATTTCCAGTTGGGAATTTGGTTCGAAGGATTAGGCAGAACCATTCCTTTGGTTTGTTGGACTGAACTCATGCATATTCTTCTTGGTATGGCATCCCTGACCCTATTGTCTGCTAGGTAGACTCCCGACTAGATTAGTCGCCTAGCGTCTTGACCTGTCTTGTCCGCCGGATTGTGTAAGGAGAGCGGTTCTACTCGGGTGAAGGTCTGCAACCCTGGTCCATGTTTGGTTTAAGGGTTGTGGATCTGATCCAGAGTGGTTCACGCAATCCTTGCCTTTTCGACGGTATCACCCATTGGACTCTTGACCCGTGACTCTTCTTTTAGATGGTGTTCTAGTTTAGTTTGTTATCCCATTGTTTGTCCTGTCCGTCGGATTGCGTAAGGAGAGCGGTTCTACTCGGGTGAAGGTCTGCAACCTTGGTCCTTGTTTGGTTTAAGGGTTGTGGATCTGATCCAGAGTGGTTCACACAATCCTTGCCATTTTCCGACGGCGTTGATTAGTGTTGACCCATGTGTTGGGATTATGATCTTATTCGAGGATTGACTATGAGGAGATATGATATTGAGATAGTGGTTATGGTAGACTAAGTGGATTCTTAGTAGTGTTACTAGTTCTTTGGTGATGTTCTAATTTGATCAGATATGTCTTGAGGACTCTTGGATTTTGATATTGGTGCGAGTGTCTCGCGGAACGAATAGAATATCGAGGATATTATTATATGATTATTACTCGACTTCCCAAACGCCCAAACCTGGTACCTTTGCGTATTCTGGTAGTTAGAGAACCTGGTTGATTGCTGTGTCTTGGTAGTTGAGGGGCTTGCTTTCTGGTGGCTTGTGATCATTGACTTTGAGGATTCTTGTGAGTCAGAGGCCCTAGCATTGTTAGGGGGATGATCTTGGTATTTGGTGGTTGTCTTTATTGACGTGATATTCACTCCATCATGGATGGGAGACTCTTGCTAGATTGATCTAGTGGATGGACCGACTTTATGATTGGAGCTGTAGGCTCCCATATATGCTTGAGATGTTATTATAGTAGAGGTTCTGGTCTTGTACTTGACCTGATATCCATGCCACGATGTGGGCAGATGACTTCTTGTGACTGACAGAGTTGTCCTTGTCCCAGACCTGACTACCTGTATCCGTGCTATAAGTCCAGCTTACCCTGTGAGGTGCTGGCCCTGATATTGCACTGCGGTGCCCTTTGTCTATTGGCACTTTGAGGTGCTACTTCCATGATTATATGGCATTGCGATGCCATCTTGATATTCTGGCTATATTATATGATTACCTGCACGGGTATCTGGTAGTTGGCCTATAGTCTTAGCGTGGTTAGGATTGCTTGCTTGCTTGTTGCATAACACTAAGGATGGATCACAACTGGGACTATAGGTGCCGAGGCTGATTCTTACTTAGCGTTCTCGTACTGAGGTACGACATCTAGGAGGATGAGCATGTGACCACGGCATGTGATTCCGGATAAATGTAGGGTTAATCTAGGCAACTCAAAATGGTAGAAGCATTGGGAGGGAACGGAATCCCGAGATCGTGCATTACCGGCCGCCACAGGCTCGTCCTGGCGCGTCGGGGTTGGCCGCCACGGATATGGCAGTATCCGACTACTATATGTACTCCTGCTTGGCACGGTGGCCTTCCGAGGGACCGTGCATACCTACCTACTATGCGTTATTTGGCCTCGCTAGCCCTTGCGGGATATGGCACGATCTGAGGATTCTTATATTGCATTGTTGGGGTAACCCAACCTCCACATAGATAGCCGTAGACATTTGAGTGGCCGCTTATTCACCTAAATTGTATGGCTTGTTGCTTGCTAAGCTGGCTGGCACGTAACGCTGTCCCGGCGCGGTAATTCATTCCCTTGTTCTTGTTTGATGTAGGAATGAGTTACTGTTCCGATGTCAGACTACGAGTTCCAGTTGGCGATGCAAGTATTAGTGGATGTTAGGATGATTGTGATGATTGTTGGTTACTTACGTATTAGTAGCTGGATTGCTGCCTTATATTCTGTAATCGTGCGTTGGTACCGCACGATCCCTTACCTTATTTACTGTTTTTAGATGCTATTCCTGTCATATTATATCCTGCTAGTTTTCTTCGCCCGTCCTTGAGCCTTCCTTTCTGGTACTTGCTACGGTTGGCCTGACCAACCCTGGATTGTTCCCAGATTGCCTGTGACCGACCATGTGGATCTTCCAGACTTGACTTGGAGGACGTGCTTCAGTTCCTTACCATGAGGGAACTGTGTGGGAAGGTATTCTTGTCTACATTATTTCTTATTGTAGACTCTCTGATTATCATACGAGTATTTCCTGTTTTTTTTCATATGATTATCTCTCTTGTCGTTATTTCATTGATTATTGCCTGTGGATATGAGATCGAATTTAGGCCATAGACTGCTTGCATGCTAGGATACCCAGCAAGATTGACAGCCACGATCGTCGTATGACGTTTTATACCTCATACGGAGTAGCTGGCCTAGTCCGTCCTAGTATTTTGGTACTGGGGCGTGACAAGGTTTTATTGGTGGCCCATGCAGGTCTCGTTTTGAGATTTTGTTGGGTATCACATGATTATTGATCTCAGTCCACTATTCCTTGGGATTCTAACTTGCTACACTTGCCCTTCGCTCCCTTGAACTTGTAAATTTGTCCTCATCTCTACCTGGACCTATTTTGCTTTGCCCTGTCTCATTTGTTGTTATCTACCTCTGATCCTTGTTTGATAGATGTGATCCTATAGTTGGTCATGTCGATCGTTTTATCCGATGAGATGTCATCTTATCTCCATCATTGGGTTACTTGATTATTTATCTTGGGTTCTGTACTCTCTACCGGTGTTTCACCTTGTTTGATTTCTTGTTATCCCTTTCGTGCGTTGACTTCGTGTTGACTTAGTATCATTATCGCCCTCTTCGAGCGTTGGCTGGATTGCTGCGGAATGAAGATTTCATCAGGACTCTGAGATTGGATATTTTAACATTTGTTGAGTATCCGATGGATATTCTTGTATCGATACGGCTTCCTTGATTCCGGACAGCTCCGCACTCATGATTATCTGTTTCAGATATTATTTTTTTGATATACTTTCTATACATTATATTTTGATATGGATCCGTGGTTTGGAATATTTTTCTACGGATATGGAGTATTTTCCTAGAAAAGCTATCTTGTGATTATTATTGAAGATATTTTCGGATGTGTGATACGATTCACCTGGATTTTGGATTTTGATGGTTTTCTAGGACTCGTTATATTGTTAGAGATTTTGTGATTTTAGTGAATTGGATATTTGGGTTATGGATTTGATTCGTTTTGGGTATTTGTCAAGAGTACCAGGTGACCCTAGTATACCTTGACGGCGTGGTAACGAAAGTTGCAGCCGCTCGATTATAGTGCCCTGATGCATCTTTTGCAGCCATTCCGGATGGCGTGGCAAGGAATGATCATGACACACATTTTTCGGATATTAGTAACTACGGTCATCGGTTCGAGACATATATCCTGTATTTTATGATTTGTGAGGATTTTTATGCAGTTGGGATTTTACGTTTTCTGACATTGTTTTCGACATTCTATACTTGTTTTGATTTATGGGGTTATTTCGTTTATGCGAGACTTTGATTTTCGAGATTCTTTCGATGTTTAAGATTTACCTTGCGAGTTGATTTATTTAGCGAGACTTGTTCTCTTTGATGTTTTCATATTGAGATTTTGTTCGTTTCTTATTGTATTACTTGATTTCTGTAAGGTGGGTAGAGTTTTCATGGTACCTATATACTAGTTTTGAAAATCTTATATACATGATTTCAAAATTTCGAGGACAAAATTTTTGTAAGGTGGGTAGGATGTCATATCCCATATTTTTCCAAAATATGTATACGACCGTATTCGGTATTTATGGAGATTTTAAATTTTTGTATTATTTAAATTTTATTTTAATTCTTGGATCTTGATTTGGTCAAGATTGTTGAGGCCTGGAACTTGGTATTTATCACTGTCGGTATTGTTTATTGAAATTTACGTTGCTAGCTTCATTATAGGATTTTTTCCTATTATTGTTCTTGTTACCATTATCACTATTGTTACTTTCATCATCATTATTTATTTAAATAATCTCCCCCTCCCCTTACCTAACCTAACCTAACCCCATCCCATCACTTTCTCTCATCTTTCCCTCTCTCTCCTCTTGCTGGAGAGCTCCGGCCAGCCCCCTCTCCCCGAGCTCCGGCCAGCCCCCTCTCCCTCGAGCCCCTCTCCTCCGCCGGCGTCGCCCCCGTGGCCAGCCACCGCCGCGGCCACCCTCGTCTCCACCGCCACCACTTCCATCTCTCCCTCTCTCACTGTTTCCGGCGCCCGCCACCACCACGGTCGCCCACGTCTCGGCCACCGCAGCCACCCCCTTCACCATGGCCGCCGTCGCCACCACCAGCGCCACCATCATCGTCGCCTTCGCCGCCTCCCTCTCGGCCGGCCTCCTCCGTCGCCACCAGCACCACCACCGCTGCTGCTGCTGCCCCTCCGTCGGAGCCCGACCGACCCCGGTGAGCCCCGATCTCCCCCGCCCTTCCTTTCCTCTTCTCCCCGGTGGCCAGCACCACCGCCGTGTCGTTGCCGCGCCCGGGGCAGCACCGCCTCGAGCGGCGGGACGCCCTTGGGCCCCGCGCTGCTCGAGCAGCGAGCCAGCCTTGGGCTGCGTGCTCTTCGGGCCACGTGCCTCGGTGCACGTGCTGCCTCGAGCAGTGCGCTGCTCGATCCGCGTGCGCCTCGTTCTGTGTATGCTTCGGTTTGAGTGCGCCTTATAGGTTTTCGTGCACCATCGATTCACGCGCTGCCTTGGGCAGCGGGACGCCTCGAGCCCCGCGCTGCCTCGGGCACCGTGCCCTATTGGTTTGCGTGTTGCCTCGTTTATGTGTCTCGGCCTTTGTGCCCATCTCGATTTTCGTGCCGCTCCGATTTGTGTGCCGCCTCGGTTGCGTACCACTTTGATCTCCGTGTCGCACTGGTTTGCGTGCATGCATCGATTTGCATGCCGCATTGGCATGTGTGCCACCTTGGACTTTGTGCCATCTCGGTTTGCGTGCACGTACGAATTTACGTGCCGCCTTGGTTTGTGTATCACTTTGGACTCCGCACCGCATTGATTTGCGTGCTTCCTTGAATCTCGCTCCGTCTCGATTTGCGTGCACGCCTCGATTTGCGTGTCGCATTGATTCGTGTGCCATTCCGATATTTGTGATTTCTTCGATCTACGTGCACGTCTCGATTTACGTGCACGTTGTCTCCTGTTCATCTCGATTCTCGTACGCGTCTCGATATACGTGCACGTCTCGGTTTGCGTGTCTGCGTTTGTCCGCGTGCCTCGGTTTTCGTGCGAGATCCCTGCACTGCTTGCGGGACCCACACGGTATAGCCTTCTGCCATCTCTTGTGATTATTCTATTATTTTATTATTTAATTCTAATGATTGTTTATTGTGTGTTCTGAGGATCTCGATTGGCGTGCTAGCTTGGATCGCGACTGCCGAAGACTTGCTTACCTAGCCGAGCCCTCTAGGCAAGTATCCCTTGCTCATCGACGGCTCTTATCCTCTCTTCTGGATTTTATGACATTTAATTAATTTGTACTTGTAAACTGTATAACCATGATTAGTGTAGCCTAGTAGTAGAACTGCCATGATGATAACTTAGGATAGCTTGGTCCGATACCGGGATAGACCGTATCGGACAACTCGGATGGGTCATCCACACCTCCGAGGACACGAGCACGACTCACTTGTACGGATTGTCCCCATATGCCCCGTGTCGGACTCGCGGTCGGGTAACGGCTTTGGCTAACTGTTTCTATGACTTTGTTTGTGGCTTGGATATGACTGTGGGTCTTGGTGCGCCCTGCGTGGCGATTCTTACTGCATGTGTTGGTTTGGCGCCCAGTACGCATTGTAGTGCTGCTGGAGGCCGAGACTTAGTGTTCTCGGCTATGATTGGTGCCCAGTACGCATCGTAGTGCTACTGGTAGCTGAGACTTAGTGTTCTCAGCCCGCGAGTCCGCGATTCTGCGATTCTGCGGCGGGTTGCGCCGAGTGGCTTTAGCCCCTATTCGTAGGGTGCTCCCATCCAGATTACAAAGGAGACTGCCAGATTTTTCCAGAATTTCCAGTTGGGAATTTGGTTCGAAGGATTAGGCAGAACCATTCCTTTGGTTTGTTGGACTGAACTCATGCATGTTCTTCTTGGTATGGCATCCCTGACCCTATTGTCTGCTAGGTAGACTCCCGACTAGATTAGTCGCCTAGCGTCTTGACCTGTCTTGTCCGCCGGATTGTGTAAGGAGAGCGGTTCTACTCGGGTGAAGGTCTGCAACCCTGGTCCATGTTTGGTTTAAGGGTTGTGGATCTGATCCAGAGTGGTTCACGCAATCCTTGCCTTTTCGACGGTATCACCCATTGGACTCTTGACCCGTGACTCTTCTTTTAGATGGTGTTCTAGTTTAGTTTGTTATCCCATTGTTTGTCCTGTCCGTCGGATTGCGTAAGGAGAGCGGTTCTACTCGGGTGAAGGTCTGCAACCTTGGTCCTTGTTTGGTTTAAGGGTTGTGGATCTGATCCAGAGTGGTTCACACAATCCTTGCCATTTTCCGACGGCGTTGATTAGTGTTGACCCATGTGTTGGGATTATGATCTTATTCGAGGATTGACTATGAGGAGATATGATATTGAGATAGTGGTTATGGTAGACTAAGTGGATTCTTAGATAGTGTTACTAGTTCTTTGGTGATGTTCTAATTTGATCAGATATGTCTTGAGGACTCTTGGATTTTGATATTGGTGCGAGTGTCTCGCGGAACGAATAGAATATCGAGGATATTATTATATGATTATTACTCGACTTCCCAAACGCCCAAACCTGGTACCTTTGCGTATTCTGGTAGTTAGAGAACCTGGTTGATTGCTGTGTCTTGGTAGTTGAGGGGCTTGCTTTCTGGTGGCTTGTGATCATTGACTTGGAGGATTCTTGTGAGTCAGAGGCCCTAGCATTGTTAGGGGGATGATCTTGGTATTTGGTGGTTGTCTTTATTGACGTGATATTCACTCCATCATGGATGGGAGACTCTTGCTAGATTGATCTGGTGGATGGACCGACTTTATGATTGGAGCTGTAGGCTCCCATATATGCTTGAGATGTTATTATAGTAGAGGTTCTGGTCTTGTACTTGACCTGATATCCATGCCACGATGTGGGCAGATGACTTCTTGTGACTGACAGAGTTGTCCTTGTCCCAGACCTGACTACCTGTATCCGTGCTATAAGTCCAGCTTACCCTGTGAGGTGCTGGCCCTGATATTGCACTGCGGTGCCCTTTGTCTATTGGCACTTTGAGGTGCTACTTCCATGATTATATGGCATTGCGATGCCATCTTGATATTCTGGCTATATTATATGATTACCTGCACGGGTATCTGGTAGTTGGCCTATAGTCTTAGCGTGGTTAGGATTGCTTGCTTGCTTGTTGCATAACACTAAGGATGGATCACAACTGGGACTATAGGTGCCGAGGCTGATTCTTACTTAGCGTTCTCGTACTGAGGTACGACATCTAGGAGGATGAGCATGTGACCACGGCATGTGATTCCGGATAAATGTAGGGTTAATCTAGGCAACTCAAAATGGTAGAAGCATTGGGAGGGAACGGAATCCCGAGATCGTGCATTACCGGCCGCCACAGGCTCGTCCTGGCGCGTCGGGGTTGGCCGCCACGGATATGGCAGTATCCGACTACTATATGTACTCCTGCTTGGCACGGTGGCCTTTCGAGGGACCGTGCATACCTACCTACTATGCGTTATTTGGCCTCGCTAGCCCTTGCGGGATATGGCACGATCTGAGGATTCTTATATTGCATTGTTGGGGTAACCCAACCTCCACATAGATAGCCGTAGACATTTGAGTGGCCGCTTATTCACCTAAATTGTATGGCTTGTTGCTTGCTAAGCTGGCTGGCACGTAACGCTGTCCCGGCGCGGTAATTCATTCCCTTGTTCTTGTTTGATGTAGGGATGAGTTACTGTTCCGATGTCAGACTACGAGTTCCAGTTGGCGATGCAAGTATTAGTGGATGTTAGGATGATTGTGATGATTGTTGGTTACTTACGTATTAGTAGCTGGATTGCTGCCTTATATTCTGTAATCGTGCGTTGGTACCGCACGATCCCTTACCTTATTTACTGTTTTTAGATGCTATTCCTGTCATATTATATCCTGCTGGTTTTCTTCGCCCGTCCTTGAGCCTTCCTTTCTGGTACTTGCTACGGTTGGCCTGACCAACCCTGGATTGTTCCCAGATTGCCTGTGACCGACCATGTGGATCTTCCAGACTTGACTTGGAGGACGTGCTTCAGTTCCTTACCATGAGGGAACTGTGTGGGAAGGTATTCTTGTCTACATTATTTCTTATTGTAGACTCTCTGATTATCATACGAGTATTTCCTGTTTTTTTTCATATGATTATCTCTCTTGTCGTTATTTTATTGATTATTGCCTGTGGATATGAGATCGAATTTAGGCCATAGACTGCTTGCATGCTAGGATACCCAGCAAGATTGACAGCCACGATCGTCGTATGACGTTTTATACCTCATACGGAGTAGCTGGCCTAGTCCGTCCTAGTATTTTGGTACTGGGGCGTGACATAGTCTATTCTTATCAATTGTCTTTCTAGTCTTGTCTTAGGATCAGTTTTATGATAAACGCCTTGGCATATTTGTGTCTGAGGACCATCCCGTGCTTGCAACAGTAACGTCCACTCAACAACGTTAACCTATCAAGTTGTGCTTGCCTTACGGCCATAATCAGAGACGCAACTACACGATAGACTCCATTTCCTTGCCTCTAGACCTTTCTCGTGCTTGTATTGTCAACGCACCGACTCATACTTGTCTTTCGTGCCATACTATGTGACGTAACGACTCGGTCGTGCCATGAACTCGATTCGTGCTTCAATATCTCTGAGGCAGTGCCTCCTCTGTTAGTCTTGCCTATACTTTAGTTTTAACAATGCGATCGTGCCTCACATTTCGAGGTCGTGCCCAGCAACTCAACGTAACTTCACCCAACTTGCCCTACGGCCCTTCTCGACTTAACTCGTAACAGCTCAAGTCTAACTCATGCAACTCTATGCCAACGACTTAACACTCGACGCCATATCTCGTGCCGAAGTACGCCGCCTTCGTTGTAGCCAAATCTTAGGCCCAGACATTGTGTCTTCTAACTGCATACACATTCAACTCAACTCAGTCCAAAGGCACACACGCGGATTGCCGTCTGTGCCGACCCATCTATATAAATGGTCACTGGCATTAACTAGCCATCGTGGACATAGCCTGGCAATCGGGACCCTTGCACCGCAGGTAGCGATCCCCGATGCAAGTCCCCGAACTACCGGTTGCCTATTACCCAGCTCGGCTATACCGTGTTTCTTCCTAGGCCGAGTCGGTCCCGTGGTCCCGGGTTGCCGCTCGAAGAAACATCGCCCTTGTCGACAAGTTGTCCATGACCACGCGCCTACGCTAACTTCTAGACTTAACGTAATTGCATGGTCTCACTATCATCACTTAGTTCCTTTGCTTTACTTCTTCCACTTTTCACACTTCTTTTGCAGAGCCCAAACCAGGGTTGCCTCGGCGACTGAACTACAGTCCCGACATATTTCCTCTCGGTGACTAACCATCGCTTAGACTTAACATTCTTTGAGCTCCGGAAACGGCTGCTGCATAGCCTTCCCACTTAACTTGAACATAACGTGTTTCTTAAGTATCGATAGACAGTGGCTAACTTTCCACTGAACCAACTGTGGCCCGTGCCTTAAACCAACTCGTGTTCTACGCAACGCTATCGTCCAAGTCATACCTCATATGACGGGCCTTGGGATCGTGGGACTATTTAACTTGACAACCGCAGAAAGAGCGGGACAGCACTTGGAATGACTTAGGTCGACCGGCATAACTTTGTCTAACTTAATCAAGCCTACAACTTAACCCGAGGGACGAGCAAAGGCTATGCCAAGCCTTGCACAGTGGAAACGTGCATGCTTTATCGAGCATTTATGCGGGCGACGCCTTGACTTAGGCAAGTTCATAGTTTTGTGTCGAAGACCAACTTTCCTTCTCCCAAGCCGCGGGACGAAGGACCGAGTGCCATTTTTCAAAGTACGTCGTGCACCAACTCTAAGCCGACCGTTGGACCTTTCCATATTCTATCTCAATTCGACCCGTCGGGATTATTCCCTTAGCTATGTGGATTCGTCTATTTTATTATCAAGCCTACTTGTGCAAGTTGAAAACATGCGATTTATTATGTGAAGGCTAAGATGAGGCAAGTTCACCGAAACTACCCCACCTGAGCGATGTCTTCGAGTCGCCGTTGTAAGGCCAAGTCCGAACGCCGTTGACGTTTCGATTCCTCCGATTGACTGAGCGGGACGGGGCACTACAGTAACGTCTGAAGTTGCATGAGGCACTCTATTTAAAATAAAAGTGGCCGTCAATGTAGCTTCTTCCCAGTAGCACTTAGGAAGACCCGCAGTCAAAAGCATTGAGTTAATCATTTCTGTTAACGTTCTGTTCTTCCTCTCTGCTACTCTGTTTGATTGAGGAGAGTACGGAGCCGTAGTCTCATTGACAATTTCATGTTCTTTGCAGAACAATGCGAATTCATGAGACCTATACTCCCCACCTCGATCACTTCTTATTCTTTTGAGTTGTTGTCCAGTTTGTCGCTCAGCTTCGACCCTGAACTCCTTGAACTTCTCGAATGTTTCGTCTTTAGCCTTCAGCAAGTAGACGAATGCATACTTTGAGAAATCATCGATGAAAGTTATGAAATACTTCATCCTGGCCTTTGTAGAGAATTGTTTGAAGTCACAGATATCGGAGTGTACCAACTCCAGAAGATCTGTACTTCGATTAACCCGAGGAAAGGGTTTTCTAGTGATCTTTGTTTGAGCACAAACTTCACATTTCTCTACCTTACCTCCACACTTGGAGATAAGCCATAAACTAGACATTCTGTTTATTCGTTTACAATGAACATGTCCTAGTCTATTATGCCACAACTCAAAAGTATAAGCAGAAGGAGTAATTGTATTAATAACATTGGACTGATTTACAAGCTGAATTTTGAACATTCCTTCGGTATAAAAAGCTTTCCTAAAATATGTTCCCTTGATAGACATCACCATCTGGCCAGCATTGATGTTCATCCTGAGACCTGCGTTGCAGAGTATGCCTCCTGAGATCAGGTTCTTGGCGATAGTAGGTACGTGCTTCACGCCTTAAAGCGTCAGAGACTTGCCAGAAGTCAGCTTTAATACCACCGTCCCAATCCCGAGCACTTTAGCTTGTGCCTGGTTCGCCACCAAAACCACTTCAGAAGTAGGTGTGTAGGTGGTGAACCACTCCTTGCTGGAGCAGACATGACAGGTGGCTCCATTGTCTACCCACCAGTCAGAGTCAGTCCCTACCGCATCAACCTGCGCAATCATAGCAACAATGTCAGTGATCATAGATACCTTACTAGGCTCTCCTTGCTCTGATTGTTTGGTCTTTGCTTTGCATTCATTCATGAAGTGGCCCTTCTTGCCACACTTGAAACAAGCCAAATGGGACTTTGGCTTCTTTTGCTTGAACGAAGTTCCCTTGACTTTCAGATTCTCAGAGTCCTTCTTCTTGCTGTGGGAAGCTGCCTGCTTTCCCCTTGGTTCCTTGGTATGAACCAGATTGGCGTTAGCCAATTGCTTGGACAGTGCGTCCACCTTCAGTTGAGCCCGCATCTGGTCATCAACATAGATTTCCTGCAAGAGATCTTCAAGGCTGATCTCAAGCTTCTTCCTATGCATGTTTGCATAGAACTTACTCCACCCAATGGGGAGCTTCGAGACAATCCCTCCAACAACAAACTTGTCGGGAAGGGGCATCGCCTCGTCTTCCAGCTTCTGTCGCAGCTTCAGGAATTCCTTCACCTGCGGCAGCATGGACTTCTCGTCCTCAAAGAGCCATTTGTGATATTTTTCAACCACAAACATCTTGCTTCTATTCTTATCTTCTTCGTACAGTTTCTCCAGAGACTCCCATATGTCTCTGGCAATAGTTTTCTTGCTGTAGGATTCTGCTAGGAAATCCTCCATAGCATTCAGGATAAGCAGCCTGCAAATCCTATTCTCCCTTCTCCACTTGGCCTGCAAATGCTATTCTCCCTTCGCAACTGGGCACGCCACTGGGCGCGCACCTGGGCAGCGCACCCTGGCAGCGCAGCTGGCCGCCGCCTGGCCGCGCAACCTGGCAGCGTAACGAGCGCAACTTAAGCGCACTATGCGCCTAGCGACGATGCTGACGTGCTAAGTGCAAAGTGCGCCAACGAAACGCCACATTACGCCTCATGAGCCCATGAGCCCGAGTCCGAGTTCGAGTCCGAGTCCGAGTCACTAACCCCATACGGGACTTAGCTCCCATGGAAATAAATTTTTCAAGAGCAAAAAGCATGAATGCTTTCAATTGTTTATTTAGCCTTTTTTCCATTAGAAAAATAACCCCACATGGCACACCCATGTGCACCTCCACGCCACATGTGCATCTCTAAAATAGCATAGCTAATATATAGAGATACAAGTCCTTTGGTCTAGCCGATGTGGGACTAAAATTCCCAATAAAAAAGACCAAAACCCAACATATATGGATGTTAACGACTTTTTTGCACATGGAATTGAAAGAAGAGATCTTTATGAGGTAATCTAAAGATTTTATAGAACCTGACAAGGATAATCACGTATGTGGCCTCAATGGATTGGAACACCCTCCGAACAGTGGTACAAACCTTCGACTCGAAAAAAATACCGGGACTTTGGTCCTTTTTAATATAACATCAAACAATAAATCAAACAAATTAAAATCCAAAGTCATCTCATGTTCCCCTTCCAGTTTACCTACAACTGTACACCAGAGTGAATATGATCTCCACCAAACATACGTAATGCTTTAGCTAGTACATATAAATGTATACCATAATTTTTTTTTTTTGTCTATTAATAAATGCATGCAATATGCGATTGATGTGAATAAGTAGGCCGTTATCGGATAATAATGAGCCAAACTCCTGGAGTATATAATTCAACATGAATCATACAACGGCGGGTTGATAGAAACCTTTGGTAAAATACCCACCAGTACCCGGAACCTAGCAGATAAAATATATTACATAGTCCATAGAGAACGACGACCTAACCATTTAGTGACTTTGGCACTAGACGTTTCCAAAATGGGTACTATTGTCGGGTGAATTAGAGAATTAACAGACGTCTGTTGTGTTGGCATTACATCCTTATTCTCCTTTCAAAGCCTATCCAAAAGAGAATTTAGTACCTCTAGGTCGTGAATATAGGAATAGAATGAACCGTTTTCGTGGATATCTTTTCTCCGGAGCAAAACACATTGGATATCAGCTTCTCTCAATGTGATTACGATTTACGACACTTGCGTGTACTTGAAGTGCCTTAAAGATGGCATATATATATATATATATATATATATATATATATATATATATATATATATAGATGACTGAGAGTATGAAAGAAATAAGGTCACTTAGAGCTTTAGTAAGTACAAAATTAGGCATAAAAAATTTAGGTGGAGCACGGGAGATATTTGGGATGGAAGTTAGTAAAATTCATGGCTAACCAAAAGAAGTACATTGACAAGGTGTTGGAGCAATTTAGCATGAATGAGTCCAGATAGGTGAGTACCCCTACTGGCGATCATTTTAAATTATCTTCCAAGGAGTGTCGGAAGTTAGGAAAAGAGAAAGATGTCTCGTATTTCGTATCCGACTGCGCTATGATCGTTGATGTATGCGATGTTGTTCACTAGTCCCAATTTGTCTTATAGGGCCAATCTGGCAAGCAGATGTGTCAAATCCAGGAAGGCATAATTGAGAAGACATAAAGTGGATACTTCAGTATATTAAATGCAGTAAAAAAAATTGGTTTGTTGTTTCACAAGTCAGAGCATGAACCAAGACTGTAGCAAGGCTATATGGATGTTGATTACACTGGTGACTTGCATAAGAGAAAATCAACTACGGACTAAGTATACACCCTTACAAAATCTCCAATCAGTTGGAAGTCGACCTCTCAGGATATTGTGGCGCTTTCACCGTAATACATTGAAGGAGACGGTGTGGTTAAAAGACCTAGCTAGTGAGTTTGGATCCGATAAGGTACAGCTCTCAATTTTGCGACAGAGCTTGATTCATCTCACAAAAAATTATATATACCACAGTCGGACGAAACATATCGACGTACAGTATCACAAGATATGACGAGGGTGCAATAAGAAGATCAATCTCATAAAAAATCGACACTAAAGTGAATCAGGCTGACATGCTAACAAAGTTGGTTCCTATAGAGAAGTTCAAGTCCACGTTGATTTCTATTCAGATCCTCTGGTGCAAGGAAGGATCCCGACAATTTCTCGGTTATGGTTACAAAAAACGTGCCAGAGTTTAGTTTTGCCGTTTGGTTAAAATCCGTGTTAGTTCGAAGGGTAAAGGGGCTAATAGAGGAACTAAAGGGAACACTAAGGCCTCGTTTGGTACATGTAATGTAATTGTAATCGTAATGTAATCAAATAAAAAAAAATTATTTGATTATATTGCGATTACAATTACTTACAGTGAACCAAACAGAATCTAAGTTGATGCTACAATTTTATAAGATGACTAATTGAACAACAAGACTGTGAAGATTGTTGCATGTGGCTCCATGCTTAGCGGAATCAAGTGGTGGTTTTGCTATACGGTGTTGGCTTGTATAATTCTTGTGAAGCTTCTGCCATCGATTCAACAAATATATTCTCTCCTTAGCCCCATAGGTGTAGGTTGATTTTGGTTGAACCACGTTAATTTTGTATTTTGTATTTTATTGCTATTTTTGTACGATTTTGTTCTTGTTATTCGTCGTTGTAAGATAAAATTTCCGATTCCACAATTATAAGACTAGTAAATTCTGGACGACACCAACTATATCGAAAATATATTGTCAAAAAATATAATTTATAAATCCTGTCACGGACTCACGGTTACCATCGATCTCGAAGAAAGGCTAAGTCAGGCTAGAGTTGTTATTTGAGAGCAAGTTGTCGATAGGTAAAGAGGTCTGCATGTATCTATTCAGAAATTTTCGCAACTCAATTATGTACGAAAAATCATTCAGTGGGACAGACTTACCGTTTGACAATGATAAATGATAAATCCGACCAATAGTATAATGACACGTGATAATATCTTACTATTTCTACTAATAATATCTTCTAATGAATTTTAAGTTTGCGTCGCCATCGATATGAAGTCTGCTATCCCATCTCTGTAGCAAGCAGGAAAGAAAGATCAGCCTGTAACAACCAAGTCAATACGCTGCTGCTACCAATCACATTTCTTCTCGTTGTTCAGCTCAGCAGTAAATAAACTAGCTTATCTAATCAAATCCAATTTATAATACATTGCTGAACTTTCTCTCGTTGATCAATTCAGCAGTAAACCAACCGATTTAACAAATCAAATTTTCAAGGCCAAATTATTGGCATTCCAACTATAACGTTTCTACTGCTTGACTTTGGCATTGGCATCCCAATTTCACAAATTGCTCTTTGCACATCAAGACCACCTCAAAAGTATATCTTGCAATACAAAAGTACAATTTACATACTTGTATTACCATATATTCCGATGTACTTCAAAATTGACGATAAATGTTTTAAAAGGACAGTTTATGAAATTTGTATGCCAAAATCGAACAGTGGAAAGTTAATGTACAAAAAATGTTCGAACTTTCTTCGACGTTCCTCCTCCAAGGACAAGGTCAATGAACCCCTTGCAAGACCCTAGTGTGATCGCAGCGATAAAAACTCTCTTCTTCCTCTGCGCAACAAACAGTAGTAGAGAGCGCTGGAACAAAGTAACCAGATGGGCATCTACAACCAAACCAAGCCCAGTGGCGCCCTCAAAATCCTATGGGAAGGCCTCAAACTCCCTGTCAACAATTGCAAGCTCCTCCGTCCCGTCGTCACCGTCTCCTTCCTCT
This sequence comes from Iris pallida, assembly GCA_029216955.1. Lineage (NCBI taxonomy): Eukaryota > Viridiplantae > Streptophyta > Magnoliopsida > Asparagales > Iridaceae > Iris > Iris pallida. The sequence goes on along the minus strand of JANAVB010040218.1, from coordinate 2,949,611 downwards.
CCTCCGCCCTCCTCTTCATCTTCTTCTACCTCCGCCTCCTCCCTCTCGTGTTCGACCTCACCTTCAAGTCGATCCTCATACGCGAAACCAACCCCGAAAGCCCCGAGTTCTCCCTCCTCCTAAACGCCATCCTAAGGGACTTGAAAGAACTCGGGATCATAGAAGTCATACTCCTTACCATCTCCTTCGTCGTCAACTCCCTCCTGGTCATCGCAATCGTACACGTACTCTCGGACGCATACGCCAGTAAGACGGCAGCATCGAAGGTCAAGGAACTCTCCTCCGGGCTCAATTGGCCACTGATCAAAAGAGGTATGATCACGCAAGCCTTCGTCGCCTTCTTCTTGCGACTAGGTTGCACCCTCATGTTAACCCTAGCAGCCGGAGCTCTCCCGTTCGCGTATGTCTACTCCCGCTACTTCTCCCGCTCCCACGTCGAGTCGGCGGTCGTCGTCGTGTCAGGTGCATTCGTGGCCGCCTTGGCGTTCTACTGGTACCTGTACTTGTTCGTGGTGGCACAAATGAGCGTGGTCGTTTCGATAGCCGAAGAGGGATGCTACGGGCTGGAGGCGATCGCGAAGGCGTGCAGGCTGATTAGAGGGGGGAGAAGGCAGGCGATTCTCATCGCTTTCTTAGAAGTGGCGCCGGCTGTGGTCTTCTACACGGGATACGGCATCGCGATAGCCCATATTCCTCCGACCAAGCTGGCGCAGCTGGCGGTCGGGGTCGGCCAACTCGCCGTAGGAGTGGTCATCGGCGTGCTCGTGTGGTCTGTGCACACGGTGTACTATTACGAACGCAGCAAGATTCGCGCGGAGGAGATGGCGACCGAGGGCGGCTTCAAGTATAATCCTGTTCCTACTCAAGTCGATGAAGCTCTACCGTGACTGGTTTTGAAGGAAGGGGAAGCTATGTATTTCCGATGGTTATGTTCCTAATATCTAGGCATGTAAAGAAATAAATGTAAGAGCTCTATGAAAGCCTTGTAGAGATTTCCTATGTTCTAATAATATTTCATGTATTTAAAAATAAAAATAACATCATAGAAATTCAAAAGTAATAGATAAACTAGGCAATAACGCATTTGAATATGGCTATCGTCTTAACATGACCTAAATGTAACATGTCATCGCACCACAAATAGGGGTGAGCATTATTCGGTTTTGGACCGAAAATCGAACCGAACCGAACCGAATAAGAGGTTCGGTTCGGTTTTAAAAAAATTCGGTTCAGTTTCGGTTTTGAAAATACTAAATTTTTTTATTCGGTTTCGGTTTCGGTTTTGGGTTTCGGTCCAAAACCGAAAACCAAATAAGAAAATTTAATTAATTAATTTATATATATATGTGTGTGTGTGTGTACTATATATATAAGTATTAATATATATAGGTATATACTAAATATGTATAGGTATATACTAAATATGTCTATGTATATTTAGTTACTATATATATTAACAAAAAAAGCTCAAAAATATCAAAAAAATATGAATAAACCGAATAAACCGAAAACCGAACCGATTTAATTCGGTTCGGTTTGATTCGGTTTTGGGCCAATTCGGTTCGGTTTCGGTTTTGCTTATTCGGTTTCGGTCCAATTCGGTTTTGGGTTATTCAGTTCGGTTTAAACCGAATAAACCGAATGCTCACCCCTAACCACAAATATTCAGTCAATTGATCCTTGTTGACATTTCCTAAAAGAAAAGGTCTGTTCCTGGGACGAAGCCCACATCTATTGACAAATGTGGCGACATCCTTTCGAAGACTAGCAATACTAATCTTTTTTAAAAAAGGAAAATAAAACCTAAGAAGAGAAAATAACAGGACGCAGTGACATCTCATTCTTATTCTCAGAGTATAGTTTATAAGCATATTAAAAGCTATAATAGTAGTCGATTTCTTTTTTCTTTTTTTTGCGATAAAGAATAAATTCCAAAAAAATACGAATTCTCCGGCAGCAAAATGCCAACTGCAAATTTCTCATAAAACAGGCCTTTATTTCATACACGCGGGGATACAAATGAATTAAGTTTTGATACCATGGAAGTCGGTGTTACAGGTCGATACTATCAGTTCACAGAATCAAAATCCAAATACTGACAGAGCTCTAAAAATGATACACAAGCCGTGAATAAAAGGACGATTACCTACCTGATCTTTTTCAAGCACTTCACCTTCTCAAACTCTGGAACAGTATAGTTCTTCTCTACCTCCCAAGCGAGATGGGACATTGAATTGAATGAAGATTTCACTCCCTTTTCATCTGTAACTTCTCTAGGGAACGTAATGCGAGCTGCAAAGACCCCCTTCTCGGAGTATATATACAAGTCGAAACCTAAGCGGTCCACCCATATCATCTTTGTATCTGTTACCTGCCAGTGAATGTGGAAGATAAGACAAACTAGCTCGATAAAATGTTTTAGGTATGGATTAGTAATTAACAGCTCGACAGGTTGAAGCTACAATAGGGGTGAGCATAATTCGGTTTTGGACCGAAAATCGAACCGAACCGAACCGAATAAGAGATTCGGTTCGGTTTTAAAAAAAATCGGTTCGATTTCGGTTTTGAAAATACTAAATATTCTTATTTGGTTTCGGTTTTGGGTTTCGGTCCAAAACCGAAAACCGAATAAATTTTTTTAGTTTATATATATATATATATATATATATATATATATATATATATATATATATATATATACTAGATAAATTTATGTATATTTAGTTACTATATATGTTAACAAAAAAAACGCAAATAAACCAAAAAACCGATTAAACCGAATAAACCGAAAATCAAACCGATTTAATTCGGTTCGGTTTGACTCGGTTATGGGCCAATTCGGTTCGGTTTTGCTTCTTCGGTTTTCGGTTATTCGGTTCGGTTGGAACCGAATTAACCGAATGCTCACCCCTAAGCTACAATACTTCTATATGTTCATCATTGTTTATTTATATTGTCATAAAAATCATGATACCATAATATATGCTGACGGGTTCCAAATTATGATACGTATCGCCTCAATAAAGCATCCCGTTCTTCTCTCTATTCTTTCAAAGTTTTATATGAAACAACTACCCAGTGGGAAATTTATAAGCCACAACGAAGAAGTATTTTAATGTCTAACAAACCATTTCAGATTATTATTTCTATAGATTTTCTGTTCAAATGCCCCTTTAATTTAGCAGAGATGCAACAGTAAACATGAAGTAGCTTCATCAGGATAGCTTTGAAAAAATTGCTACTAAGGGTGCGTTTGATTACAAGGTGGAAAATAAATTAATTCCACGAAATTGTTTTACTAGGAAAAAATTCCATGGAATTAATTTGGGTGTTTGATTGCCGTTTTTTGGAAAAATAGTTATTTTCCATGGAAATTGATCTTTTCCTATGTGCTGGACCAGGTTTATTTTCCACATTTTGAAGAAAAATATGGAAAATGATAGTTTTTTGGAAAATCCATGGAAAATATACGCTATCAAACACTACAATTGGTGGAAAATTTGTGATCGAAATATTTTCCATGGAAAAAAGGCTCAATCAAACACATAATTAAAATGTGTAGAAGGAAAGGTGAGGGCTACTAGGCAAAGCATCTCTCCAATTTTTTTAGCTGATGTTGGTTCGGTTAAGTAACGGAGCTGGATACAAGTGTCAAACTGTGTAATGCATAAATACAAGTAACATATACTATTGTGATTAGACTGGCTGTAATGATGTACACGAACATATACTATTTTGATTTCTAATTGCAAAAGGAACTTATCACAGACATGGTAAGATATTCAAACCTGAAATCCCGAGTCCACAAAAATGTTACATAACCTCCGTACGTCTTCAGCGTGCCCAGAATTCATCTCATCAACAATTTTCTCAGCAAAGTTTCGGAGAGGGTCAGGTTCTGCATTAGAATATTCCGAAGAGGGTACCCAGATACCTTCCTGAATGAAGATTTATTAAATAGAGTTCAGTAACTATCTAGAAGTTACAATACTCTAGTAACTTGAATGGAGAAACAGGTATCATATAAATTTTAATATTCAGTGGATTCTAGACAACTGATTGAAATTTCCTCATCCTAGTCATGAAAAGAACACTGTCAAGATAAGATAAAATTGCTAAAACTTAATAAGATGATTTCACATGAATATATTTCACCAACTAACCAGATCTAGCAGTCCAATATTGCATATGCAATATGACTATTTTCACTCTACTGTACAAGAAAAACCCATGAAAGTGGATCCATGCATTAGTTACAAACTAGAAGGAATCTGAAAACTATACAACCTCCAAAAACCATTGGATATCAGTAGAAAAATCATTCTTTCCCGTTGAGACGGAGGCTCAACTCAATGTGATGCCTTCTTGAGAAGGTTTGACTATATATATGAGTAGAGTCTTCCTCAATGTGGGACCAAATAGTACATAGAAATACTAAATAGTAACACTAAGTCTGAAATACTAATTATAGAAACACTAAGTCTAACAAATCTACACTCCCCCTCAAGCCGGAGGATATACATCATATATGCCCAACTTGTTACATAAGGTAGAAAGCATGATGATGTTAGTGTCTTTGTAAATAAATCAGTGGCCTGATCTAATACAGAAATGAGTATACGGAATGCAAATCTACTTGCTCATAACAGCCTCTCAAACGAAGTGACAATCCACCTCAATGTGTTCAGTTCTCTCATGAAAGATATGGATGGCAGCAATGGAAATAGCATCTTCGTTATCACTTATCACGATGCATAGTTGATGGCTCAATGTAATTGAACACTAAGGTCAGCAATTATATCTTCCCCTACATCATTTCACAAATGGTATGGACAACAACTTTGTATTCTACTTTACAAAGACATCGAACCGACAACGAACAACTTCGAGAACCAAAATCAAATCTAGATAAGAGTATGCCATTCATGTGTACGAAAGTGCGCTCTTCTTCCTTGAGAACGAGCTGTTGGGAGTCCAAGCACGTGTTGAAGGCCTCTTCCTCGTAGTCGAAGTTTGTGCCTTTCTTGAAGGCTTGAGACTGAATCGCATTCTTCCAAGTAAGTCGTGCAAGTTAATTTCAAAGTCAATAACAAAAACTAGGTCTCCTTTCACTATTTTCTATTTAATTAATACAAAAACTTGAACCTCCTATAAACCCTAATTGTAAAATTGGATTAGTTGAAACTTTAAGTCCCCGTCAGCATCAGATTTGCCACCGTGTATTTCTTACTCCTCGTTAATACATAACCAATTTGGTACTACAAGAGTACATACAAACACACTGTAATGAAACACTAGGTATGACCAGTCTAACAATTTTTAATATCCTAGTATGATTTGATGTATCAAAAACCCATATCATGAAGTCTATATAACCTCCAAAACCATGGTAAACATTGTTCCTTATGTATTGAAGAAAATTATTTTGAATAAATGTAGGACCATATGGCATATGTATTCGACTCCTGTCACCACTTGTAGTGAAGAAGATGTATTGTTCATTTTTAATACTGTGCTAGACTCCTGTTACCACTTGTTCTTCGAATGCCCCTACTCCAACACCATATGTATTCGAAACTTCACTTTTGACTATTTCAGCACTGGGAAAGATGGTAACCTGCTTGAGGAGGGTAAAACCTTTGATTCCCTGCCAGAAAATTTCTTATCTCTATGATTGCTACTACTATCAGGCTTATGTAGAATGCTAGAAACGAACGGATCCTTAGAAATGGCAACATGAGTCCTGCACAAGCCTTCAATGCTACTACTGATCATGAACCTAATATTTCTGAAGGGAGAGGGATTCGTACTAAGATTACTTGGACTAAACCTGCTAATCCTTTTTTATACGAACTGAACACAGATGACACTCTTAATTTGAACTGAACACAGATGACACTATCTCTACGATGTATGTTTCTTTCTTCCTGCTTCTCTTCTCATCTCATCATTGTATGAAATATCTCTCTCTCTCTCTCTCTCATGTTTCATTCGATCTCTCTATGTTTGTCTTTCTCTCTCTTCAACCTCTCTCTCTCTCTCTCTCTCTCTCTCTCTCTCTCTCTCTCTCTCTCTCTCTCTCTCTCTCTCTATACAATGGAATACAGTTTGTTGGATGCCATTCAGTTTTCAATTATTTTGTGTATATTTCTTCAGTCGTGTTCCATTTGATATGGATTGCATTTGAGGGTTTATTTTGGAATTAGTTCTGGAGGTCCCCCCTCCCCCCACCCACATACATACACGCACAAAACCACAAACAACAATAGGCCCAAGATATTATAAAATGTAAAGGAAAGAATCTATAATGACAAAGTTAAAAGATAAATCATTTTGACAGTGCTTTTGACATAAGCCAGTATCGATGAGTATGAGTTAACTAGGAAGTCTACAAGTTAAGAAGGTTCCCTCTATTAATAGACTAATTAGGTTTGGGCTCACAAAATCAATTGCTAATGTGGGCCGTGTTTATTTCTTTATCCGAATCAACTTTTAGCTTAGACTCCTCATCAAATATGGATTGTGATTCACATGGGAATCATATGTACACTGTGCTGTGGATGACCTCTTATTTGGGGTTTTTTTTTTTTTTTGTTGTAAAAAACCAGTTCTATCCAATGGGTTATACAGTACTTGTCTCGACTGTAGAACCTCAACCCCGACTGTGTTGGGATGCTGAATCTCTAAGGTAGCATCCTAAATGATCCTAATGCAAGTAAACTCGCAGAAGCGGTTAGAGTTTGACATTTATTTGAAGGACAACAGTACTTTTTTTCCTCTAAGGCTTCGTTTGGTTCATGGAAAGAAAATGAATTCTCTTGTATTTTCCATGAGAATGGGAAAGTAGGATTCCTGTCACATTTCATTTCCGTTGTTTGTTAAAACAAGGAAACCACCTAGGAAAGACCATTTGATTTCCTTTACAGTGTTTGGTTGGTGCAGGAAAGGAAAACAAAAATATAGCAATGTACCAATAATATCCTTACCTTTTAAAATAAAAATAACATTGCGAAAAATAACATTAATGGTAAAATAAGCAATGGCACATGGTTACTTTTGTCATAATTTTTGTAATAAATGTTGGGAAAGGAGGGAAAATCAATCCCATGGGTCCTGAGTGGAACCACATTCCCTCCAATTTTCCTCCTTGTCAGGAAATTGATTCTCAAATTTGTGGCTATCAAACAAAGGTAAGGAACAGCTTTCCTTTTCTGATTCCTTAAATCCGTGAACCAAACGAGGCCTAAAAAGAATAGGTACGATAACCAAATGTGTTGTCATTGAGTGGAGAGAAAGAATGCCCCAAATACCACCTTTCTCTTGGTGCTTTTACCATTCTACTTCAACCTCGTCATCCTTCCACTTTTTTGACTTCCTATGCTTTCGTCTCTTGAACTTTTGTATTTGGTAGTTAAGTATGGAGTTGAAGACTACTTCTTTGGGGATATGCATGTGTTCTTGGCTTGATCTGCTGACTTATAGAGATCTTTATCCACCAAACCTCATCATTATCCACAAACCAATCATATCAAAGACATCCTTTTTTCCAATTACCCATAAAATTTTCATGTTTTGATCCAAAATTTTTCAAATTTTACGTACTCACTATTTTCATGAGATATTTGCTAAATATACATCCTTGAAATGTATTTGATGCATCATTTGTTGTTTTTGCTGATACTTATACGATACGGACGATACCGATACGGTTTGGCTTGTCTTGATTCAATGCTGACTGCTACCAATACTAACCACTACTGAAGTTGGACAGTGTTCTAAAATGCGGATTTGGGCGGCGCCCATGGCCCGCCTAGTTTTCTACCGAAATCGGTCTTTGGACGGATCCAAGAGAAAAACGGGTTTAGGCGTCCGCCTAGGCGGCCCTAGACGGTGAGGCGGCCACCTAGGTGCGGGCACTCGAATGAGAGGCGGCCGCCTAGGCCTTTTTTCGCAACATCTGACCTACCTCAAGAGAAGCAGCCGAGCACGTGAGTCTTCGCAGCAGATGCCCAACCGACTACGTGAGACTGCAGCAGGTGAGTCTTCTTCTATCGTGGTCTTCTTCGTCTTTATCTTCTTCTTCTTCGTCAAGGATGTCTTTTGGAAGAATAGAATTTATGGTATTGTTGATGGCCTGAGGCTTACTTTGGAAGATGGAAGGAATTTTTTTTGAAGAAGAGCAATTTATGGTATTGAGGCTTACTTTGGAAGATTGAAGGCTTTCTTTGGAAGAAGAGTCATTTATGGCTGCAAAATTGATATCACTATATTATAATATTTAAGTCAGAAAAGTAACAGAATCACAAGTGTGATTTACTGCTTTAACAAGCCCTCATAAATGTGTTCTTTTCTTTATTTAGGGAAACTCTACTCGGGAATACCATTATACCAAGACTGTGTGAACAATATGAGACTTTTTAATTTCTAGATTTTTTTTAATATGGTTTATATAATATGCTTTTAGTTATAATGGTTTATATAATATTTTAATATGTTTTATATAATATGTTTTTAGTTATTATGTGAGACATTTTAATTTCTAGATTTTTTTTTTTATTTATTTGCGACGACCACCTAGCGGGCGGCTAGACGCCTAGGCGGTCCAGGCGCTAGCCGGTGCGTGGCCGCCCGCCTAACGCCTAGCGTCTTTTACAACCTTGACTATATCAATATTCAAAACAATAGTACTCAACATTGTAAACTTAAAATAAGACGTCAAAGCTAATAGCTAAGTCAAAATGAAAGAATTTAGGTCATTTTAAAAATACTATTAATTACCATTAATGAGAACAAACAAGGTACTCATGAAAAAAGGAGAAACTATCTGATTGCAACAAGAAGCTTTTGTCAATGCATGTGCTCATAGTGTGACACTGTGAAACATGAAATCTGAACAAGAGGTAAAAAAATCCTATAAGGATCCATCCAGGTGGCCTATCAAAATGTTTTCCTCGAGCAGGTTTACACAACAATTAAAGTGGGGCGGGTTCAAGACCATAATTACCTCCACAGTACTTTTCCATGTTTAACAAGCCAAAGAATTTGCCTTTGATGCACTTTTGAAAAATCTCGTTTGTAGTTGGCACTCCAACCCATCCCTACGGGGTAGTGCATAATGTATATACATGCCAGCAAGGATGAGTTATAGTACTCTTAACAAATATGAGCATAAACCACGGTTGTATATCCTTGGAGGATTGCTTATGTGAGGGCTATCGTTTGGCCGCAATTATGGGATTGGGGCTAATACCTAATAGCCCTCATGAAACACTAATTGGTTGTGTGGCCGTATCGCACACCAACTAGTCCTTTTGTAGGCTAAATCCAAGACCCTCCAATAAACTCAATATCTAATAAATTAATAAAGCCATATTAAAAAAAACATATTACAAATCTCACTTAAAGGACATTTATAGGGTTACAATGAGGATTAAGCCCTCATTTAACTATCTCACTTAATGGTCCATATTACGGACATGCTTAAAGAAAAATTAAATAAATTTGAAAGGGAAAAAAGAAGAAGTGTAGGTGGGGAGTAAAATACGTGCACAAACTGAGCATAACACATATTGCTACTTAATCTACAGGATATAGTAAAATGGTGTCCAACCGTGTTCGTATGCGTATTCACAGTTAACATAGGTAACTACTTTTGTACCTAATTGAACATGTCAATATCCCGTATCCATATCGTGTTTGTATCCGTGCAACATATGATGAAAATAACAATAGTTTTCTTGACACCAAGATCAGATCTCCATAGATAAAAGAGGCCTCAAATGCCAATCCGGAGATGAACATTAGTGGGAAACAATACAGAAAGATGACAATAATAGAGGAACCCAACATGCACATGAAGTAAGTACCTAGGGCTAATGCTGCTATGTAGCAACTAGCAACCAACATAGCTTATGTTACTTGTCATTACTAGATGCATGCATAAGCTGATCAATTTAGTCTGGAAGGCATATTAATGAGATTACATATAGTGATAGTGTGGACTCATAGGAGGCATGCTTGCCGTAGTGGAATGTGGAATACCAGAAAATCCAAAGGACGAGATCAGATGATATGGACACATAGAAATATACGATTAAAGCTCAATTCGAATATACAATATCAAAAAGAACTGTATGATATAGTATCATGACTTTATAAAAAAAAAAGAGTGAATATGAAGGAAAGCATTATACAAATATACTCTGTAATATATGTTTGGTCAATGATAGAGTATCTGGGAAGATAATGTGGTAGATTTAGAAGAAGAAACCAGTCTCTAGTAACTTAGAGATCATAAAGGATATGTATAACCGAGTTATGACTATAAGAAAAAATAATATTGATTGTGATTGAAAATGAAGCTTGAATATTATTATTGATATTGGTCGTGTATATATACAACTTACATCTGGAATACAAAAGATAACAATAACTATCGTAGTTATGTCTGGAATACAAAAGAAAACAATTTGAAAAAGAGAATTAAGTCATTGAGAGAAAGAAGTAAATTAAGGAGCATTTACAACTAATATTATCTCTATCATGCCATTAATCAAGAGATTGATTCCGATGTATCTCTATCATGCCCCCGCAAGATGGATGATCAGTTAGTGAGACCAATCTTGGACATAAGCTCATGAAACCGGGTGCGAGCATGTGGCTTGATGAGAGCATCGACGAGTTGATCGTTACCGGAAATGTAAGAGACACATAGGTTTTGACGTTGTACATTTTCACGTACAAAGTGGTAGTCAAGTCCTAAGTGTTTCATTTTTTAGTGAAACTTTGGATTTGCAGCAACATATGTAGCTCCCATATTATCACAGTATATGACCGATGAATTGTTGGGTAGATATCCTAGCTCACGAAGTAAGTTTTGAACCCATAGGACTTCAGCAATAGTTGCAGCAACAACACAGTACTCGACTTTGGTTGAGGAGCGAGTAAGAGTTCATCGTTTGTGAGAACTCCAAGATATAGGGTTTTGACCAAAATAGACAATTTAACCAGTTGTAGAAATATAGTCATCTTTATCACCTGCCCGGTCAGTGTCTGTAAAAGCATGATGAGTAGTTGACGAGCCTCGACGAAGTAGTAGACCGTGTGTAGTAGTTCCTGCAAGATAGCGTAATAGACGTTTGAGAGTCGTCCAATGATTTTCAATCGGTTTGTGCATGTATTGAGATAATCTGTTTACAGCAAAAGAGATGTCAAATCTAGTTAAAGTGAGATATTGGAGACTTCCCACAAGTGCGCGATATTCAGTTGGGTTGGCTAGAGGAGTGCCAGTTTGTGTGGTTAAAGGAGGATGCGTGGCCATAGAAGTGGGTACGGGTTTGACAGTGGACATATGGGCACGGGTTAAAATGTCTTGGATATATTTATATTGGCTAAGAAAGATGCCGTGAGGATGAGGTAACACCTCAACTCCAAGAAAATATGATAGGTTACCAAGATCTTTGGGAGAGAAACGAGAGGAGAATTTAGAGATGAATGTATTTAGAAGAGATGAATTAGAGCCAGTGATAATAATATCGCAACATAGACAAGTAGGTAGATTAGTCCATGATGTTGACGTAGAATAAATAAAGATGCATCGAAGACAGAATTTTTGAACCCAAAAGTAAGAAGATAGGATTTGAGTCCATTGTATCAAGATCGAGGAGCTTGTTTAAGTCCATAAAGAGCTTGACGAAGTTTGCAAACATGAGTAGGATGAGATTGACTGACAAAACCAAGGGGTTGGATCATAAATACATCCTCCTTAAGAGAACCTTGGAGAAAGGCATTATTAATGTCAATTTGACGAAGAGGCCATCATAGACTATGGCAAAGGAAAGAACCGTACGGACAGTAGGGGGTTTAACTACGGGACTGAAAGTTTCTATATAGTCTAGGCTGATACGTTGGTGGAACCCTTTAGCTACTAGACGACCCTAGTGACGATCTATGGAGCCATCAAGGTTATATTTTGTCCGAAAGACCCATTTACAACCAATGAGATTTTGTGATGGTGAAAAGGGAACAAGGTCCCATGTTTTGTTTTTAAGCAAGACATCGTATTCAGTTTGCATGACGGCACACCATACTGGGCTTTTGAGAGCTTGAGTGATGGTGTTAGGCTTGGTCGAAGAAGGTTGGAGAGAGACATGTAGGTTCATTTTGACAACGGGTTTGCGAATATTATTTTGTAGGCGAGTAAAAGGGCATGGTGGAGGTGGAGGTGGAGGTGGAGGGGGGGGAGGGGGGAGGAGTGGAGGTTGTTGAGGAAACCGAGGGCTGGGATTGGGTGATAGATCGGTATAGAATAGTCGAAGGAAGAGAGAGAGAGGATATAGAGGTTTTGGAAATGTGTAGCCGGAGTAGGTGAGGCATCAGAAATAATGGGAAGATGAGAGGTACACCATTCATCCGTTTCGATGGACGTGTGTGGTGGTGTCGTCATGGAAGAGGAAGAAAAAAGGGAATTCATTTTCAATGAATTTGATGTGTCGAGAAACATAGATTTTGTTGGAATTGGGAACAAGACAATAGTGCGAGCTTTGTGCAGCAGAATAACCAACAAAAACACAAGGAGATTAGCATGGATCAAGTTTATTTGAGGTGTATGGACGTAGTCATGGATAACAAAGACATCCAAAGCTGCAAAGTTTGAAATAGTTAGGTGTGTGGCCATGGTGTTTAGAGTAAGGAGATTAAAGTTCAAGTGTAGGAGTAGAAATACGATTGATTAAATAGCAAGTAGCAACAAAAGCAAGAGACCAATATTTTCGTGGAGGTAGCATAGAGGAATGAGTGAGGAGAGAAAGATGTGTCAACAATATGACGGTGACGACGCTCCGAATGGCCATTGTGCCCGGACGTATGAGGAGGGAAAGTGAGGTGAGTTATACCATGAGACTCAAGTTTTGGATTTAAACCAATATATTCACCACCATTATCACTAAAGATTGTAATTATGGGACATTTAAAATAATTTTCAACCAAAAGTTTGAATTTTTTAAAAATAGCAGTGACATTATTTGTGTTTGAGAGATAAAACCACACATATTTGGAACAATGATCAACAAAGATAATATAATATTTGTAATCATAAGAAAAACTGGAAGAAGTCCAAAGAAAAAAAAAGGAGTAAATCACTGTGTTCACACTGTCTTGATATTCCCGAGTAGAGTTTCTCCAAAGAAAAAAAAAGAACAAATTTATGAGGGCTTGTTAAAGCAGTAAATCACACTTATGATTCTGTTACTTTTCTGACTTAAATATTATAATATAGTGATATCAATTTTGCGGCCATAAATGGCTCTTCTTCCAAAGAAAGCCTTCAATCTTCCAAAGTAAGCCTCAACACCATAAATGGCTCTTCTTCCAAAAAAAAAGCCTTCCATCTTCCAAAGTAAGCCTCAGGCCCTCAACAACACCATAAATTCTATTCTTCCAAAGAAATTCTTGACGAAGACGAAGAAAAAGACGACGACGAAAACGAAGAAGAAGACCACGATAGAAGAAGACTCACCTGCTGCAGTCTCACGCGGTCGGCTGGGCATCTGCTGCGAAGACTCACGTGCTCGGCAGCTTCTCTTGAGGTAGGTCAGATGTTGCCAAAAAAAGGTCTAGACGGCCGCCTCTCTATTGAGCGCCCGCACCTAGGCGGCCGCCTCACCGCTTAGGGCCGCCTAGGCGGACGCCTAAACCCGCTTTTCTCCTGGATCCACCTAAACACCGATTTCGGTGGAAACCTAGGCGGGCCATGAACGCCTGGCGCCTAGGCGCGGAACACTGAAGTTGGAAGTCTCTTTCCAAGTCAATTCAGCAGAGAAAATTGAACAGGTAAAATAGAAAAAATAAGAAATAGTATTAGTTTTACAATGTATCGATATGGTTCCTTATTGATAAATTGTAACCACTATCATTTTCCGAAGTTGTATACCATAAATTCAAAACATTTATACATATTAATATTATTCCATTTAAAACTCGTGAGAATCAACATATAATATATACAAATGTCTAAATCTATCAAATATTTTTCTTTTAAGAAAACTTTTTATCATTTTTTTGTTTTTGAAACGAATAATCCGATAAGCCAATCCGAAAATGTTGATACCGATACTCATAGGAAGGGCCCGAAACCGATCCCGATACTTTAAACCTTGAAGTTTTATGCCCATTGATTTAACTAATCAAAGCTCTTTCATGTAAGATTATTTGTATTATCATACTAGAAATGTGGAGTATATTTGTGCTTCATTGATGGTCCGGTTATAAATCTGCCCTAAATTGCTACAACAGTGATAAAGTAAAACTTGAAACCTTATGGTGAACGACAAAGGACAGATGTTTGCTTGTCATAGTTTAATGGAAGGAAAGAAGAAAAATCAGGTGGTGGTGAAAATAAGATGGCTGGTTTCAAACTTCAATGGTGGTGTGATGAGTGGAGGTGAGTGGTGGAAGTGGTTGCATCTTGCAACTACAACTATGGATTGAAGAGCAGAGTGGAAACACACCCCAAGATAACACAGGCTGGCAAAAATGATGCTTGTGAACAGTCAGCAGGAAAAACTTGTCATGATGGTATATGATGGAGAAGAGGGTAGGTGCAAAGGTATTTATAGGTAGCTAAAGAGTAAAGAACAGCTTGGACTTGATAAACTCTAACAAAACAACCTTCGTATGGTCAAGTTTGGGTTTAGAATAGAGTCACCGTTTGTAAAGGCAGGTATGGGTAGCTTGACTTACATGATCGTCCCTTTAGCATGATATAGGGTAATATTGTAACTTGTTTATTTCAGAAAGGCTTCTGTTATGGAAATTCCCACATGATTACTATGTAACTGGCAGACCAAAAACGAAAAGAAAAAGGTCAAGGATATTTCTTTCAGGGTTTAGTGTGTACCAAGGTTCACAGTATCGGTATCGGTATCGGAATTGGTGTCGGACTATTCCTATGAGTATCGGGATCGGTGGTATCGGCGGTTTCGGATCGGAGTATCGGATTTTTTGGTATCGAAAAGCAAATAATTATTAATAACTTATTGACATTTTAGAAAATATATTTATACATTTAGGGATAATTTTAAGTATTTTTAGTGTTGTTTCTTAATAGTTTTGAAATTGAAGGAAATAGTACTCACCTTTGCCGATTGGTTTACGTGCGATAGATAAGTTTTATTATTTTACAACCTTACTATGCTTTACGTCATTGCTTATTGGTCTTTCTTCATACGTTTTTCTTTGCTGAATGACCGGAAAAGAGAGCTCCAATGTCAGGAACGGTCAGTATCAGGTATCGGTCGGTATCGGACCGGGACATGCCAAACAGTATCGGTATCGGTTGTATCGGATCGGTATCGGACGATAGTGTAAACTATGGTGTGTACCATAAAGGTATCTACTACTAGAAATATATTATATATATTATATATATGAACTTAACCACAAGACACCGTATTCTAAGTATATAGACACTGGTGATTCATCTATTATCATATGTCTTCTATAATATATTCAACCTGCTATCAGAGCATAATTACAGGATGAACTTTGTAAACGGTAGCAGAAGTCAAAATGAAATTATCTTCTGATCAAGACTGCTTATAACATTTTAAGAGAGATTTTGCAGTACTTTATACTTCATATCTATTCTGAAGAAATCTAATTACCTCATTAAAATCTTCCATATGAAGAACTCTCTCCACAGAGATTAGATAAACGAGGTCCTTATGAATTTCTTCCCCAAATTTCTTCTTCCATCTAGCATTTAGTTTCTGCAAAAGTGCAATCAAGTTGTTTAAATAGCTAAACACATTTACTATCTGTCACTAATATGAACAAGAATAACAAACTAATAGACTTAAAATTTTGCTATATCACCATTTCAAACAATTACTTAATGTACTGTAATCGTAATGACAAGATGCTCTTGGGCCATAATGAAGAGAAGTTACCTTAAAATGTCAATTGTGAGGGAAATTTTAAGGATAAGAACAACAAACTACTAGAACTTATTATCATTCTCTCAAACATAAATGATGTCACTTAAATAGTGTTGTTGTAACATTTGTTGCAGCATTTACGACATTCAAGTGTTTGGTTTGTTGTACGTATTGCCAATTAGGGTGTGTTCGTTGCAAACAAGCGTAGTGAAAGCGTCACTTTTTGTTTGTTGGACTTTCACCCTTATGTCGTTTGGTTTCACCCTTATGTCGTTTGGTTACAAGCAAGTGGAGCTTCACTTCAACTTCTATTTACGACATAAAGCAGATATTCCCCCCCCCCCCCCCCCCCCCCCCCCTCCCACACACACACACAAAAAAAAAAAAAAAAAAAAAAAACCCTTACATTCCTCCCTTAGAAGCTTGATGTGGGATGAACTAAAATTAAACAAATATCTTTTCACTAGGTGACAAGTGAACGGGTCCACACTTTTTAAGTCATTCCACTCGCACAGTACCACACGGATAAAAGTGACGATGGAAGTGATGCTTCCAAGGGGACAATAGTTTGCAACAAAA
The DNA here is from genome assembly GCA_029216955.1 of Iris pallida. NCBI lineage: Eukaryota > Viridiplantae > Streptophyta > Magnoliopsida > Asparagales > Iridaceae > Iris > Iris pallida. The sequence continues at coordinate 2,933,097 of JANAVB010040218.1, read as the reverse complement.
CAAGATATTTCAAAAATTAACTTCAATATACTGGATTTGTAAATGAGTGCAACATTTCCTCTTTCTCTCTCCATTCAATGGCACAATTTCCACCCGCCCATACACAACAAGTATTTCTAGCAATAAAACAATCCCGATTTGCATCCTTCCAAAACACCGGATTTCTAAAGGAAATTACTAAGGGCACCACCAAAAGTGATAAGGGGCTATCACATGACATGGGACATCACCTCATTTGTTAGGGGGGGCATCACCATTTCAAACACCCAAACTCCTCCTCTCTCTTCCTCTTCCTCCCGTACAACTTTCTCTTCCTCTTGCAACCCTAACAGAATATGACGAGTTAAATCTTCCTCCCCTTCTTCCTCTCTTCATTTCAATGTATATCTATATCTCTAGGTTTTTCAAATGAAAAATGAAAAATGAAAACAACTTTTAGGGTCTGCTTGGTAACGGTATTTTCATCGGTTCTGGGGTGTTTTTGAACCGACCATTTATGAAAACTCCTGCTTGTTAAATTTTTTGAGGTACTGATTTTGGTCGGCTCAAAAACCCCACAAAATCGGTGTAATGTAATTTTGGATGGCTTTACAAACACCCCCAAATCGGTGGATTTTGAACGGCTTTATTATTTTATTCCATTTATATCCCCATAAAAATATATAATTATAACTACTGATACCCTTCCCTATTTAATTGTATTCGTGTAAAAAACTTTCAGAAAAAACTCGTTCGTTAGTGAATTACCAAGCATGTATTGGACTGGTTTAAAAGCCGCTACTTAAAAATCATCCAAAATTGGACCCCTCATAAGTCATAACCGGTACTCTAAAAACATCTCATAACCGCTACCCCTATAATTGCCAAACAGAAACTTTAGTGTGTTTTTTTTTTCCCTTTTTTTGACTTTTAGATTTCTTATATTGGGGATTTATTTCTAAATCCAGAATGAGTACCTTGAGGAGCATCTCGTCGTCGGGTTTGTTGAGAGTGCCCATCAGAGTGCAGTGGGAGGTCCGCGAGCGGCACTGCTCCAACTATCCTTCACCAAAAAAAAATTAAAAATTAAAAATTAAAAACCATACAGATCAGCACCACCACCTACAATATAGAAACGAAAGAAGAAGAAGGAATTGGGGGTATGGACCTGGACGTGGAAGGTGGCCCGGGGCGAGGCGGGGAGGGAGCGGGGGAGGCAGAGGGCGGGGGAGCCGTCGGCGTCGGCGACGAACTGCGCGCCGAGGGCGGAGGGGGCGTCGTCGGGGGAGGAGGGAGGGGTGGAGAGGGTCCCGGAGGACGACAGCTCCATTATCGTCCGGGAATTCTCCGCCGGCGACGGCTTCTTGATCCCTCCTCCTCCTCCTCCTCCTCCTCCTACTATTTCTAGGACCGATGGGGATGGGGTTGAGGAGAGCACGGAGCATCTGCATCTGGAAGAGGAGGAGAAGTGGAGGGAGCGTTTGGCTTTGTTGTTGTTGTTGAGTGGGGAGAAGAGGATGGAGGGAAGAGAGGAAGAAGAACATAGGAGGGAATGGGGGCTGGGAGCCATGCTTTTACTTTGCTTGCTTGGGAAAGATAGAGAGATGGGGAAGGGGAGAAGAGAAGAGAAGAGAAGAGAAGAGGGAGAAATTATTTAGCGGGCCGGCCTCACCACTCCCTGTGGTGAGGACTTGCTAGTAGGGCCGGAAATTCAACGAACGATCTTGAACAAATTATGTTCGAACTCGGTTCGACTAAACTACTGAATTAGTTTCATTCGAGTCGATCTCAAGGTCGAGTTCAAAAATAGTATTTGAATTTGATTCAATTAGAAGCTCGAAATGGTCGAACTCAACTCGATTTAGCTCGCGAGCTCGGACGAACACGAACAAAGTCCGAGCCAAGACCGAATCAAAGCCACATTAAACTTGTTGTATGGTTACTCTCAAGTCTTAAAGATTTTTTTTTTTGAATTATTTATGCTCCTTACATCATAAATTTACCATCGTATAAATAAATAAAAAATGAAATTCCTAATTCAAAATTTATACACATCTATGTTAGAACCGGGGCACAATATTTTCAATGGAAAATCGAATGAAACAGTTGTAAGAACAACGTTCCAATGCAACACTTCTAGTAAGGTGCATAACCAGATATCCTAGAAGGATTATGGAATACGAAAATCTAAGAAGATTTCGTATACTTAGCAAACGATAGCAGTGCTTCTAAAAAGAAGGTACTAATCGAAATGCTAAAGGCAGCAGTAAAGGTAACAGACGATTGATGGAAAGATGGTGTCCTACTGTGGTGTCAAAAACATCAGTGCTCAAAGCTAGATCCGCCCACACGGTCAGCTTCCAGGAACCAGCAAGTTCTAGTGAACTCTGGAATGCTCTGGAAATATGCTCTAAGACGGACTGCTCGGAACGACAAGGACAGAAAAAGAATACTCGAGTTGCTGTTGAAGGTGCTGGAACTCCAGTGGCTCGAGGAACTCTCTCTGCTCTCTTTCTGGAATTTTCAGAATGATAATTCTCTATCTATCGAGAGAGAAGTGAGGCCATGAAGATATAGCTACTGCTATAACCGCTCAGATCCGCAATATGCGCCACGAAATAACGTCAGATCCACTATTTCAGGATCAGTTATCGCATATTACGGATCAGTTTGAATGAGGACAGCCACTACCTGTGCGAATTGCGCCAATGAACGAGTTGCGCGCGCGCCTACAGCCGCATTGTGTGCACTACGCACGCTGTGGCGCAACTGGCGCAACTTGCGCAACTGGCGCACCTGGCGCAACTTGCGCACTGGCGCACTCGAGTACCTCGCGCACGCGCGCACCCCGCGCAACGCAGCGCACCCGCACACCCTGCACAACCTGGGCGCACAACTGGGCCGCACAACGTGGCTCGCACAACGAGAGCAACTTAAGCGCACTATGCGGCTCATGAGCCCGAGTCCGAGTCGCTAAGCCCCTACAGGGCTTAGCCCCAATGAAAATTAATTTTCCAAGAGCAAAAAGCATGAATGTTTTTCTTGGAGCCTTATCCTTACCTCTTAGTAAAATCACCCACATGGTTCCCTCCTTAGGGTCACCACCCCATGTGCATATCCCAACAACACATACTCATATATATGTTGAGATAACTCATGGTGCTTTTCCAATGTGGAACTAAACTTTACAAAGCATGTTGAGAGCAAGCTCTCTTCATGTCAAGGAGCAAGAGCACCAACAATTCCCCACATATCTCATCATATATATGTGTCTAGGGTTGAGCGTTCCCCACAGTAACTGTCCATTTTGCATTAGGATAGATGTCGCTGACGACTTGAATTTTTCCGCATGGATTAAATAACAGTGTGGTACAAGAATGGACTAAGCCTTGAATTTTGCACCACAATTGTAATTCTTTCCACTCACAAAGTGTAGTTATATGTGCTTCTGGCTGCACATTAAAGGCCTTGTGCCAGCCTGGTTTCAGTGTATAATTTTAGGCGTCTACAAGTTTAACCTCAAGAGACGGCATGATATCTCTGTTCATACACTATAGGTAAGTTCTTTATTAAAGAGACATGGCATGAAGCCTTGCGCTTCCTTGCGGTGCTACGCCGCTATGACATGGCCTAAAGCCGAGGCATTACCCCTATCTGAGAACCTCATCGTAGTGTCATACTACTGCAGCATGAGGTCACAGCCTCTTTGTAGTGCCATTCTACCCAGCATGAAGCCTAAGGCTTCCTTGCGGTGTTACGCCGCAACGACGTGGCTTGCAGGGCCGAGGCTTTACCCCTACCTGGGTACCTCATCGTGGTGTCGTGCCACTGTAACATGGGGTCACCCTCCCCTTTGTAGTGCTGTCTACAACTCTTTAATTTTATTATACAGCATTCGGCTACCTGCCTATTTGCGGTGCTACGCCGCTATGACTTGGCTTGCAAGGCCGAGGCATTACCCCTACCTGGGAACCTCATGGTGGAGTCATCCCACTGTAACATGGAGTTTTACTCCTTGTAGTGCTGCGCTACCGTGCTTCCTGTAAAGCACACCAGGCATTCACTCTGCCTGCGAACTTATTAAGGCATTTAAGCCAACCTCAACACATGATCCGTTTTTCGCAGAAAACATATAGTAGACAATAGTGGTTATGGGTTCGTAACCCTTCCATGTTCCCAAGAAGAAGTACGCACTGTTATCTGATAGTTTTTCAATCAGTGGTCCTCCATTGAACCAAAAGTTAGATGTCTAGTAGATTTCTCTTTGAACTAGTAACATAAAACTTTATGGCAGGATTACAAAAACATACTATCAGAATGCCTTCAAGCCCATCTTTCCTGCTGCGTCTTCAACCAGCTGACGCTTGAGGCCCTTCGTGAACGGATCCGCCAGGTTCTTCTGACTCCGAACATCGATTACTGCAATGACACCTCTCTTGATGAGATCATTCACTGCCATGTGCTTTAACCGCACAGTTCTCTTCTTTCCATTGAAGAGATCATTTGATGCCATCGCCGCAGTCGCTTGGTTGTCGCAGTATATAGGAATAGTCGGTATCTGCGCTCCAACCACTGGAAGATCATACATGAGCTTCCGAAGCCATTCTGCTTCATCTGTTGCGGTATCTAGTGCAAAGAACTCAGATTCTATAGAAGACCGCGAGAGCATAGTCTGCTTCTTCGACTTCCACGATATAGCAGCTCCACCCATAGTGAAAATGAATCCACCAGTGGACCTCTCGCTTTCCAACTCTGAGCACCAGCTGGCATCACTGAAACCTTCTGCTACTGGCGGCTCTCTGCTGAAGTGCAGTGCATATGTCTGAGTCTTCTTGATATATCTCATAACACGCTTCACAGCTTTCCAGTGCTCAACGCCTGGATTGCTCATGAATCGACTCAACATTTCCACAACGAAAGCTATGTCAGGCCTAGTGGCAGTAGTAGCGTACATCAAACTCCCGATGACGCTAGCGTACTCCAATTGCCTGACGCTTTCCTTCGAGTTTGGCTCCAGCTTCTGATCACTTCGGTACGGCATATTAATTATAGGAAGATCATGATACCCGTATCGAGTGAGCATCTTCTCTATGTAATGAGATTGTGACAGCGCCAATCCAGTGTATGTCCGAATGATCTTGAGTCCCAAGATAACATCAGCATCCCCCAAGTCCTTCATATTGAACTTTGTCGAGAGGAACTTCTTTGTCTCAGTGACACAGCTTATATCCGTACCTAGGATTAGCATATCGTCCACGTACAGACAAACGATGACTCCTCTTCTATCAGCAAATTTAGTATAGACACACTTGTCCGTTTCGCTGACCCTGTAGCGTTTGACCTTAGAACTTTGTCAAACTTCTCATGCCACAGTTTAGGAGCTTGCTTTAAGCCGTATAGAGATTTTACCAACTTGCAGACTTTGTCTTCTAGGACTCCGACGACAAATCCTTCTGGCTGCTGCATATAAATCTCCTCGGCCAGCTCGCCATTCAAGAATGCTGTTTTTACATCCATCTGGTGTATCACCAGTTTGTGTATTGTCGCAAGGGCAATTAACAATCTGATGGTTGTCATCCGTGCTACTGGAGCATATGTGTCAAAGTAGTCGATCCTCTGCTTTTGAGAAAACCCCTTGGCCACTAACCTGGCCTTGAGCTTGTCAATGGTTCCATCAACTTTCATCTTATTCTTGAAGGTCCACTTGCATCCGATGGATTTTGCTCCTTTGGGTAAATCAACTAACACCCATGTGTTATTGGAGGTAATTGAGTCAATTTTATTGTCTATTGCCTCCTTCCAGAAGACAACATCTCTGGTCTTCATTGTCTCATCATAGGTAAGCGGATCTGCTTCCACATGATAGGTGACGAAGTCATCTCCGAAGCTCTTCGGCCTCCTTGCTCGCTTCGTCGACGGCTCAGCGAGTTCTGGTTCAATTGTTGTTTCTCCACCAACAACTTCATCTTGGACTACTGGCTCATATGAGATCTCAGTCTCATTTGTACCTACATCATTCTCCGGAATATCTGGAAGAACAATGTTTTTTATCTCTTGCAAACTTGTCTTCAAAATATTCAGCATCGCGAGATTCGATGATATGATTTGACTCAATATCAAGAAATCTCCGAGCATCACTCTTCTCGGCATACCCCAAGAAGATTACCTTCGTAGTCCTTGTCCCCAGCTTCTGAATCTTCAGATCTGGGAGCTTCACATAAGCCAGATACTCCCACACTCGAATGATATTCAAGTTAGGTCTGACTCTGAACCAAAGTTCATAAGGAGTTATGTCAGAAGTTGCATAAGGCACTCTATTCAGAATAAAAGTGGCCGTTAATACAGCTTCTCCCCAATAACATTTTGGAAGACCTGCAGTTAGCAGCATTGAGTTCATCATTTCTGTTAACATTCGGTTCTTCCTCTCTGCTACTCCGTTAGATTGAGGAGAATACGGAGCGGTAGTCTCGCAGATGATTCCATATTCTTTGAAGAACGATGCAAATTCATGAGACCGATATTCTCCGCCTCGATCACTTCTCAACCTCTTGAGTTGTTGTCCAGTTTGCCTTTCAGCTTCGGCCCTGTACTCCTTGAACTTCTCGAACGCTTCATCTTTGGATTTGAGCAAGTAGACGAATGCGTATTTAGAGAAGTCATCGATGAAGGTTATGAAATACTTCATCTCGGCTTTTGTAGAGAATTGTTTGAAGTCACAGATATCGTAGTGAACCAATTCCAGAAGATCTGTGCTTCGATTGACCCGATGAAAGGGTTTTCTAGTAATCTTTGTCTGAGCACATACTTCACATTTCTCTACCTTACCCCCACACTTGGAGATAAGTCCTAGACTAGACATTTTGTTTATTCTTTTACAATGAACATGTCCTAGCCTATCCACAACTCAAGAGAGTAATCAGAAAGAGCGATTGCATTAATTTTATTAGACTGGTTTACAAGCTAAATTTTAAACATCCCTTCGGTTTGATAAGCCTTTCTGAAGTATGTTCCCTTCTTGGACATCACCATCTGACCAGCATTAATATCCATCCTTAAGCCTGTGTTGCTAAGTAGACTCCCAGAGATCAGGTTCTTGGCAATTACCGTAACATGCTTTACTCCTTGGAGCGTCAGAGTGTTCCCGGAAGTGAGTTTTAGCTCCACAGTTCCGATCCCCAGAACTTCAGCTTGGGCCTGGTTTGCCATGACAACCTTCTCAGAAATTGGCTGGTACGTGACGAACCATTATTTCCCAGAACAAACATTTTAAGTCGTACCGATGTCTATCCACCAGTCATAGCCAACCCCCACAGTTGTGACCTGAGCGATCATAGCAACGAGGTTAGAAACCAAAGAAACCTTACTAGGCTCACCTTTCTCTAATTGTTTGGGCTTGGATCTGCATTCACTCTTGTAGTGGCCTTTCTTGCCACAATTGAAGCAAGTCATGTGGGACTTGGACTTCTATTGCTTGAATGAATGACCCTTCACTTTCAGATTAGTGGAATCCTTCTTTTTGTGATGAGAAGCCACCTGCTTTCCCTTGGGCTCTCTCGTCTGTACCAGATTGGCCTTGGCCAACTGTTTGGACAGAGTGTCCATCTTCTGTTGAGAACGCATCTCGTCCTCAACATGGATCTCTTGAAAGAGATCTTCCAAGCTGATATACAGCTTCTTCCGGTGCATTCTTGCTGTAATGTCCCAAATTCGTGATACGTATTTAGTGTACGTATACGTGTTTTGGACCCATATTTTATTTAGTCATGATTAGTTATCTTGGTTTATTTTGCATTGCCTTGGTTTTACTGGCATTGATAGTTCAATTGGTTTTAATGGTTCATTGGTTTATTTTTAGATTAGTGAGGCTTGGTTTATTTTATGATTCATTTGGTTTAAATTGCTAGAGAGAGAGTCTATTGGCCTTGACTTGGTTCACCATGGTTTATCTTGGCTTGGTTTATTTTGGGTTTGACATGGAGAACCACCCCCACCCTACCATAAATATCAATTCCCTCTCTCTCTCTCCTCATTTATTTTCTTCATCTTCTTCCTCACTACTCTTTCCTCTCCACCATTAACATACCACCAACCTAGGCAAGTTACATCTTGTTATCACTTGAGGGCTACATTTTATTTATCTAATAGCTTCATTAGCTCATTTTAAGCAACATTAGAACTTGGGTTTTCTCCATTTGGAGCTTGGAATTTTATAGATCTAGGATTGAAGTATTTTCGGATTTTGGTGATTTTGATCTATGAGACTTGTTCATTTTCATGTTTTGATTGTTCCATGTTGAAGAGAATTTAATTTTACACAACTTAGACCTTTGCAAAGTGAATTTTCGTTGAGATTTGACCTAGTTATGGTCTTTTGAAAATTTCGAGTTCCATGGCCATTGCTCTCAGCTTGGGGAAGAAGACCCCCTGTCCCGAGCGCAATCCAGCTAGCCCAGCGCTCTTTAGCGCTGGCGCCACTCACCCAGCCTAGCGCAATCCAGTGCTGGCGCAATCCAGCCTGGCGCAACCCAGCCTAGTGCGGTCCAGCTTGCCCCTTCCCAGCGCAGTCTGACTCAGGCGCAATCTGACTCAGGCGCAACCTGAGGCATGCGCAACCTAGCCTTGCGCAGTCTAGTGTCTAGCGCAACATGACTTGGCCTGACTCTTCCTGGCGCAACCTGACCCTGGCTGCCCAGCGCAGTCTAGTCTTGGCACCTATTTGCATTATGTTTTCTTCTTTTAGTGCATGGTATTTCCTGTTTATATCCTCACGCCTTTGGACACGACATTGATATGAGCACAATGTGAGCATAGCATGGTTGACGTATTGAATTCTGAGAGCAACTTGATAGTGACCCGTGGTGGTGCACTCCAGATAAGTGAATGGCATAGTTTATCGAGCGTCGTTGCGACGGCTCTATTGACATGATAATGTAATATTGACCTGGACACCGTGGGTGACTTGTGAATGTATTGATAAATGAACCAGTGTGTCTTGCATCATGTCTAGGGCATGGATCCCTGAGTACCACGGTCAGGGGTACATATTGAAATAAACTAAGGTTAATGGCTAGAATAATTCACTAATCATGAAGAGATGTTCCCCAGTTACAGGCGATCTCGTTATCCCGGCCGCAAATGTTTGGACTTGTAGCCTGCCGACGAGTAGGGCACATTTCCAGTCCACTGTCATGTGGGGCACTCTCCATTGTCACTTTAATGATTTAACTCTATTGCCACTCTAGTGTATTGTACTCTCTCGGATTGTCACTTTAATGATTGAACTCTCTGAATTGTCACTATAAAGTTCGCCTGGATAACCTGGATAGCTGCAGGGCCTGTGACTACTTGGAGCATCTCATTGCATCTTGCTAGTAACTAGGATTGTGATAACCCTAGTTAGTTAATGTAGAAAGCCGTAGGCAATGATTGGCCGTGATTGAATGGATGGAGTCTAGTCCAGTATAGTATTGTCTAGAAGTGATTGATTGAAAGATTGTACCAGAATGATTGAATAATTGTCACTCCATTGTTACTATAATGATTGTACTCTATTGTCACTCCATTGTTACTATAATGATTGTACTCTATTGTCACTCCATTGTTACTATAATGATTGTACTGTATTGTCACTCTAGCGTATTGTACTCGTTATTGTCACCTTATCATTGTACTCTCTCATTTTCACCTTAATGATTGTCACCTTTAGCAATAAATGACCAGAGACTAAGTTCTGTTCAGGCGAAGGGTTACAATCTCGGTCCTTGTTTGGTTTAAGGATTGTAACCTGGCTTCCGGAATAGTACCTTCGTCTTCTCTTCATATACTGCCCAGCTATATTTTATTTAGCATGATTCTCTAATTGTCTTATGTCAATGATGCTTCACTTAATTATTTTCTCTGATTGGGATAAGTGCATTGGTAGTGCACAAACCTCAATCTGTGTTACTTATTGCTGTTTTCTTACATGTTGAATGCTAATAATTTGTTGGTTTTAGTCCTTAAGTGAAGCCTCCTTTGTGGCACTTGCTCTTTCTGGGGTCTGATCCAGCTGGTTTTGTATGGCCAGATACCGGAGCAGCTCCAAAGGATCTTCCTGCTTTCCAGCTCGATGGTGGTCACCAGGCGTAACCAGGGCATCGAGTAGGTTTTTTTTGTTCTCCCACTGTAATATTGTAAATTATTCTTTTGAGGCGTTTAGCCGACGAGCAAGTGTTAGCTCGATTGCAGCTTTTATTTGTTGTCTGCCTACGGGCTGTAACATGATTGACAAGCCCCGGGAGTTGATCATGTATGACTGAACTCTTGCTAGTCCTCATATTTTGTAACGACTAGCTTCATGATCATTCCGAATATGTAATGTATGGGACGCCTTACTATTGTGTATTTGGTGGTCTGACATCTTGTAACTATTATTAGTTGGTTGAGATTGAGACAATAGGCTATTTTATGACCTTAAGAGACTGATGGATTGTAGTGAAACTCTCACATATCTAGACAGCCGTGACCGTATAGCGGTGTGAATTCCATTCCGTTATACGTAGCTGGCTATGTCTGCCCCCGCTCTCCAGTATTCTGGTTCTGGGGCGTGACATGGTTTAAGTGGTGGCCCATGCAGGTCTTGTAAATCAAGATGTGTGAGGGTTTACCGAATAGTCTGTACTCTCCGTTGATCTCCACTCGTATCTTCATATCTCCTTGCATTCCTGACTTGATAACATGCTTGTATCATTTATCTATCATGGTCCTTCCTTAATATCCCTGATGTCATTTGCTCCAGTGACATCGTTCCTGTTGATCAGCCAGAAGGAGCTCAGTCCTCAGCAGCAGCCTCCCGAGCCGTGCCTCCTGGAGAACCAGTACCGCCAGTTCAGCCCGTCCAGCTTGCAGAGCCCGATGATGGCACCTTGGTGGGTCTCATCAGGACCTTGTTAACTTCCCAGGATCGTAGAGGTGATGCCTTGCACCAGGCAGTGGAAGATGCTCTGAATAGAAGTGGTCCTCGAGGGAACAGTGCGGTCAACAGTTTCAAGCGCCTGAACCCTCCATTCTTCGATGGCAGCGAGGATGCCATTGTTGCCGATGCTTGGCTACAGGATATAGAGGTGATTCTCGAAGCCGCAAAGACTCCAGAAGACGAGAAGGTGGCTGTGGTGCGCCTACAGTTATTGGATCTAGCCCGTAGTTGGTGGGCCGCACAAGCAGTGGGATTGGCAACACCTGTCTCCTGGGCAGTGTTCAGCGAGAAGTTCCAGACCAAGTATTATGATGTAGTGGCTCGATATGACTTGCAGATCAGGTTCAGTAATCTTAAGCAGATGGGGAGGACGGTCGACGGTTATGCGGCCGAGTTTTCCAGACTCAGTCGGTTTGCTCCTACCTTGGTGGCAACTGAGTTTGACAGAGCGCAGAGGTTCCAGCAGGGACTTCACCTGGAGATTATATTGGCAGTAGAACAGTTCGAGCATCAGACCTATGATGCGGTGTTGCGAGCAGCAAGGAGGCACGAGTATACCTCCCAGAGAATAGTGGACAGGACCGGAGGTCGGAAGCGGTCCCATAGTCAAATGAACCAGTCTTCGGCACCACCCCCGGCAGCTAGGACTTTAACTATTGAAGCTCCGAGGCGAGCAGCTTCAGTTACGTCGGACCAGCACTCAACCCTGACGTACACTCAGCAGAAACAGAAGCAAGCGCAGTCTTCCGCCGTAGGCTGTTCTTATTGTGGGAAGCCTGGACACGTGGTAGCAGAGTGTCGCAAGGCGTTGGGATTGTGTTTATTGTGTGGAGCACCGGACCATAGGGTGGGGTCCTGCCCATTCAGAGTTGATTTAGCATCGATAGTATCTAGTCCCTCGGTTGGGGGACCAGCACCAGCTCCAGTTCACCAGCAACAGCAGTTCCCGTTCCCGAGACCCTTGCCGACTCAGGCCCAGACTTTCCAGCAACAGAACCCGCAGCAGTTTGCCCTAGCCCAGGCTCAGGTTCAGAATTGGCCGAGAGGTATATGTGTCCTCTCATCTTGCTTTCCTACTGTCATTATGCGGGGTGCATGACGTATTTCATGTATCCTAATTGCGACGGAACATCCCGGACCCGAACCATATCCTAGGTCATTCGAAACTGGTTATTGGTACCAACCTTTTCGTATGAGGAGAGGCTCGTGTCCATGTTTGACCAAAGAGAGAGACCTCAAGCGCAAGACTATCAGTTAAGTCCGTGTTGCTTAGAGTCATCCCTCTTTGGGAGAGTCAAACTTGGGAGCATGAGGATGGTATCTGATCAGGTCATCCCGGCTGGTTTGACTCGTAAGGTGTAATATCTTCCTTATGCCTTACGCTTCAAATCCTTGCTTGCATGAATGATTATATGATTGATTGGTAGTGGTAGATTGCCTATGATAGAATAGCTTTCCCTTACATCTCTAGCCTCTTGATTAAATTCTGAGGACGGAATTCTTTTAAGGTGGGTAGGATGTAATGTCCCAAATTCGTGATACGTATTTAGTGTACGTATACGTGTTTTGGACCCATATTTTATTTAGTCATGATTAGTTATCTTGGTTTATTTTGCGTTGCCTTGGTTTTACTGGCATTGATAGTTCAATTGGTTTTAATGGTTCATTGGTTTATTTTTAGATTAGTGAGGCTTGGTTTATTTTATGATTCATTTGGTTTAAATTGCTAGAGAGAGAGTCTATTGGCCTTGACTTGGTTCACCATGGTTTATCCTGGCTTAGTTTATTTTGGGTTTGACATGGAGAACCACCCCCACCCTACCATAAATATCAATTCCCTCTCTCTCTCTCCTCATTTATTTTCTTCATCTTCTTCCTCACTACTCTTTCCTCTCCACCATTAACATACCACCAACCTAGGCAAGTTGCATCTTGCTATCATTTGAGGGCTACATTTTATTTGTCTAATAGCTTCATTAGCTCATTTTAAGCAACATTAGAACTTGGGTTTTCTCTATTTGGAGCTTAGAATTTTGTAGATCTAGGATTGAAGTATTTTCGGATTTTGGTTGTTTTGATTGTTCCATGTTGAAGAGAATTTAATTTTACACAACTTAGACCTTTGCAAAGTGAATTTTCGTTGAGATTTGACCTAGTTATGGTCTTTTGAAAATTTCGAGTTCTATGACCATTGCTCTCAGCTTGGGGAAGAAGACCCCCTGTCCCGAGCGCAATCCAGCTAGCCCAGCGCTCTTTAGCGCTGGCGCCACTCACCCAGCTTAGCGCAATCCAGTGCTGGCGCAATCCAGTGCTGGCGCAATCCAGTGCTGGCGCAATCCAGCCTGGCGTAACCCAGCCTAGCGCGGTCCAGCTTGCCCCTTCCCAGCGCAGTCTGACTCAGGCGCAATCTGACTCAGGCGCAACCTAGCCTTGCGCAGTCTAGTGCCTAGCACAACATGACTTGGCCTGACTCTTCCTGGCACAACCTGACCCTGGCTGCCCAGCGCAGTCTAGTCTTGGCACCTATTTGCATTATGTTTTCTTCTTTTAGTGCATGGTATTTCCTGTTTATATCCTTACGCCTTTTGACACGACATTGATATGAGCACAATGTGAGCATAGCATGGTTGACGTATTGAATTCTGAGAGCAACTTGATAGTGACCCGTGGTGGTGCACTCCAGATAAGTGAATGGCATAGTTTATCGAGCGCCGTTGCGACGGCTCTATTGACATGATAATGTAATATTGACCTGGACACCGTGGGTGACTTGTGAATGTATTGATAAATGAATCAGTGTGTCTTGCATCATGTCTAGGGCGTGGATCCCTGAGTACCACGGTCAGGGGTACATATTGAAATAAACTAAGGTTAATGGCTAGAATAATTCACTAGTCATGAAGAGATGTTCCCCAGTTACAGGCGATCCCGTTATCCCGGCCGCAAATGTTTGGACTTGTAGCCTGCCGACGAGTAGGGCACATTTCCAGCCCACTGTCATGTGGGGCACTCTCCATTGTCACTTTAATGATTTAACTCTATTGCCACTCTAGTGTATTGTACTCTCTCGGATTGTCACTTTAATGATTGAACTCTCTGAATTGTCACTATAAAGTTCGCCTGGATAACCTGGATAGCTGCAGGGCCTGTGACTACTTGGAGCATCTCATTGCATCTTTATAGTAACTAGGATTGTGATAACCCTAGTTAGTTAATGTAGAAAGCCGTAGGCAATGATTGGCCGTGATTGAATGGATGGAGTCTAGTCCATTATAGTATTGTCTAGAAGTGATTGATTGAAAGATTGTACCAGAATGATTGAATGATTGTCACTCCATTGTTACTATAATGATTGTACTCTATTGTCACTCCATTGTTACTATAATGATTGTACTATATTGTCACTCCATTGTTACTATAATAATTGTACTCTATTGTCACTCCATTGTTACTATAATGATTGTACTATATTGTCACTCTAGCGTATTGTCTTCGTCATTGTCACCTTATCATTGTACTCTCTCATTTTCACCTTAAGAATTGTCACCTTTAGCAATAAATGACCAGAGACTAAGTTCTGTTCAGGCGAAGGGTTACAATCTCGGTCCTTGTTTGGTTTAAGGATTGTAACATGGCTTTCGGAATAGTACCTTCGTCTTCTCTTCATATACTGCCCAGCTATATTTTATTTAGCATGATTCTCCAGTTGTCTTATGTTAATGATGCTTCACTTAATTATTTTCTCTGATTGGGATAAGTGCATTGGTAGTGCACAAACCTCAATCTGTGTTACTTATTGCTGTTTTCTTACATGTTGAATGCTAATAATTTGTTGGTTTTAGTCCTTAAGTGAAGCCTCCTTTGTGGCACTTGCTCTTTCTGGGGTCTGACCCAGCTGGTTTTGTATGGCCAGATACCGGAGCAGCTCCAAAGGATCTCCTTGCTTTCCAGCCCGATAGTGGTCACCAGGCGTAACCAGGGCATCGAGTGGGTTTCTTTTGTTCTCCCACTGTAATATTGTAAATTATTCTTTTGAGGCGTTTAGCCGACGAGCAAGTGTTAGCTCGATTGCAGCTTTTATTTGTTGTCTGCCTACGGGCTGTAACATGATTGACAAGCCCCGGGGGTTGATCATGTATGACTAAACTCTTGCTAGTCCTCACATTTTGTAACGACTAGCTTCATGATCATTCCGAATATGTAATGTATGGGACGCCTTACTATTGTGTATTTGGTGGTCTGACATCTTGTAACTATTATTAGTTGGTTGAGATTGAGACAATAGGCTATTTTATGACCTTAAGAGACTGATGGATTGTAGTGAAACCCTCACATATCTAGACAGCCGTGACCGTATAGCGGTGTGGATTCCATTCCGTTATACGTAGCTGGCTATGTCTGCCCCCGCTCTTCAGTATTCTGGTTCTAGGGCCTGACACTTGCATAGAATGTACTCCATCCTGCGGAAAGTTTAGAGACAATCCCTCCAACAACAAACTTGTCGACGAGGGGCATTTTCTCGTCTTCTAGCTTCTGGCGCAGCTTCAAGAACTCTTTTACCTGAGGTAGCATTGCCTTCTCGTCTTCGAAGAGCCACTTGTGGTACTTTTCGACGATGAAGATTTTTGATCTATTGTCGTCATCTTCATGCAGCTTTCCCAAGGACTCCCAGATATCCCTGGCAGAAGGATTCTTGGAGTATGACTCTGCCAGGGAGTCCTCCATTGCATTCAGAATCAATAGCCTACAAAGACTATTATCCCTTCTCCATTTGGTCAATTTGACTTGTGCAGCAGCAATGACATCTGCTGTACCACCTTCTGGAGTCGTCGGTCCTTTTGGAATCATTGGTTCAGTCTCAATCAGCACATGATCGACGTCCACCAGTTGTAGATTAAGGGTGATTTTTCTCTTCCATATTTGAAAGTGTTCTCCGTCGAACTTCTCCAGTTTGTTAAAGCTGGTATCGAGGAGAAAGGCATGAGAGTTTTCTATTGTGCTGGTCTAGCTTTAAGATTGTTAGAATCGGAGCATAATATTTTTAATAGAAAACCGAATGAAACAGTTGTAAGAACAACGTTCCAATGTAACACTTCTAGGAAGGTGCACAACCAGAGATCCTAGAAGGATTCTGGAATACAAAAATCTAAGAAGATTTCGTATACTTAGCAAACGATAGCAGTGCTTCTAAAAAGAAGGTACTAATCAAAATGCTAAAGACAGCAATATAGGTGACAAGCGATTGATGGAAAAGGTGGTGTCCTGCTGGGGTGTCAAAAACACCAGTGCTCAAAGCTAGATCCGCCCACACGGTCAGCTTCCAGGAACCAGCAAGTTCGAGTGAACTCTGGAACGCTCTGGAAAAATGTTCTAAGATGGACTGCTCGGAACGACAAAGACAGAAAAAGAATACTCTAGTTGCTGTTGAAGGTGTTGGAACTCCAGTGGCTCGAGGAACTCTCTCTTTTCTCTTTCTGGAATTTTCAGAATGATAATTCTCTATCTATTGAGAGAGAAGTGAGGCCCTGAAGATATAGCTACTGCTATAACCTCTCAGATCCGTAATATGCGCCACGAAATAACGTCAGATCCACTATTTCAGGATCAGTTATCGCATATTACAGATCAGTTTGAATGAGGACAGCCACTACCTGTGCGCATTGCGCCAATGAACGAGTTGCGCGCCCGCCTACAGCCGCATTGCGCGCACTGCGCACGCTGTGGCGCAACTGGCGCAACGAGCGCAACTTAAGCGCACTATGCGCCTAGCGATAATGCTGACGTGCTAAGTGCAAAGTGCAAAGTGCGCCAACAAAACGCCATATTACGCCTCATGAGTCTGAGTCCGAGTCTGAGAGCAAAAAGCATGAATGCTTTTCTTGGAGCCTTATCCTTACCTCTTAGTAAAATCACCCACATGGTTCCCTCCTTAGGGTCACCATCCCATGTGCATATCCCAATAACACATACTCATATATATGTTGAGATAACTCATGGTGCTTTTCCAATGTGGGACTAAACTTTACAAAGCATGTTGAGAGCAAGCTCTCTTCATGTCAAGGAGCAAGAGCACCAACAATCTATAAAGAAAATATCATATGCTAGAAAAAGTCCTAATACGAGAAATCGACCCGAATTCGAACCCGTTCGCAAACAAGACGGAGTCAAAATCCTATGGTCGAACGCGGTTCGAACATCACTTCGGGAAAAAAATCGATCGAGCTCGACGTCGACCTGCCCACGAACGAGCTTCGAACCGAGCTTGATTCGAGACACGAGATGTTTGAATCATTTTACGGCCCTACTTATTCTCCACCAATAGTACCATGATACATCACGGAAAGAGTCAAGACATGACACTATATGAGTAGTGCGTCATGCTATTATTGGTGAAGAGCAAGATCTCGCCACTATCACGTGGTGAGGTCGACTTGCAGAATAATTTATCAAGAAGAGGACAATCAACTTTTGTTGCTTCTAATTACTATTGTGAAACTCGTGGTGTTGAGTGAGCGGTTCAAGCTCGGTCAAAGGCTGAAATCGACTTGATCTGGTCCGGTCTCATTATCATGTCAGATTGGATTCTCCTATTTAAAATTCAAGTTGGGCTCGGTCCGGTCTAGACTTGTCAATTGGACCAGCCCAGCCCGACATGGACACGTCCTGATAAATTGGCTTGTGTCGACATGGTCCGTTTAATCGTGGGTCCCGTTCGGCCCAGCCTAGTATATTGGATAGTGTTGTGTCATAGCCGGCCGGAAGTCTAGGCCCGACCCTAGATCCAACTCGGCCCGACCCAGCCCTGAGAGATAAGATCTATGTTTTCATATACAAGTTATATTCACTATGCTTTAAAACATGTTTATTTTTTATGTTTTAGTTCCTGCGCTAAAAAGTCACATATACTCTCTCATAGCCACTGGATATAAGCCAAGGTCAGTGCCACTAATATCAATTCGATACCTTTTAAATGGAAAAAAAAAATGTTGTCTATTTTCAGCCATTAATATCAATTCGGTGCCTTAGTAAATGGTTCCTTTTACAATATTTTTAGCAACTAATATCAATACATGCAACAGTAGCAAACTAAGACTAAGAATACAACTTTCTACCACGCTAGCTATATTGGATGTCAGTGAATATGTTTTTAAGCATGAATGTCCTATAGTATTTCTAATTAAGAACTCAACGGCTTGAAACTTTGTATTCCTTGGGAAGTTATTTTGTTCTTGTTTTGAAAAAATTACTTGTTACATACATACATGCATCGGTAATAGTTTTGAATTTTTTTTTATATTCCTCAAGCTCTTATGTATACTTGTTCAATGGTCACATGTCGGCCCAAGTCAGCTCGACCCGAAATCTACCGTGCCGTGGATCATGGGTCGGACTGGACTCAGATTTTCACCCTTAGGTCCAGTCCGATTCGCTATACTGCATGGGCCTAAGAGGCCCCGCCCAAATTCGATCCAGCCCACATAAATTCGGCCCGGCCGACCTGGCTCGGACCACTTGACAACTCTAGTCCGCTCTCATTATCGTGTCGTGTCAGATAGGATTCTCCTATTTAAAATTCAAGCCGAACTCGGTCTGGTCTCATCCTCCTACCGAGTCCGGGGGGGGGGGGGGGGGGGGGGGGTGGGCGGTAGCTCTAAAAAATACAGGTTCGTCCAATTAGATTAAAAAAAAACGAACCTTAATCGAATCGATCCTCCTCTTATGCGAGTCCCACCACTTAACCACTAATTGCAAATAACCGATTGGAGGTTAGGGTATTTTACTAATTTACCTCATCCCTCATTGTGGGAGTATTTTGGTAAAATCTCAAAATTTACTGGTTGTGGTGGTCCTTGTGGAGAATATTTTGATAAAAAAATCCTCATATTTTAGATGCTAACGAGCATTAGAAAGGTGAATTCAGGGACGGCTCTGGTCCAAGACAGGCCGAACGATGACTCAGGCTCTCCTGATGAAAGGGGGCACCAATATGGAACTATCTACAATAAAATTAGTATGTATCATGTGTTTTTTTTAATAAGAAAAATATTATGGTGTAGTGGTTATAATGTTATACTTATATTTAATAGGTCCTTGGTTCAAATCATGTTTACAACAATTTTTTGTTTTATTTATACTTTATTTTTTTACATTATGTATGGGGCCTATTTTTGAACTTTCGTCTCGGACCCCCATCAGCTCAGGGCCGGCCCTGGGTGAATTTTGGTTATTTCTCCGAAAAGGACCAAAATATCAATATAACAATCATAAATGACTATATTATAAAGTTATTATGGTAATTTTAATCCTCTAAAATTCTATAAAACAATTTATTTTATGTATTTCTATGATAAATTTATAACTTAAAATCTTCTTATACTCTCTTATTCATTTCACCTTTCTGGACTCTAGTTATGAACTTAAAGTATTCACTCTCAGTCTAAATACTATGAATAATTAACAACATCCATCACAAGATTCGTAAGCTTAACCTAGACAACTGCAGGTCGCAAAGGCAAAGGAGGGCCTCATCGTCGCAATTTGGAATACTTTAGCGACGTTTATTATAAGAAAAATGTTATAGTAGCCGGGGATATCTCATGTTGAATATATGGATTGTAGCAATGAAATAAAATGGTATGCGGTTCTACGAAATTTGCATCTTAATGGAAAAAAAAAACGTTTTAATTTATTTAGCTATTAGTAATACGAACCAATTATCATAGATTTTTATGCCTATATTTATATGTTCTTATAGTAATTTTATTCAATTATATTCATCTCAAACAAAAAGTTATGTTATGTTTTATTTAATATTTTTATCGGTACCAATTTTGCGCATTTATATTTATGTATTTCATGTTATGTATAATTATAATTTATAAAATAATTATTTAATTGGATAAGACTAATTGGATCAAAATATTAATTGGGCATGTATAGGTATAATATAAAATGCCATAAATAAAATGATTTTTGGTGGCAAATGTTGTATCGTCAAAAAATAATGTAAATCTAGAATCTATTAATTGGGGCTTTAAAGCGAACATTGCTATTCTACAAAATGAGTTCCTACATTCTGAATGTAGAAATTTGTAGGCTTAAACTATAGCTTCTATGGCTGAAATGAGACCATCATAGAGCATCAATTAGATCTTACTATTATACAAAACGAGTTCCTATATTTTGAATCTAGAATCTAGAAATTGGGATGAGTCTTACTATTGATGCTCTTAGAAATACACTAGGCTTCAAACTTCTCAAGTATCACCCTCTGTCTTCGTAGCGAATTAGAGACTGGAAGGGGAAGCGGTTGTCGTAGCCGCATTGTAGGTTGCACATTGAAATATGAATATAGATTTAAGTTTGATTTAGACTGAATTGAATCTAAGAAAAACAAATAATCTAAAAGGCTGCCCTGTGGAAAAAGGGGTTGTTCTATAACATTTAGACAAATAATCTAAAAGGTTGCCCTGTGGAAAAAGGGGTTGTCCTATAGGCTATAACATTTAGCCATAATACTAGAACCATATAACCATTGTCCAAAGATTCTAAACAAAACCACAAGTTATAACATGAGATCAAAATAGAGCTGTTGCTCTTGTACAAAGAATAGCCTAAACATGGAAAAAACTTTGATACCGAAGGGGTATCAAAGTTTTGATACTCCCCATGTATGACACTTGGACCCTCTCTCTTTTTGTAAAACATGTATATATATATATATATATATATATATATATATTTTATATATATATATATATATATATATATATATATATATATATAAACTTTGAGGGGGGGCCCACGTGTCATACATAAAGGGGTATCAAAATTTTGATGCCCCCTTCGGTATCAAAGTTTTACTCCCTAAACATATGCAACAGAACCCTTCATATATGAGCTTTGCTATGCAATCAAATACTTACAATTTTCTTACAACCGTTATGTGTCGAACTTTGATTGGAAGAGGGAAGAAGTGGTGTTGTTGGGTGGGGCCCATATAGCAAGCGGGTGAGAGGGGAGGTGGGACCCGGTGGAACCCATGTGTAAAGTGTGAAAGAGAGATGTTGTAAAAAAGTTGTAAATATTTGGTTGTAGACTTAGCATTTTTTCTTCATATATATAGCCAGTTTCTTGCTACCTAGAGTACTGAAGTCCATTTTGCAAAGATCTTGACAAGTGATATCGTGTTCATATGTTTTTTTAATGTTCAGAGTATATGTTCGATAATGTTCAAGACTTGATACAACTCTCTCAATTATTCAGTTCGGTCCGTAGCTCCACACAATACACAAACTCTCTCAAATCTCAATCACTTGTCTCAATCCTAGTAGGCTCACACCCACTCGATTTCACTCCCACCATTTATTTATGAGAAATTTTGAGTTGCCCCCCACTTATTTTTACCATAATTTAGGATACACCCCATCGAATTACCATCATGCATGAAATCTATCACTTTTAACAAAAATTGTCAATAACTAACCGTCAACTCCTTTGACGTAAAAGAAGAAGAAGTTGAACTCTAATAAATGAGACAGATACCTTCTACGTTAGCCACTTGAGCAAGAAATATATACTTTTTTATTACAACCTCCACATGTCCTTACGGCTAGAAATTCGAATCCTGTCGATTTTGTCTGATGTCTGCTCTATTTTATACATGAGTTACAAGTGCTGGATAACAATAAATAATTGGCGATATGGTTTATTTATGTACACAATTTACCTTAAATGGGAATATAAGCCATGGACGAACATTTTGACCAAAGGCAACACCCAAATTAAGAAGACAAACATCATTATTGTTTAGGCTCAAGCTGACTTTGTTTGGTGTTGTCTTGAAAAAGACGCTGCCAACTATTTCCGTTAATGGTAGCATTTTGAAAGCCCATTCGTCCAAAGAATAATTTGCCTCTTCATGGGCCCGAGCCAGATGTCTCAGCAGCTGACATATTATCATGAGGCTAATATTCCTAATGATAACTATAACACAGCAAGTTATTATTATTTTCTTTTTCAATTTTGATTTCGGCACCACAATTCTATAAATTATATTTTTGAAGCATCTTTCGTAAATTTTGAACATTGCTAGTCAGTGTTAGTTTCGTACTTTTAAATTACCTTAACGTGATAGGTGTTGGTGTCTGGTAGAATTCCTAATTATGTGATTAAAAATATTTCAGAGTACGACAAACGACTATGTCAGAGATGTTTAGAAAGTTGAAAACGACAAAGGTGGCTCGATTTGAGAGCGTGTCATAAACTTTGGAAGACTAGTATCAGAGACAACTGTATACCGTTGTCGGTACTTTGCTGGTATACCAGTCTTAATGCTATTTTTCTTCTAGAACGTCTCAGTCGCAAAAGTATATTTTTTTGGTATATAATTGTACTAGTCATAACCCGTGCCCATAGGGCATGGTTCATTTAAGGTATTCCCCTTCAAAATCTTGGACCCCCAATTTTAAACGAACAATAATAATTTTGAGGCCCCCATCAAAATATTAAATCTCAACCACTGCTGGATGTGAATTTTATTTGGATTTCCCATAAAATCCCACTCTCAATAATGCTCATCCACAACCATTATGAGGCCCCCATCAAAATATTAAATCCCAACCATCAAAATATTAAATCCCCATCTTTGGATTCCCCATAAAACCCCACTCCCAATAATGCTCTTCCTCATAAAACCCACTCCCAATAATGCTCTTCCCCATAAAATCCCACAACCGTTGATTCACCAAGATTAAATCCCAATCACTCTTTATCTTGGCACAGTCAGCCCTAGGATTCAAAAACCTTTGTGTTTTGTATAAGAGATGTTTTGAAAATAACAATTATATATATGTATCTTAAAGTCCAACTTCGATAATTTAACAACTAGTTCAATTTTCGGTCAAACTTTGAAATACAACAAACATATCTATAAAAATTATAAAATTTTAATATAATTTAACCACAACAAATTTGGATCCGGTCCATTAAATAATAAAGAGAGTTCAACTGAACAAATAGAATAAACCAAATAGCTGTTTCGATTTGGTTTTGATCATATGACTAAGTTCGGTTCGATTTCATATTTGAATTTTTATAATTTTAGTTTATTCGATTTTGATTATATATATCTAATAGACCAAACGCTCATCCCTACTTTCATGTTTATATTGCGGAGGACTCTGAGGCCTCGTTTGGTTGACGGAATCATATGGATGGAAAAGAAAAGTCATTCATTTCCTATATTTGTTTGTCAAAGAAAATTATGAGAAAAAAAAAATGATTCACAAATGGAGAAAAATAAGATGGAAAGTGATTTTCCCATTCGAACAAGGATTCACTTTCCACATTATAGAGAATTCACTTTTCCTTCAAATTTTCTTGTAATTTTCAAACACCCCAAAAAAAATAGATAAGAACTATAATTTTTCAAGGAGAAAAAACAAGAAATTGATTTTCTTTCCTTTCCTTTTCACCAACTAAACGATGCGTAAAATCAACCGTGTCCGCATTAATTCATTTTTAGTTGCGTTCGGGGCCGGTCCTGAGTTCATGGGAGCCCTAGGCAAAATTTTAAAATGAGGCCCATATATTAAAAAAAAAAGAACTAAAAGTAAATTTCAAAAAATGTTGCAACCAAGAATTGAACTTAGAACCTTTTTTGTGCAAGCTTAACATACTAACACTACACTACACTTGTTTTGTGATAAAGGAGCGTCATGTTACATATTAGTTCTATGTTCAATACAAGATTACTTATATATATATATATATATATATATATATATATATATATATATATATATATATATATATATATATATATATATTGTCGTTCTACAATACATCCCTTGGAAAAGGATGTATCGATACATTCCAAATCTGGACCATTAGATGTTGATCCAATGGTTCAGATTGAATAATAGAGTAGAAACATCATTTAATGCGGATTTTGACTTTTGACCTCTTGGTAACTTGCTTTAGCAGGTCATTCTTCACTTTAATTTTTTCAATGAACACCCTAAATTAACTCATATTTAATTACTCTCTCTTTCGTCCATCCAATTTAATATTTTGTGCATCAACGTATAAATTTTAATTTTTTTTTGGTTACAGGCAGTGGTGATGGTGGTGTTGGTGGTGGTGGTGGTAGTGGAAAGAGAAACGGAGATGAAGAAGGAAATAAGAATCGGTCCGGATCGCGTCGAAAGTCGTCGAGCCCTCCTAGAACAACGAGGAGTACCAGCGGTGCCGAGAAGAATCGGTCCGGTTCGCGTTGGACGTCGTCGAGACCTCCTCGAACAAGGAGAAGTACCAGCGGCGCCGCTCTAATTTTACTGTCCATGCCATTGTCAAAAATTTTATTTTTTATCTAACAATTTAATATTTTGTTAATAAAGCTACATGTTATGGTGGTGGTGGTGAACTGAGAAAACCTGCTTCTGAGGTCGGGCGGATCATCTGCTCACATATTTTTTTATAAAAATCTGTATTGATCGGACGAAATATTTTTTACTTTTCTAATGATAATATTTTCGAAGAGAATATTTTTTTGTATTGTGACATTTTGTCATATTAACCATATTTCTAATATTTACAGTATTTTAAAAAAAATATCATTTACCAAAGTATATTCGAATTTTTACGTTAACAAAGTATGGTACATTTTGGACGGAGAATGACCATTTTTCTTGCTTTTAACACGGAGAATGACCATTCTCTTTGCTTTTAACGCGGAGGCCATTCTCCGTTCTTTTAACATGGAGAATAACCATTCTCCGTTCTTTTAACACGGAGAATGACCAATCTTCGTTCTTTTAACACGGAGAATGGTCATTTTTCGTTCTTTTAACACGGAGAATGGCCCTTCTCCGTACTTTTAACACGGAGAATGGATACTCTCTGTGCTTTTAACAAAGTATGGTACATTTAGGACTGGAAATGTTCAAGTATCTCATATTTTTTCACCAAATATTTACAGTATTTTTAATATCATTTACCAAAGTATATTCATTTAATTTTAAATCATGTTCAAGAAAATCTGAATATCATTTTATCAGGCTTCCACTGTATGGCTGCACAAAATTTCTTGCGAGTGTTTGAATATAATTAACCTACTATCCAAGAGAATTTTTCTTACATTACATACTTTGCTTCAGCAATAACAAGGGCTGAACATGCATGATTACATTATGCATTACACTGGCATCGAATTCATACTGATGGCATCGATGTACTGATTTTTTTACAGAAAGCAAAATACATTACAATCAAATAAAGTTTTAGTGATCCCAACAATACATCTGTAATGAGGCCATCTGTAAACCCTAGGAATGCACCCAGGACTCATGAAATCTGTGAAGGGCATATGCAAATCAAAGGAATACACCAACAGATCAATATCATCTGTGAAGGCCAACTGCAAATCAAATAAACGCTTCAACTAAAAAATTATATTCAAATTAAGTATACTTCATTTCGAGTCCAATAAACTGCATAATCCACGTTACAGTAATTTGCCCAATCCACATTAGTAATTCAACATAGAACCTGCATAATTCATAATACAATAATCCAAATAAATATCAGACCTACTCTAAATTCAAGACCATATTACATTTTCCAAACAAATTACGAACTATGCATTTAGTACAAGCGAAAAGTTTAGTCTTACAATATTTCAAACACAAAATTTAGTTTGACCGCCAAGACCAACAAATATTCAAAACCATATTACAATTCAAATATTACTTCCAAATTGAAATAAAAGCTTCAAAACTCAAAAGATGAATCTTCATAGCCATTTCCATCTTCTTCTTCTTCTTCTTTTTTTTTCTTCCTCCTCAAAATATCCTTCACCTACACCTTGAGGGACGGAATAAGAAAAATTATAGTCAGTATGGACTCACTGTATATGTAGAAATGATATCTAGAAACATAAATAGAAGTATCAAAGTGAGGGCTAGCATTAGAGTGTCAATGTGCACAGTGTGTATTTTAACATAAGAGTTTGGGCTAGCCCCATTTATCTTCTTTACGAGGGAAGGAAAATCTTATTCTTGGTCAGCAAATTTAACCTCTATCTGGTTAATCTTATCCAGAATCAATTTCTGGTTGTCGGATATAGTCTTATCTCTTTGAAGACATTCTCAAAGTTTGCAGCAACAAAATTGTATAGATCATCAACCCTGTCCTTAGTGTTTTTGATTCCATAAGTTGATGGTTTTTCAGATGTTGATGGTTTGCTTGCAGCTGCTACCCGTTTTCCAAACATTCGAGTGAAGGTTAGTTTTCTCATGGGGCCTTTATTTTTAATATAAACATCCCCTGCTAAGCTTGGGACAGAATGTTTACTAGCCACTGAGCATACAAATCTTCCGAAAGGGAGAGCTGTCCTTGCAGTTGGTTTTTCCATGAGATGCATCATTCTACTGAACATGTAAGAACCTATATCCATCCTTTTTTTTCTACCCCATATAATAAATTTTTTTTACTCTCTCGGGATGGATGAAAAACTCATGTCCAGTAGGGTTGAGTGTTTGAGATACGTAGGCATGCAACAATTTATACAAAGTTTTTAATTGATCTTTGTATACATTTTGAGGGATCTTGGTACCCACTGATACACCTGTAATTTCATGAATTGCATCCCTCGTGGAAACATTATCAATATCTTTCATATCAAACTCAGAAACTGGATCAAATCCACAAAATTCGTTGGTGACAGCAACATTTACCCTAATCAGTTTCCCTCTCAGAAATACCAGTTGTTGATCCTCTTCTTTTTCTTTAATTTCAGCCGGAAGATTTGAGTAAAATTCTCTTACTATTGTTTGGGAGATTTTCTCAAGACATAATTTGTTCAGTTTCTCCAATTGATAGAATTTTAATATATCCAGGAAAGCTTTGTCTTCGACATCATCCATCTTAATTGATCTTTCAGGCATAACAACCTTTTTCTTGAAATATTTATTGGAAATCTTCTTAGATTTAGATTCTTTAAATTTTTTTACCTTCTCTCCATCCTGGGACTTATTTGATTATTGCTCTTCCTCTTCATTTTTCTCTTCTGATGAGAATTCAAAATTCTCAGAGTACGCTGATGACTCTGTATCCGTTGTCACCTTAGCCTTTGCTTGAGTACGCCTTCGATCTTCACAAGTTGAGTCTTCCGACGACTCTGTATCGAAGATAGATTTTTCGGTCTTTGTCGAGCAATGAGTTTTTTTAGCCTTTTTTGCAGTTGGCTTGGCTGCCGCCTCCGCTTTCGTCGTCGCTGCCGTCGTCGCTGCTTCCGCCTCTGCCCTTTCGGCCTATGCCCTAGCGACCATAATCTTAGCTTTCGCTGTCCCTTTGTGGATTTTTCCCCTTTGGAGACGCTCGTTGTTTCTTCGGCGACATTTTGATAAGAAGAGGGTTTGGAAGAAGGAAGAGGGTTTGAGAGAAGAAGAGGGAAAATTCGACCGTCTTATATGACCTTGGAAAGTGGAAAAAATTAAAATAGTTTTGAGTCTTAAATTAAAATTATTACTATTATTACTAGTATAAGACGGTCGAATTTATTACTATTAAGTTTTAAAAACTACTTTCCAAAATTAAATTTATTACTATTATTACTAGTATATATCCACGTGAAATCTACATAAACCTTTGGGATTCTGAGACCCTAATTTTAAAAACTACTTTCCAAAATTAAAATTATTACTATTATTACTAGTATATATCCACGTGAAATCACTACATAAACTTTAAGCATGCAAAGTTTTAAACGTGTTCCATATAAATTATTGAAAAATTTGGCACAAAAAAGGTGGTGGAAACATGTTTAATTCACAAAATTTGACAACATATTTAAGAATGTGAAGTTTCTAATCTCAATATTTCTATTTTTCGAATATTTGATTAAATTTTTGAACATATTTTTTTTTGCATTGAGCCGTTCTATACTCGTATTTTTGCCATCCCGAATTTTTCACGTTTGACGACTTGGTAACAAGACTATGTACTTGAAAAGAGTAAAATTGAAACACTCAAAGTTGTCCTCTAGTTTACTTTGTAATCATATTTAAGATGGATTTGACGGCAAGATTGACGCTGGTAGCATAATCAATTCTATGACGTAACAAGTCATTGATGGGATATCGTCGATGATATATGGATTTGACGTAACAAGATTTGTTAACTGAAAAATAGATAAAATAGTTAGTCGCTTGCAGTCGAAACCAAATTGAGTTAACAAAATATTATATTGCATTAAATCTCAGCTTCTTGGTCGGAACATTCTCCGACGAAGGATACAAGAGGAGGAAAAAAAACTGTAAAAAACTAAAAAAAAAAAAATAAGAGGTATACGTAGACCCCTCACTAGCCTCGTAGAGGATCTCTGCAAAGTCCTGCAGGGTGTGCACACCCGCCCTATGGCACAGGCGGCGAAACCCTTCCCTCTTCTCCAGAGAATTCCGTTCCTCCGGAATGATCGGCAACATGTCAAAGTTGGGCGTCGGATCAAGAGGTCGAGCGATGACCACCAGTGACAACCCGCAGGAGGTCAGGAAGTCCGCAACCTCTGTCAGCCAGTCATGGGCCGGAGGCGACACAGAGGGTGCTCCATGCGGAGAGGCTCGACGACGACGTAAAGAAGACTCTGGCCATGGTTCCCAACCAGATGATCTTTTTGGAGCCATGTTAAATGTACAACCTACTCAAATGAATGGGGACCCCTATGTACATATATATACACACGTTCCTAACTGACTCTTCTTATTCCTTATTGGAAGTTGGGGATATTCAATTTTTTATTTCTTATTGGAAGTTGGGGATATTCAATAACCTCCAGTGTCTCTTCTTATTCCAAGCTTAGTTGGTTGTGCTATTTGGCTTTTACATGGAAGGCCTAGGTTCGAGTCTGGTGTGTGGGTTCTGTAGAATTTTTCTATTGTTAACATTTTTTTGGGTGCTATTATATGCTTTTAACTCAGTATGGAACAATTTGGGACGTGTAATGGCCATTCTCCGTACTTCTAACACGGAGAATGGCCATTCTCCGTTCTTCTAACATGGAGAATGGTACATTTAGGACGAGAAATAGTACATTTAGGAATGACCGTTCTCCGTTCTTCTAACACGGAGAATGGTACATTTAGTATGGAGAATGGTACATTTAGGAATGACCATTCTCCGTTCTTCCAACACGGAGAATGGCCATTCTCCGATCTATGCAGTGTTCTAAAAATCGGCCTAGGTGCCCGCCCACCATACCGAAACCCCCTAGGCGGTGGGCTAGGCGGCTAGGCGGGTCCTAGGCGCCCCTAGGCGGCCCTAGGCGGCGGGTTTTTGAATTTTATGATTTTTTTTGATTTTTTTTATTCTTAGTTGTATTTTGGATATTTGTTTGGGTTTTAAGATAGTATTTGGACTTTAGAACATTGAAATTTTAAATTTCAAAATTTTAAAAATTTTAACAAAAAAAAATCTAGGCGACCGCCTAGGCGGGCTAGGCGCTAGGCGGACCTCCGCCGTACCGAGTCCGCCTAGCAATTTTTAGAACATTAGATCTATGTAAAGATTTAATGTAATGCGAATCAAATTAACAACCTAATATTATAAAAATTAAGAATTCTAATTGTAATCAAATTTAATTTGTTCTAATACACCAAAAAATTACCAGTATGATTAATCTAAACTAATTTTGAGTCATTTTCTTTTCCCTCACTGTGTGCCACTAGCTTGTTCACCGCCTCATCAATTTTTGAGGTTAGGTTAACCCTACGGCACTACTGGGCCGACTTGACGTCCGACCAGAAGCATGGACAGTAGAGCGCCTTCCACTACGACCGGCATATGAAAGACAAGCGGACGATCTCCTCAGACGACATTTCCGCTAGTACCAAAACCATGGCTAGGATCTCCTTGATAATGTTGGCCCATCCGCAAATGTAGGTTTTGCTCTTCTCCATTTTGAGACTGTTCTGAAGGGTTGTGAATTTTAAATAGTTTGGGTGTTTTATTTTATTTTGAATCTATATAAATTGGTTTTGAAGGCTGGTGAAGATGAATAGTTTGGCTGTTTGGTTGTATAAATAGATTTTAAAGGGTTGTAAAAAAGAAACCAATTTTTTCGTATCTCCCCCGGGCCACTCTTCTTGTATAAATGTCTATCGATCACCATTAATTATGATGAACGACACTGATACCGTAAATATGAGTGGAATTTGCACCGCCAAAATTTATCTTGAAGAAGGTAAAATCTGTGTGGAAAAATGTTGAAATCTCTTGGATAGGATTACACTGAGATGTTGTATTAATGTCAAGATACTGATATCATATCTTCCACTATATAATGAGATTTCAAAACGGCTCAAAAGTGAGCCGTCTTAGCCGTCATTATATCACAGACCATTTTATTTAAAAAATTAATAATGTAAAAAATTGTTAAAAAAAGTAAAATTTTGTCAAAATGGAGAATCAAACTCAACCAAACAAAAAATACCTTGCACCTTAACCAAATGAGTTAGAAGCGTATTTAACTATAATTGGATAAAATTCTTATTATACGTTTTTATACGTGCAAAGCACGTACATTTACTAGTAAATATGAAAAATAGAAAGAAATGCATGCATGCATGCTAATGTCAGAAGAACCATTCACCCCAGGACTGATTGATGAGATCTAAATCACTATACATCTCGTATCCTGGTTCCCCTAGGATTACATCATCAAAGGGTCGTTTAAACTTCTGTATTAAATCACAAATTTTTCTGAGGTCGTCGTTGAAATGCACGTTGAAGCACCCACTTATGTCGAGCACGCGAAGACCCTTGCAGTTGTATATGATAGATCACAGCGTGTCTCCATTGAACATGCCTGATCCCATCTCTAGGTGCTCGAGACGCGGCATCAAATCAGCCACGGCCTTTCCCTCCGTCTCGTTCGACGTGTTCAGCACGAATCTGCTCCTGACCATGAAATATGGAGGGACATGTTCCTCCTCAGCTTGACTAGACGGTGGCAATACTTGCCGGCGAAAAATATTCCAGTCGACGTGATATAGAGGCAGTAGCTAATGTCGAGTTCTTCCAGCACCGGAAGAAACTCCAAGTGTCTCACGAAAGTTTCATCACTCACGTCGCACTTCGGAATGCGCAGCACCTTAGAAATTTTCCACTGTATTATAAAAAGGGGAAAACATCAATATAAATTAACAAAGTATACGTAAAATTTTATAACAGAAAAAATAAAGTATTAGAATAAGACAAAATAAAATTTTGCACAGGCCTGAAACATGCAAAAGGGAAGGCTGCTTCGTCGAGCTTGTACGCGGAGAAGGACAGTAGATATCCCCCACTGCGAGCCACGAGCTTCTTTACGGTCAAACTAATCTTAGCGGTTTGTTGGGTCCTCCGGCACCACTGTTCTAAGTCCTCGTTAGACCAATAGTCTAAGGGACCGTTGAGCGCCTTCCACCATGAACGACAAACTGGGGCCACGTTGCACATTATCTCGTCCGCTGGCATCCCCGACAGTACCAGTATCATCGAGAGAATCTCCGTAGGGATGACGGACCATCCGCTGCAGTTGATCTTGCTCTTGCTTCTCTCCATTGCGACTCTTGTTCTTCTCTCCTTTGTTTTTCTCTAGTCGGATGGCTTCTTTTCTTTGGAAAAGGTTATTTAACCCGCTCGTTTCGGGGATGTAACCCGCTCGTGGAGGGGTGTGACCGAACAAGAAAAAAACTATTTGGAAATAACGGTAATGTCAATGTATTAATATTAGTTTCAATTGTATTGTAAATTTTAAATTAACAGAAATGCCACTGCAGATTTAATATTAATGCTTGTTCCAATAATATTGTAGATTGTAAATAAAAAGAATAGAATTTTAACTTTAACTACTTTTAAGTTGTGAATTTAAATCTAAGTTTAAATGTTAAATAAAAACTAATTTAAATTTTAGTATTAATATTAGTTTCAATAAAATTTACGCACCGATAACTTCCTTATCCTTGCCTCTAGACCATTCTCGTGTTTGCAACGTCAACTTATCGACTTTTAATATGGAGAAACTGATCGTCGTCATGCGACAGAGAGATGAGAAATCATCTTCAGGAAGATAGCATCCATATATTTGATTGTCAAATTTGGAAGAGTACCCCCCATTTTGATAATTGACAAAACAGAGAGATAGCATCTTCAGGGAGTGACTCCCCCGTAGGTTGACTACTCTCCCTCAATACATTTTCTCCCCTTTTGTCACTTAATCAAAGATAGAAAATAAAGTATTTAGCAAGAAAACATGAGAGCTTAAGAGTAAACGAAAGCATGCATATATTTGATTGTCAAATTTGGAAGAGTACATGCTTGATAGTTCATAAACAAAAAGACAAATAAATTCTCCCTAACGAGGGTAAAGCAAGACATAAAATGGTCCCCGTAGGACCACACAAGACATCGAAACATAACCACTGGTCCCCACAGGACCTCAAAAGACATACACGAGATACTGACACCAATTCTTAATTCTACCATCCATAAAAGGAGACCGTAGCTACTGATCTGCTGGATCATCGTCCTCCCCACCCGGAGTCTCGTAAAAGGCACCGAAGGGATCCACACCATCGGGGTTCATGAACCCGTAAGCATTGGGGTCAGAGAATCGGGAGCCTTGGAATTGAGGATCCTGAAGGTTAAGATCCAGATAAATATTACGGTCCTGAAGAGTCCGCTAGATGAAGAAGGCTTAGTCATAGAAGTGACTCTGAATGGGATTCCCAAGGCCGTGAGTATTGTCCCTCATCTACTCCTCCGCCTGAGCCATACGCATATCAAAATGCTACTGGGTCAGCGGCATGAAAAGGCCAGATGGAGGAGGCGTAGAAGGCGCTGCTGCAAGAGAAGTAGGTTGGGGTGCATGGGAGGATGAAGCACGAGACGCGGAGGCAGCATGGGCAGAGGGGAAGACGGCAAGAAATGATGGAACACCGTCCGATTGGTAGAGAGAGAGGTCCACACCTTTGGCCTCAAGAAATAGGGTGATGAAAGAGCCATAGTTAAGTGGTTGTACCACCCCAGGAAGGACAGAGTAGAAGGCGTTGAGGAGAGTTTTAGGGAATGACCAAGTCTTCTTCGAGTACAAATAATACATGTAAACTACAACGTCATTGGCGATAGCATCGTAGTTACCGGACTTGGGGCAAAGAGTGTGACAGATGATCCAGTGGAGCTCGTAGTAGAATGGCTCCAACTGCTTTGAGAGGGCCGGAATGGCATGAGGATTCGGTCCTTTGCAGATAATGTTGCAGAACTCATCAAAGGAGTCGTCGACGGTAAGATAGAGACTGACCAAGGTCGGAAGAGCATCCCCGCGATTTGGTATCTCGAGAATCTCCGCAATATCGCTAGCCTTGAGGCAAAAATGGCAATCATTGACCATGGTCTTGATGGCGTTGTTGGACAGATCAGGAATAAGGTTACAGTAGAAGAGTTGTACCGCCACCGGATAGACAGGCACTTGCCGAGACAGAAGAGAGGAGAGGCCGACAGTCTCAAAAAGTGACAGATGGCTAGAGAAGACGAACCAATTTATTGCCTTTCCTTTGTAGTCGGCGTGGTTTACAAAGTGATGGAACCACGCATTGGCAGCAATGGAGGAGTTGAAGATCTTGGGATCATAGGCGCCATGGAGTAGGGGCATCGAATCAATGGGTTGGAAACGTAGGTGGAGTGAGGTCTTTTGAGACTTGCCATGGAGGTTGATAGTAAGAAAAAAAAAGAGGGTGTGAAGGATTATGGAGAGGAGGAAGAAGAAAAAGTTGAGGTTAGAAAGAGAGGAGGAAAGAGATGGTATTAAATGTGGGGGAGGGGGTTTGAAGAGAGAGAGAGGGATATGAAAGGATGGGATGAAAAGATAGGTATTTAATGAAGGATAGGAATGAAGGCGAATATCCCCCTTTTGTTGGTGGTCACGAAGAAAATGATGTCTAATCTCAATGTGTTTCGTGCGTGAGTGATAACTCGAATTTATCGTGAGATTTATAGAGCTAGTATTATCACATATAATGGAAGTGCAAGTAGAAGAGATACCATAATCTACAAGTGTTTGTGACATCCAAAGAATTTGTGCACAGCAGCAGCCGGCCGCTATATACTCGGCCTCAGTGGTTGAAAGAGCAACAGAATTTTGTTTCTTACTAAACCACGATACCAAGGATTTGCCAAGGAATTGACATGTGCCGCTAGTATTTTTTCGGTCAATTTTGCATCCGGCAAAATCTGCATCCGAGAAGCCGAGAAGCTAAAAGGATGAAGATTTCGGATACCAAAGTCCCATATTAATGGTGCCTTTGAGATACCGAAAAATACGCTTTACAGCACATAGGTACGATTCTTTCCGATTTGCTTGGTATCGTGCACAAATACAAACACTAAACATAATATCGGGTCGGCTAGCAGTTAATAGAGTAAGCTCCCGATCATACCTCGATACTTAAGAATGTCGACCGAGATACCGTCTTCATCATTATCAAGTTTTGTCTTTATTGCTATAGGAGTCCTCATTGATTTGGATGAGTCAACTGTTGGGAACCCTTCGCAAGCATCCAATCTTTGTCCCCAAACAGACTACGACAGCCATCATCTGCCAGCCTCCCTATCGAAACCAAGTTGTAGCGCAAACTCGGTACATGGTGCAGTGTTTCCATCGTCCATCTTCACACGTCCAAACCTGTCGCTGACCTACAGTCCCGACATGTTTACAGTGTTTCCATCACCCAAGTCATACTTTATATGACGAGCTTTGAGATCGTTGTAGTGCCCCGTCCCTACATCGTGCCCCGTTTCCGTCCATGGGGTGCGCGAGAAAGGAATACTGTCGCTACCGATTCGGTCGGGACTGATAGGTCGGAATCGGCCGAGTCGATCGAACGGGAACGGTTGAATTAAGATCCATTCCACGTTATAGAATGGCTTCTTTGGAACCAAGTCCCATATTCAGCGGGTTGCGCCTCAAGGATTGGCTCTGCGGCTGAGTCGGGAGAGACCTTCCATTGCTCTGATATTCACGCTGCACTTGATTTAGATTTGGCTTTGGTTTTCGTGAATGCAATTTTCGTGAATGTTTCCGATGGGTTTTTGTGACTTGTGTTTTCGAGCTTCGCATTCATATCGAAATTCCTTGAATTACACAGTGTTCTAATCAGTTGCTTATACGATTGCAGGTGATCGCATATACGACGTCAGCGCAGCCAACTAGTCGCTCGCTTGAAGCAAGTCTATGGCGAGTGGCTGACCTCCTTCGCCTCGTCTCTCTACTTCAAAATTAATATGTGAAGTAAATGAATGCTTGTCATAATAGTGTAGAATCAAAGAAAATTGTGGCACGATTCTTCACGAAACACTTGCTATCAAACTGCCGGTATTGAAAATGAAAAACATGCTTCCTCATGCAATTCTACTTAGCCTATGCAAAACAATGAATGAATCGATTAACGTTTAACGCAACGATATGGCTAAGTGAGTAAATCGACTAAGTTCAAAACAAAGGCTAAGTTTCGCACATAAAAGAGAAAAGGATAAGGTTCTAGAAAAGAGATAGCATATTTCAAGACTCTGCAAAACGGTCATTGGACAACTTGTCGACAAGGTGTAGTTTCCTCGAACGGTTGCCTAGGCCAAGGGACCGATTCGGCCTGGGAGGAACGAGTATAGCAAGCACCAGCCTTAAATCGGTGTGGGTTATTCAGGAACTTTTGCACAGGGCTTTCTCTGGTCATTGGTCCAAGGTCAGCTCTTGTCTATGGAACTGAGCTCCTCTCTTGGGGCACTAATCTCTCTCTTCTCCTTATCTATGTTATAGCATTGTATTAGGAATCGAAAGCACGCCCCTAAGCCAGAAAGCGGTCAGTAGTCACTCTCCTTTAGCTTCACTCGTAGGTATGATGAGACGGAAAGCCTGCGAGCGGAGGACGAAGCCGCAAAAGGGTCACCGTCTAACCCAGCTATAGTCCGTGATGGCTTGACATTGCCAGTGGCCTTCACACTCTTTCACTTCTTAACAAATGCACGTGACACTGGATGAATATGATAGCTGCTTAATGCTTACAAATTCATATGCTTGCCTCGAAACATGTTGACATGCTAATTGATCATGATGGTTAGAAAGATCACATAAATAGCTAGCTAACATGTTTATAAAACTGCTTGAATCAAATGCAGAGCTTGGATGTTAATTAGTCATTCGCCAGTACATGTGATCGTACTGATCCTCGCTTTTGCAGGTCCTGCGAATCAGGAAGGACGCGCCAACTAGCTTGGCGACGCTCGTGATTTTGAAGCTTCGGCCGTGCGTCGAAGACTTGTCCTGTAACTCCACTTTTGAAGACTCTCAATTGTCCAAGGAAGATGGCGCAGCGTCCCTCCATTCCAGGTCACTGGAGTACTTTATTGTATATTGAGGGATGTGTGCAATGTATGGAACGGCTATCTCATCGGCACTGTTTTATAATTGTGTGCAATGTATGGAACGACTATCTCAAAGTTTCCTTTACTTAATGTGTTATTCAATTTGTCTGCTTATTCTCTTAGATCTCGTGTCTCGGATTACCTTATGACTATGCCTTGTGCAATCACAAATTAGGTTCGCACGACATCACGCCCGGGGGACGACTATCGATTCGACAGAATCGGGGCGTGACAATCGCGGGACTAAGTGACTTGACAACCGCAGACAACAGGGGACAGTGCTTGCTATGACTTCGATAGCCCAACAAAACTCTTGTCAAACATGTTCGTGCAACGACTTGACAAGCAAGGGCTACGTCAAGCCTTACATCGAGGGAACGTACTGTGCACGCGTTCTACTTGAACAATCAAGTTCTTTGGGTGCCTAGACTTAAGCAACAAGCAGTGAAATACGACTTAAACTACGGGACAAGCGAATGTTAATATTAATTGTAGTTTCGATAATATTGTACGTTTTAAATAAAAAAATAGAATTTTAACTTTAACTAGTTTGAAGTTGTGATTTTAAATCTAAGTTTAAATGTTAAATAAAAAACTAATTTAAATTTTAGTATTAATATTAGTTTCAATAATATTATAAATTTTAAATTAACAGGATTGTCACGGTATTAGAAACCTAGCTGATGTCACGTTGCTCGGGCTCGGTTAGTGTTGGTCTAAACTCATACGTGAGAACTAGTTATTAGTAATGAAAATAAAAAATTGAATTTTAAGTTTAAAATCTAGTCGAGCTCGATCCTTTCTCTTTAACCTATCTCTCACTCTCTCTCTCTCTCGCTATCTCTCTCTCTCTCTCTCTCTCTCTCGGATTCTCTCTCACAGATTGTGTTCACTAATACCCTATCATTAGAAATAATTACACAACAGTAAACGTAGCATTAAATGTTGTTGCATGCGTTATCCTACACAATTTAATAATACATGTACGCAGAAGACGAAGAAGTTGTTTTGTTGGAAGTTGTTTCTTTAAAATTATGCTTGCTTTTAGAATCACTCAAGCATTTTCATGAGCCAACAAAAGAGGGCCACGTGGCAGACGTATAAGGAAGATGAAAAGAGGTATACGGTCACGGCTGTCTAGATATGTGAGGGTTTATCTACAAGCCATCAGTCTCTTAAGGTCATAAATTATCCTATTGTCTCAATCTCAACCAACTAATAATAATTACATGATATCAGACCACCAAATATACAATTGTAAGGCGTCCCAAATATTACATATCCAGATGATCATGAAGCTAGTCGTACAAAATGTAAGGACTAGCAAGAGTTAAGTCATACATGATCAACCTCGAGTTGCCAATCATGATTACAGCCCGTAGGCAGACAGTAAGTAAAAGGAGCACGAGCTAACACTTGTTCGGCGGCTAAACGCCTCAAAAAAATAATATACAATTACAGTGGGAGAACAAAAGAAACCCACTCGTTGTCCTGGTTACGCCTGGCGGTCACCATCGGGCTGGAAAGCAGGTAGATCCTTTGCTGCTGCTCCGGTATCTGGCCATACAAAACCAGCTGGGTCAGACCCCGGAACGAGCAAGTGCCACAAAGGAGGCTTCACTTAGGAACTAAAACCAGCAATTAGCACAATAATAATAAGATAATAAAGACAGGAATTAAGGAAAAACATAACAGGTGATATACAATGAGATAACCATGGGACTATTCAGATAACCAGGTTACAACCCGTAAACCAAACAAGGACCGGGGTTGTAACCCTTCGTCTGAACGGAACTTGGATTCTCCCATCATTTATTGACAAAATAATATGAGAAAATCATGACAGGTAGCAATTCTTGTGCAGGAATCAAGACAAGACTAGACAGGTTATTCTCATACAATCAATCACGGCCAAGCAATAAGTACGGCTTGCTACTTTAACTAACTAGGGTTATCACAGGCCTAGTTACTAGCAAGATGCAATAAGAATTCCAAGTCCGGTTACCTGTTTGTTACTACCTGAGTGATCCCAGCAAGAAAAGGAAAAGATAGCAAGATATAGCAGGCATACTGTAGTAAGATACATGTGTCCTAAGGTACCACACTCGACGGCGGGCTGGAAGTGCGCTCATCTCGACGGATAGCAACAAATCCCATGTATATATATATAAGGCCGGGACCAAAGGGGCAACAGGTAACTGGAAAATTCTCCATGAACTATTTGATCCATCTAGTCATTAACCTAGCCAGATTCAGTATGAATTTCTGACTGTGGTACTCAGGGATCATGCCCTAGACATGATGCAAGACACAACCGGACTAGTAGTTTATACATGCACAATCAATGCAAACACCCACGGTGTCCAGGCCAATGAATTAATTTGTCAAGAGTGCGCCACGACGGGCCACTATCAAGCATTGTCAGGGTACTTGTCAAGAGTGCACCACTACGGGTCACTGTCGTGTCATGTGTAGCAGGTCAAGTTATCATGTCAGGAGTGCACCACGATGGGCCACTATCAAGCATGTTCAATTATTATTCCAAACATATTAAATAAATTCGGGATTATCATGTTCAATTATCATTCCAAACATGGGCAAATAATGATAAATTATAGTACACAAGTCCATAGGAGAACCATGCGGCTCAGGCCTATGCGGCCAGGAATGATCACATGCGGCTGGGAGGAGAACATCCCATGCGGCTTAGAAGGAGTTCGGGTCCATGCAGCTCAAAATGGGAGCAAGGCCATGCGGCTCAGTAAAGGGATGAACATAAGCGGCTGGGATAAATCGGGTCATGCGGCCTGGACTCAGAAGTCCATGCGGCCGGTCAAGGAGG
The DNA here is from genome assembly GCA_029216955.1 of Iris pallida. Lineage (NCBI taxonomy): Eukaryota > Viridiplantae > Streptophyta > Magnoliopsida > Asparagales > Iridaceae > Iris > Iris pallida. Next base: position 2,893,867 of record JANAVB010040218.1, on the reverse strand, counting down.
GTGCATGCGGCTCAGTTATGACTGGGCCTTATACGGCAGGATTAAAACTCATGCGGCTGGGTTAGTTCATGCGGCTAGAACATGAACGCGCATGCGGCTGGAAAGGAATACGGGCCTATACGGCTACAGGTAGACGGAGTCCATGCGGCTCGGGTTATACCGAAGCCTATGCGGCTGAAAGACTCGCCGCATGAAGGTCTATGCGGTCAAGTGCTGCCATGCGGTTATGGGGTTCATGCGGCTAGCATAATTCATGCGGCTAGGGAAATCACTTGTCGCATGAAATATTCATGCGGTCAAGTCAAGCACAGTTCATCTTCTCCAAAATTCCGAGAAGAAGAACACCATGAAAGCCAAGTTCTCAAGCTCCATAACTCCATCATCCGGAGCCCAAATCCGAACTTCCATAGGTCAAAATGGGGCAGAATGAAATACTCTACAACATGGAACCATCAAAACTTAAAAATAACAAGATTAATTAGATCAAAACCCAAGAAATCCGAAAATGAAATAAACTTAGATCTACAAGAATCTAGCCATGGAAATCAAAAATGCTAAGTACTAAAGAGTGTTAGAATGCTGCAAGAAAGAGAATAGAACAATAAAATTTGGGTTCCTCCATGAAGCAAGATGCACTTGCCTAGACCTCTCTCTCTCCTGGTAGGTGAAGAGTAAAGATGGAGAAGAAGAAATGAGTAATGAATAATAATGGAAGAGAGAGTGAGATATAAATGAGGGTGGTGGTAGGTAGGAGTGGTTTGGTTCACATAAAACCCAACCAAGCCAAACCTACCAAACCGAACCAAACCAAGCCAATGCAATGCCATGATGAACCATAAAATACTCAATAAACCAAGCTCCATTAATCAGAATTAATCCATGAACGATAAATGACAATTAAACCAAAATGCTAAATATGAAATGAACCATAACTAACTAATCAAAGAAAATGAGAAATACAGGTCAGAAATACGAACACGTATAAAATACGTATCACAAATTTCGGGGCACTACAACGAGCCTTTTATTTGTTTCTTTGAGCTGCTCGGTTATTTGTACTGAAATAAAATAAACAACAATGAAATGTATGATGTGAATCTAACACGGAGAATGACCATTCTCCATGACCTTAACACGGAGAATGGCCGTTCTCCTTTCATCCAAACACGGAGAATGACCATTCTCCTGCATTCTAAAATGAAAAATGTCCATTCTCCGTCTTATTAACATGGATAACCGCCATTCTCCTTCCATTTAACACAGAATGTCCATTCTTCGTGATATTACCACGAAGAATGGCCATTCTCCGTGGTAATGAAACAGAGAATGTACATTCTCCGTTATTTTAATACGGAGAATTACAAATCAGAACTTCAAAAAAGAGAAAATTTTACCTTGTGTCTGTAGCTTTTTAACCTTTTCGCTAAGCTTTCCATTCTCAGTAAGAATCTCAGATTTCTCTCTTCGCAAGGAGTCCAATTCCTGCACCAACATCTCCATCGAGATGTTCCTTTGAATTTGTTGGGCTCCTTGTTCCTTTAGCTCTTTAAGCTTCTTATGGAGATTCTCATTCTCAACAAGAACCTCAGATTTCTCTCTTCGTAAGGAGTTCAATTCCTGTGCCAACATCTCCATCGAGGTGTTCTTTTGAATTTGTTGGGCTCCTTGTTCCTCTAGATCTTTAAGCTTCTTATGGAGATTCTCGTTCTCAGCAAGAATCTCAGATTTCTCTCTTCTCAAGGAGTCTAATTCCTGTGCCAACATCTCCATCGAAGTGTTCCTTTGAATCTGTTGGGCTCCTTGTTCCTCTAGCTCTTTAAGCTTATTACGGAGATTCTCGTTCTTAGCAAGAATCTCAGATTTCTCTCTTCACAACTCCTCCAATTTATGCACCGAGCCCTTCATCACAACATTGACTAGACATTGTTTGGCTTCTTGTGCCTCTAGCTGTCTAAGCTTTTCATTGAGTTTTTCATTCTCAGTAAGAACCTGAGAATGCTGTCTTCTCAACTCCTCCAATTCCTGTACCGATCCCTCCATCACGGTGTTCATTCCAAGTTATTGGGGTCTCTCTTGTTCAGCATCCTCATCCCCACCAGTTTGGTGGTGTCCCTCTCCCTCAAATTCATCTTCTTCTCGTATTTCTACGTCCTCTTCTAGGTGGCCTTCCTCTTTTCCGACAGCTATAACCAAATCTTTGAATATCTGTTTCGATCTAAATTTAATGTGATATTCGCGTTTGAGGAAGACCGAGATTTCGTATCCATTCCATGTGTAAAATCTTGGATATTCACATATTGGTGCGGACTTCCTTTCCACAAGCGTACTATGTCCGCAAGCCAATAGAGGAAGTATATTGTGCAACCTTCCATTTTGGAGTATGCATCGGAGTAATCCCCTCCCTTAGTTTTACTTGTAGTCTCTTGATGCTCTCCATGACATACTCCAAGATTAACCTTGGCCAGCATATTCTGTTGATAACTTCTATGCTGTCTACCAAGGCCAAGAATCTGTACGGCAAATTTGAACAGCCGAACTTTGTGAAGAATACTGTTTGGCACAAGTGGAAGATTATTAGCTTGGCCAAATCATCTGGATTAATAGCATTATCTCCGCCACGAAGCCGTTGTAACAATTCAAAGAACTTCTCCCTCACTTCCTTATTCGTGATTTCTGACTGTTTGCCCTTAGAATTAGCCAGCAATCTTGTGAAATGATCTCTACACAGGCTCAACGATGCTGGTGGTGTGGGATGCTGTTGTTTTTCCATTATCAATCTTCTGTAATTAGCATCATCCTCACTATCATCCTTCAACGGTAGACCGAAAATGGCTGCCATATCGCCCACACTCGGCGCTATTTTAACAGTAGTGCTCAGTTGAAAGTATCCGATACCAGATTTATCTTCCATATAAGTTACTATCAAATTTTCAAGACCTTCTGAAACCTTGGCCAATTCTTGAGTGCGAACTTTGTTTTTGTAGAATATCTCGACAAAATTGTAGAAACCGGTATTCTTCAAAGAATCGATAACTGGCTCGGGCAAACGGGCTCCATCTTCTTTGATATCATCCATAAGAGTTTGCATCGTCTTGAAAGAAGAACGAAAACTCTTGAATCTTTATTTCTTACAGTTTTTTTCCCTACAAAAAAGACAAAAAATTAGGTTTCTGACAATTGTTCTCCATCAATCTAACACGGAGAATGGCCATTCCCCATGACTTTAACACAGATAATGGTCATTCTCCGTAATATTTGCACAAGAAAATGAACATTCTCTATGATATTTGCACGGAGAATGACCATTCTCCTACATTTTAACACGAGATGACCATTCTCCTACATTTTAACACGGAGAATGACAGTTCCCCTTCATTTTAACACGGGAATGGCCATTCTCCGTCAAGTCAATACGGAGAATGGAATTAATCCTTCAATCTAACAAGGTCCATTCTCCGTCAATATAAACTTGTAGAATGGCCATTCCCTATGACTTTAACACGGATAATGGTCATTCTTCGTGATATTTGCATGGAAAATGAACATTTTTCGTGATATTTGCATGGAGAATGACAATTCTCCTATATTTTAACACTTATAGTTATACCTTCTTTTTGTCCTTTTTTTTGCCCTCCTTCTTGATTACTAGCCTCTGGCTCATGTGCAACCTTCTTAAATCTCTTCATAATATCTCTCTCTTCTTGCACACTACATCTTCTCCCTCTTCTCTAACTGGGGTTCTATTTGATGCTGATGTTTGCGACATGATGTGAAGATTGCGAATGGAGAGTCACTGACGAGTTTTTGAAATAGGGTTTGAAGATTTTCGAGGATGAAACCTAGATACGAAAATGAGCAGCGTATGGAAAGAGGAAGAATAGAAACTTTTGGTTTTGAAGAGTAGGTTTTGTGAATGTTTTGAAAAAATTAGAAGGACAATAAGGTCATGCCGTACCCTTTTATATATTTTTAGCTAATTCTGGACACGCGATGAAATATTATTTTGCGGTGGGTTTTTTCATAAAACTTTTGCGGGTTTTGGGCATTTTATAGATTCTCTTGTCAATAACTTGAGAATTTTTCTCGATACATAGGGTCAGAGGCATAAATCACTTTTGCACGAAGAGAGGGTATACCCATATGGTCAGAGGCACATGTTAGGAAATTTTAGGATTATAAGGCAGCAAGATTATGAAACAAATGATGATTTTGATATCATTTTTATCCTACATTTTAAGAAGATTATAACTCAACAAAACAAATGAACATAATACATTAGATATAAAAGAAGAAGAAAAAAATTATCGTCTTCCATATTCAATCATTTCAGTTTGGACTCCTTTCTGCTTAATTATATTATATACGCAACTTAGATAATACTTCATTGTGTTCTGAAGTTGAAATCTATTCAGCAGCTTTGCGTCTTTCCATTCCCGCATCAAACTGCATATAAAAAACATAACATAAAAAATATTTCTCTAAAAAGTGTAAGTTTTTGACGACATATTTTCAGACTTACATTAAGAGAACGGTAGTCCAGACTACATCGGTCTTTCATGAATACAATTACAAAAATCCCACAATCAAGTAAATTGCCTTGGCGGGGAACATAAGGACGATGTTTTATGGCAAAAGTAGAAAAGCTGAACCTAGCATCTCTCAACTTCAAAATTTTTTCTTCGAGAAAGAGATCCAAATTTGAAAGCTACAATTACCAGAATACAATATGTATTAGTATACCGCGGATCTTGTACGCAATTCATAAAAATTGATGAATATGAGCTTACTATTTCTTTTATGACTGATTTGTTTTGAATCGGATCATCTGGAGATGCAAATGTGTCCCAAATTTTAACAGTCCTTGTTTTAACCATAACTCTTGTAAGAGTATAGTGTTCGTACAAAATAATGGGTATGTATATCTGAATCAGGATTAATTAGGTAAAACAAATTAGTAAATTTTCAGAAAATTAGGATTAATATTTAAACAGAAATACATTAATACCTCGTTACAAATGCTTAAAGATCCCATGTAATCCTGAAAATATTTGTACTTCTTTCAAATTTCATGAAGCTTTTTGTCAGATGGAGGTAACCTTGCTTTCTACATACACATTAATTAATACATTACGAAGGACAAAAAACGAAAAAAATTGTTAATGCATAATCATTGAAGAATAGAATGCTCACTCACCGTTATCCTTATTGGTAAAAACCATACATTAGTTTTATTGGAGGTTCTTTTTCGTTCTTCCGCGGTGAGAAGAGCAGAGACAAGGGTTACATCTGAATATCTCATTAAAAATGTTAGCGATGGAATCGAAGTAAACATAGATGGCATCTAAGAAGAAATATACTATCTATACATATCCCATCTTTAATTCTCGTTAATGAGCTAAAGACTTCATCTCATCCCGAGACACATATTTTATTGCAAGATGATATTATTTCACTAAGAAAAGAAACGAATAAATTAGGAGAAAAAACTGTTGGAATTAAATCAAAACTCATATTACTTACTTGTCAGGTCTATCATCCGCATAAATATAGTCGTAATAACTCGAAGAACCACTAGTACACTTGCTAGGCTTCGAGGTTAAAGTTTTTGTTAAACTTTTCAAAGGTGTGACTAGATCTAAATTTTCACGCATTCTTTTCGAAGAACTGCTAAAGTCAGTTTCTTCTGTAGGACACAATGCGAGAATTTGGTCCATTGCTTTATCATGATTCTGTAGCAGCATGTCCTCCTCATCGGAAGATTTAACGGAAACCTCCTCCACATTATTAAATGCTCCAGATGAAGCTGACTTACTCAAAGCTGAAGATTCTTTTATCTTATCCAAACGCCGAGATATATTCATTTATTCAATTTCGATTGAACTAAGCTTAGAATTAATCAAACCAAGTTGAGCTGAAATCATCGACAGTTGTTCTTCAAACCTGCGTATCATACGCGGAATGAAGGTTTCATTTGGAGCTGGCAACCAATCTTCTACGTCTTCTACATGTCCCACCATACGAGTAGACATCTTTTCCCAGTACTACAAAATGAAATAAGAAAAGTATTCTATGTATTTCAAAATAAATAATAGTTGAAACAATAAAACTATTATATATATAGCAAGAGAAAAGTACAAAAAGTGAGGAAGATGGAAAGACAAATAAATTTTGAAACTAGCAAAGAATAGATTAGCCGTTTGAAGGGTTATCATAAAAAATTTAAGGAGGGCTCGAGAACATTTCTACTAGCCGTTTGAAAAGTATAAAGATTATCATGATTAACAATTTGAGGAAATCTATAAGAGGTTTAATTCTGCTGGTACTCCTTGTTGTTCGAGGAGGGCTCGACGAAGTCTGCCGCGAATCAGAACTTCTTCTTCTTTTCTTCTTCATCTCCGTTTCTCCTTCCACCACCACCACCATAGCCTGTAGCTTTATAACCAAAATATTAAATTGTTAGATGAAACAAAAAAATAAATTACAGAAAGATTACTAAATCAAAATCAAACAGAACACATATTCATAGAAAACATGAGATTAAAGATGAAAATATTACAGAAGCAACACCATAATTTTACAACGACTAAGCAGACTCTGCTAAGCAATAAATAAAATTAGGGATATTGTCCTCCTTGGATTTAATTTACACAAAAAAGGGACTTGAGAGAACGAGCTTTTATCGGCTTCCTACCACTCTTCTTCCTCTGAATTCTTCCTTTACTATTACCCACATTGGCTATAGGAACTTCGTCCTTGTCGTCGTCGGTGTCATCATCTAGATCGCCAGCAGCGGTGGTGTCGTCGTCTATATCGCCTACAGAACTGGACACACTGTATCCTTCCTTTCCGGTTGACACACAATTATTGTTACATAAACGTAGTTGCACAAAATATTAAATTACATAGACGAAAGAGAAAGTAAGTATGAGTTAATTTAGGGTGTTCATTGAATAAATTGCATTGAAGAATGACCTGCTATAGCAAGTTAAGAAGAGGTCAAAAGTCAAAAAACAACATTAAATGATGTCTCATGCATTATTTAATCTGAATTTAATCTGAACCGTTGGATGAACATCCAACGGTTCAGATTTGGGATGTATCGATATATCCCAAAAGGGTGGATGTATTGTAGAATTTTCCTATATATGTATATATGTGTGTGTGTGTTTGCATGTGTGTGTGATTATGCTATTAGATATAGCCTATGGATTAGTGAGTTAGTTTAGAAATGACCCAATAAGCCTAACTTGGCATAGTTGACTAGCAAGTTAACAAAAGTCAACTTTGGGTCAAACTTGATCCAAATTGACTCAAACGAACTTGAAATGACGAGATAACATAACTTTGACCTAAACGTAGACTAATTGACTAGTTGACTTATGTTTGACTAGAATGGTTGACCAGAGTTGACCAAGGGTTGACTTTGACCTAGAAGGACCTAGAATCATTTAGAATGCATTATAGATTACTCTTATTTCATATTAGACACCTTGTAACCTGTGGTTGCTCTAAATAGGACTCAGATACTCCAGTTTGGACTCTAATTCTTATTAAACATTTGGGATATCAGGCAATTACATTCTCTGACCGTTTTATACTTGCTAGAAATTATATTCTTGTTATAGACTAATTTACTTGATGCTGACATGATGTTATCACGGATTAGTACTATATGGATCTTTACATGAGATGTTATCTCCCTCGGGTGCATCGAATACATCATGTCATGTGCTTTTCATGAACATCATGTATTTCATGGACTCTTATTATTCATGTACACTCATGTGCTCTCATGTACTCTCATTATCTCATGAGCTTTGTGTATAAACTTTCATGTATAATAACATAACCTGTATAGATCCTTGTATATTGATTGGGGTACGGGAGAGTAGAAGTAGTCATGTGAACAATTCCAAACTAGTGTAATCATGTAAACTCTGTAGTGTAATCATGTATAAATCAAACCGTTCACATGTCCTTCTTATACTCTAAATCACATAGTCACTTACAGTTCTCTATTACCTTATATAGAAATCTTCTGTTTATCAGATTCTCTCTTTCTCTTCATGTTTATTTCTTACAGCGTTTCATTTATCTTATTCTATAGCATGCTTTACATTTCTGGTCATGATATGAACTACGTGAGATGTATTGTGCTCGTTCCTATCCTGATTGGACCCGTTGATAAAATTTTATAGGTAACATGGAGGATCACAGCTAACCTAGAGGACACTAGTAGAGCTTGGAGTAGATGTCTAGAGTTTGTTATCTTATTTTTTTGTTTTGTCTTAGAGTTGTATTTCAGATATTGAAATTTTGTGGTTATTAATACATTTGACTTATTTTACTTCTGGTTGTATCCCTTTTGTGGATTTCTTATCTATTTTATCGTGCTGATTATCTACCTCTAGTTTGTGATTGAGATTGTATCCTCCTGTGTTGTCCTACTTTTGGAGAGTATATCATTGTACAGGTATAGTTATATTGTTAGATGTTGTGACCTAGGACAACGTTCTACCACCGATACTGCGATGTAGGCTGGACGTACCCACTTCTCGTGCCCTTACACTGGATGCGGGTCGTGATAGATCCCCTTCCTCCGGCGACCACCCTCCCCTCTGACATCCTCGTCGCCGCTCCTCCACCGTCGACCCCCTTCGCTTCCTGCCACTGCGACTCCGACCCAACCCCAACCAGGTTATCCCTAACCCTATCTCCCACTAACATGACACTGACACACTGACACAAACATACATATACGACACACGACACGCTGATACACACACACACACGCTGACACAGACACACACACGTTGACACAGACACACGACACAGACACTCCTAGATTCTTTCTAATATTATCAAAATATAACTTATAAATTTGTTATATATATATATTTATATTTAAATTAAAATTTATAGAAATTTAATTTAAATAATTTGATATGAATATATGTGAATAAAAGAGGAGAGGTTCTGTTATGCGAAAGAAAAATAAAGAAAAGTTCGATTATGAAAAGAAAAGAAAAAGTTTAAAATTATAATTTATATATATATATATATATATATATATATATATATATATATTTTTAAATTAAATAGTTGATGATATACATACGGCTTATATATAACAATTTCGAAGTACCATTTGTACAAATAGGAATCCCCTTCTTTATATGATTTATTCTTCATATAGATAGATATAGGATCTATGGGATAATTACTTAGAAGTAAATTTTGTGCAAGTGAGAGGTGTGTATTTAGCGACGTTTGAGTGAGGGATGAGTGAGCTAGTGAGGGTTAATAATCTATATAGATAGATACATATATAAGGGTATAGAAATATACAGTTATAAGTGCTAGCTAGGTATCGCCAAGTATTTCATGGTAAGTGCACATTTATATTTGTGTGCTACTAATAGATTTATACACATTCATATTTGTGTACTACTAAGTGATTTTGTTATCTAATATACTAAGGAGCATGGTTTAAAGTATCGACAAATACCGATACGATTTTGCATGTCCCGATCCGATACCGACCGATACCCAAAACTGACCGATACCGATCCGATATGGTTTAAAGTTAGTTATTTTTTTCCGATATTGCCGATACCAATACTCATAGGAATAGTTCGATACCGATTCTGATACCGATACTGTGAACCTTGCTAAGGAATATCCTAGTACATAGAGTGTATAAAGTATCCTAGAAGTGTAGGAATGATTGGTACAGTGTCAAGACATATGTCAAGATACTAGGTATATAGGTAAGTGCTAGCTAGGTATCGCCAAGTATTTTATGGTAAGTGCTAGTTTGGACACTACGGGGTCAAGTTTTCCTTGTGAGCTCACAAGGAACACATGACGACAAAGATATCGTTATCTCTTATGTTAAGTGTCCGTGTTAGCCTGAAATAAAGTGTCCGTGTTAGCCTTTTTCTGGAAATAAAATTTACTTAAGCATGCCTTTTGGGGCTATCAGAGTTATAGATTTTTTCGAAAATCTAGTATAACGTTGATTTCCTCAAAAGGCTTGTATAAGTAAATTTTATTTTTAGAGAATGACTCACATGAAACATGTGACAACACCTAAGTATTTATCGTAGTACCTAGAGTGTATAGAGTGAGTATCCTAGTAGTATATAAGATGAACGTATGTATAGGTAGTGTGCATAGTTAATATTATGGGTCAATTTGAAACTGTATCCTAGTATCAAGATACAAGAGAGTATCAAAGCGCTCACTATTGTATTATGGTACATGATATCCACATGATACACAAAAACCTAGAGTTAAGGTGATATATATGTAAATGCTAGCTAGGTATCTTAGATACATAGGTAAGTGTCCGTATTAGCCCAAAGTCAAGTGTCTATGCATACTCATGTGTCTATGCATCCATTTGGACAATATACTCGAATAATATGTATCTACCTTTGCAGAATTATCTTTAAATGGATATGAATTACTATTTGCGGCATCGTTCGAAGATGTACAATCGTCATCTTGATGACATGTGCGGTGTGTGGGATGAATTTATATAGAGGGTAGAGCAGTTCCTGCAGTTCGCCAAGGCGTTCCCTCAGTACATGGACCGTACCAAAATTAAGTGTCCATGTGTGAGATGTTGCAACTTAAAATATCATCCAGAAGTGGACGTGACATATCATTTGTACTTGAGAGGTTTTATGCCAAATTACTATCAGTGGACCTCACATAGAGAACTTGTGCCTTTAGCATCAGAGCCAGAACCTAATTTGGATTCGTATATGGATATCCATGACTATGCTGATTACGATGAAGGGTGGGTGAACATGGGTTTTGATGCTGCAGGACCTAGTTTCGATCCGGACAATCATGATACGGCCGATGAGACACCGAATGCCAATGCTGTAAAGTTTATGGAGTTGCTGGAGAATGCAAGGATTCCTTTGTATCCTGGTTGCGAGGATCATTCACCGTTGGAGGTGGATACAAGACTACTGAGCATTAAGTCCGATTTCAACATGTCTCAAGAATGCTATAATCGAATCATCGAGTTGATTATAGAGATCTTGCCGGAGGGTACAAAGTTACCTACAGACTTTACCGATCTAAGAGAATGGTGAGATCGCTCTGGATGGGATATGAAAAAATTGATGCATGTCGCAACGGATGCATGTTTTACTACAAGGACGATAAGGATGAAGACGTGTGCAAATTTTGTGGTGCGGATCGCTTCAAGGCAACAAGTTCAAGTAGGACTCCCGGTGCAAGGAAGTCGACCGATTCGATGTACTACTTGCCTTTGATGTCGCGATTGCAGAGATTATTTATGGTGAAGGAGACTGTCGAGAACATGAGTTGGCACAGGCGAAAACAGATCGATGGAGTCTTAGATCATCCATCCGATGGAGAAGCATGGAAGTACTTCGATCGAAAGTATCCAGATTTTGCTTCTGATCCGTGTAATGTAAGATTGGGGCTATCCTCTGACGGTTTTACCCCATTCGGACTTTCTGGTTCCCAATATTCGTGTTGGCCAGTGATTGTCACTCCAGAAAACCTACTGTTGTGGTTGTGTATGAAGATTCCTTACATGTTCCTAACCGTTATCATTCCGATTTTGAACAATCCAAAGAGGAATATCGATGTGTACTTACAGCCGTTGATAGATGAGTTGAATCAGCTGTGGAAAGTAGGCACAAACATGTATGATGTTTCCAGAAAGCAGAACTTTTAGATGAGGGTCGCACTGATGTAGACCATCAATGACTTTTTGGCCTATAGAATGTTATCTGGATAAAGCACTCATGGTCGTCTCTCATGTCCATATGGCATGGACCGCACGAAGGCTTTCTGTTTGAAACACGGAGGAAAATCGTGCTTCTTCGATTGTCATCGACAGTTCCTGCCAAAGTATAATCCGTTCCGGAGGGACATGAATGATTTTCGTGCTGGTATTATGGAGAAGGCCAATCCACCGCCAAGGTGGACCGGAGACACGATATAGAAGGAAGTCAAGGATTTTCTAAGTGCTATCGAAGAACCTATAAAGGGATACAAGTGTAATGAATTTGGCCGCACTCATAAATGGACAAAAAAAGTATATTCTGGGAGCTACCATATTGGAGCACAAATCTGATCAGACATAACCTTGATGTCATGCATATCGAGAAGAATGTGTTTGACAACATAATTAATACTGTGATGGACGTAAAGGAAAAAGGCGAAAGACAATTCCAAGGCCAGGTTGGACTTAGAAGATATATGTAGACGTCCTGCGTTGTATTTGAAAAAGAAAGACAATGGAAAGTATAAGCAGCCTAAGGAAAAAATTTCACTGGATAGGGAGGGCAAATGGAGACTTTGTAGGTGGATTCATGGCCTAAAATTTTCTGACGGGTACGTGTCGAATTTAAAAAGATACGTCGGCTTGAAGAAGAACAAATTGACAGGTATGAAGAGCCACGACTATCACGTATTTATGGAGAGGTTAATTTTGATTACATTTCGGAAATTATTACCGTCAGTCGTTTGGGATCCGTTGACAAAGCTGAGCATATTCTTCAGAGATTTTTGTTCTACTAAGTTTTTTGTCGATCATCTAAAAAAGCAAGAGAAGGACATTGCGATAATACTGTGCAAGCTTGAGAGGGTGTTCCCTCCTGGTTTCTTTGATTCCATGGAGCATTTGCCAATTCATCTTTCCTATGAGGCACATGTTTGTGGGCCCGTCAGTTACCGGTGGATGTACCCGTTTGAGTGGCATTTGAACAACCTAAAGAGAAAGGTGAAAAATAAGGCTCGGGTCGAGGGTTCTATTTGTGAAGCCTATGTTCTCGAGAAGATTACAAATTTCTGCTCGATGTATTTCAAGCCACATGTTACTATTAATAAAACAAGAGCTCCGAGAAACGATAATGGATATCTTCAATCTAATGATGCAATACTGAAAGTCTTCAATGCTTTCGGCAAGCCTTTGGGGAAAATGAAAAAAAAGATATCTGAATGACGAGGAACTAAGGGCTACTCAGTTATATATATTACTCAACTGCGACGAGGACGAAGTGGATAAGCTCGAGGGATAAGTAACTAATACGACCATATTTACGTCATCTATGCATGTTGTTTTCAAAAACAAAAATTTGTTTTATTCCAAACTTGTAAAAGAGTATAAAGTACAATAAATTATGGGGAAGTACAAATTTAGGAATCTGATCAGAAGACGATCACTTTATCCCTTGGACTATGTGAACTTGAAGACTATAGCCTCTGGAGAATGCAGCAGCAATTTTGCAAGAGTTCTTGATCTCCCTTGATGATGATTGGAAACTCTATTTATAGAGTTCAGGAAATAACTGTTTTAGCAGTTATTCTGATGTGCGCGAGGCTGGATTGCGCCATACTGGATTGTGCCAACCTTCTGTTGCGCCAACTTCCATTCAGTTGTCAATCGTGTACTAACTGTATTTAGACGCGTGGCATCGTATGATTAAGATGCGCGTGGTCGTGTACAGGATAGTAGACACGTCTTGAGAGATTAGTGGCATGTGCACCACGTCATCCTACTTTAGAATGTAAGTTGTCTCAACTTTATCAGGTTGCGGTAGCTTCATTCAACAAGTCAACCTGCGCTTGATTTGAGCTGCGCCTACACACGTGGCAGCTTCTGAGTAAAAGTCGTTCAGGTTGCGCCCAGGCGCAACTAAGGATTTTGTTTAGATTGCGTCTGGGCGCAACTAACGAAATGTACAGGACAGCTGTCCACCAACTTTCCTTGAGCGGCACACTTCACGGGATTCGAAGAGATTTTCCTCGTTCTTTGTTGTGTCAGTCGTCAGTATGGTCAGGTAATGATGATCATTAAGTGCCAGATGCCACGTAGGCTTTGGCATAAAATGATTGGATACAGTCTGATATCAGGTGCAATCTGATCAGTGGCGCAGTCTGCTTCATATCAGTGGCACAAGTTGACTTTTAGGGCGCAACTTGATAACTGATCAGTATATTGAAGGCGCAACTTGATTTTTAGGCTCTACAAGACCCCCTTCAAAGTTTTTAAAACTTAAAGACATTATAAAGTTTTGGAATACTTTGAATTTAAAAAAGTTTTGACTAAGTCAGGTTGCACCGATCAATACTCGGTCATCATGATTAAATACCTTTCTTGAAAATATTCAATCTTCTCTTCATCTTCCGAAGTTTTATTGATTTCTTTCAGTTTCCCATGAGGAATACGAAGAGTCAATCAGTTGAGATATATATATGTAGTTGATCTCCGTACTTTGGTCTTCACTTTTGTTCTTCAATGGCTCCCAAGAAGAAAGATATGGAGACCAATGCTGACACCACCACCAAGTCTCCTGAAGCGAGACAAGATATTGTGCCTACAACCTTTTTGTTGGAGGCTGACCCAGCTTTGAGGGCAGTAAATTTTTTGGACTGTTTTGGTTTAACTCCGTCAGTCTTCAATCGTTCGAGTGACGGATCATCCTCTGAGGAGCACGCCAATTCAGAAGGATTTCTCAACCTGATGCGTCATTCGGGGATCTGCACCCTGCAAGATTTGGACGCCGCCCTTCGTCAGTCTGATGAAGGCAAGGACAAAAAATAATATTATTTTTAATGGGAACAACTTTTGTTATTTTGCTCCCATGTCCTTGGTTATAGGGGTCCACCCATCTTTATGCAATGAAACCTAGAATTTTTGATTTTGTGTGGTTGTGATTTCGAATAGTGTTCATGGACATATTCTTTTAACCAATTCTTCGTTTTACTGTTTCTTCTGAAGAACACGTGGCAATCGTTGCACAGTTGTAGATACCCATTTTTAATTCTTTCTCAAAATATGATCCTAAAATGACGCACCCATCTCCTCTTTAATCTCTTTAAAAAGGACACCCAGAAAGAATTATTCATATTCTCTCAAACAAATATTTTCCTACAAGACTTCACTTGTGCTACTTCATTCTGACACTATTTGCTTGCATGCTGTGTCTTCAAAAACTAGTAAGTTTGCACTAGCTATTTCTGAAAATAGGTGCACACTATGGTCCAAATGTTTAGCTCTGATTAGAGGCGCTTATTGCTGTCATATGCCTGTTTGATCAGTGTTCAATACTGATATGCGCCTGCTTATAGGTGCAATGCTGATAGGGCTGTGCACATTTAAGTCAAACCGACCAAATCGAACCGAACCAAACCGAACCGATCGGTTTTTAACCGAACCGATGGTTCGATCGGTTTGGTTCGACTACACATTTTTTAAAACCGACCGGTTTGGTTCGGTTCAAGGTTTCATTATTCCAAAACCGATTAAAACCGAACCGAACCAAATCCTATGTGAGTGTTAGATTATTAGGGTTGGGTTGGACCGGTTGGTGGGGGATACCGAGACTACTAGGCTAGTGTTAAATAATTGGGACTAAGCAGCAGTGAATGAAAAGAACAGTGAAAACTTTTCTTCTCATTCTTATGTATAATTATTGTGCATATTTTCATGTATGGTAATTATGACATAGGTCACTCTCATTCCATAATATGCATCTTCTTCGTTGTACTGACTGTTGAAATTTGAAATTGAATGGTTTATACTAGGGGTTGTTGTTTGGCAGCGGTTGTTGCTCCTTTTTTTTCAATTGAAGTTCCACAGTAGTTAATAAATTAGCCATACAAGACCACACAAAAGTTGATGGTAGTCCATTTTTTCTTGTGATTGACAATGTTACTTCCAAATCAGATCAAGTCCATTTTTTTCTATGTGATTGACTGAAGTTCCACACCACAAAATAAGCAACAATACCTAAATTAATGGCAGTCCATTTTTTTATGTGATCAAAACCGACCAAGTCGAACCGGACCAAACCGAACCAAGTCGGTCGGTTTCAAAACCAAATCGACCAATTGGTTGGTTTGGTTCGATTTTGATTATTTTCAAACCGACTAACTTCGGTTCAACTTCGGTTGTGACCAAATAGGTCGACCATCGACCGATGCACACCCCTAAATGCTGATGTGCGCCTGTTTGTAGGCACATACGGCTGATGTGCGCCTGTTTGTAGGCACATACTGATGTGTGCCAGTTTGTAGGCGTATTGCTGATGTGCGCCAGTTTGTAGGCGCATTGCTGATGTGCGCCAGTTTGTAGGTGCATACTGATGTACGCAAGTTTGTAGGTGCATTGCTGATGTGTGCCAGTTTGTAGGCGTCATGCTGTTGATAGATTCTGCTAACTTCTCCTGTTTTATTGATATTTACAGGGATTTGGTTAGCGAGCTTCTTCAGAACTGGTATTGGTGATTTGGATGTTGCAGAGAACGTTCTTTTGATACCCACATCAGGCAGCTCATATGGTTCTGACACTCAAATCAGACAGCTCAGGACTCTTCATGTTAAGAAGGGTCTTCCTCAGTTGGTAGGAAGAGCCTTTATACATGAGAGTTGGATGGTGGAGAGACAGAATTAGGAATCGGATCAGAAGGGTGATCTCATTCCTAGTTCCCCTGGCGGGCTATCTCCTTCCACCAGTTGTATTGACAGCAGCTCATCTTTGGGCTGCTGCACACTGTGGTTCTCCTCTCGTCTTTCTGAGAGAGAAAACCAGAGTTGATTCCATTGTCAAGCTCGTTGCTTCGGGTCGAGACGACAAGGAATTGCCTCCAACAAATAAGAAGATCCAAAGATGTAATAGATCTTCATTATTGATAGGAAGATCCAAAGATGTAATAGACCTTCATTTAGAATGAAAATCCGAGATGTAATAGATTTTCATTAAGATGTATCTATGTTTTTAAAGAAGGAATAAAGAATGATTTTCTCTTCTTTACGATTTGATTTTGATGTGGTGGTAAGAAACATAGAATCAAGGAAAAATATGGATGACAAGTTGCTGATGTAATACAGAATTTCAAAAGTATAGAGAATGTGAACTTTTATGAGAAAAAGTGAACGGCCACTTCAATTTTCGAGATAAGGACACCAAAAATGAATGAACAGTCACATCGGGTAATGACCGAACAGTTATCAATAAACGAACAGTTGAGTTTCTTTCGAAAAGTCGCATCAATTCGCGAGATTGACTATCTAGCTGTTTTATCTATAAATAGAACAAAAACTTTTGTAGATATCACCAATCTCTTTCCCTTCTGTACAAAAAAAACATGTCTTCCAAAGATTTGCTCATCCCGAAGCTTGAAGAAAAAACTGAGACACCACCTGCTGAGCCCTCAGTACCTCCTCAGAAAGAAAGGGGCAAAGGCTCAACTGTTCCTCCTGCGCCAGGACAGGATTTGATCTCCAAATTAGTGGAACCCGAAAAGACTGTCGAAGAAGAAGCATTGAGGATGGCTGCTTGCGAGTTTTTCGTGAGTTCTGGCAATGAGATGCTTGAACAATTGGCGAACTATGTATTTAATCATGAAGGATCAGGGCCTCCTCCCCGTCCTTAATATTATGTAATTCAATTCTACTTTTGAATAAAAATGAACCTTTATTTACATCACGTCTCTGAAAATAAAGTATATTTTGTCTTTATACATAATATTTCTTGAGAAATTTGCCATTGATGGACATCATAGCAACTCTACCATCCATATCTGTTAATTGATAGGCTCCATTAGAAAAGGCTTTATTTATCACATATGGTCCTTCCCATTTTGCCTCGAACTTGCCTCTGCTCATATGTGTCATAGTCATAGGACGTCTGACTGTAAGAACCAACTCGCCTTCTTGAAATGTTCGCACTCTGACTTTACGATTGAAAGCTTTTGAAATTTGTGCCTGATAAAGTTCAATGTGCTGTTGAGCTAATAACCTGTTCTCATCGAGCGCTTCCAATTCCTGAAGCCGAAGACGGTCATTATTGTCTGTAGTAAGCTCATTAGCAATGGCGATTCTCAATGATGGAATTTGAATCTCCAAAGGTAGTACCGCTTCATATCCATACACCAGAGAAAAAGGTGTACAATCTGTGGGGTTACAGACAGTAGTACGATATAGACATTCTCCAAGTTTATCACTCCAATTACGTTTGTTAATAGAGACAAACTTTTTAAAGAGTTTGATAATGGTCTTGTTGAATGCTTCAGCCAACCCGTTAGCCGCAGGATTATAGGCTGTTGAGGCAACATTATTGATTCTGTTGTCATCACAGAACCTATGAAACTTCTGGCTAATGAATTGCGGTCTATTATCATGAATGATTCGGCGAGGGACACCAAATCTATATATCACATGATGTTTAATGAAGTTGATGACACTACTAGTTTTTACTTCAGCCAAAAGTATAGCTTCCGCCCACTTGGAAAAATAGTCATTTATAGCTAAAATGAACCGATGCCCTTTAGATGAAGGAGGATTAATAGGGCCAATTATATCCATGCCCTAAGCTTTAAAAGGCCATGAGGCTGCAGTTGGATAAAAAAATTCCAACGGTTGGTGAATGAAATCTGCATGAATTTGACATGCATGGCATTTCCTTGCATAATCAATAGCATCTGATACCATAGAAGGCCAGTAGTAGCCCATACGTCGGATACGATCCTGTAGTTTAGGACCAAGTTGATGTGCTCCATAAATACCATCATGAGCTTCACATAATATCTGCTTTGCTTCATCACCAGCGAGACACCTCAAGAGTAATCCATCAAAAGTTCTTCGATACAATGTCTTAGTAGTATGATTATAATAGAATCGAAACGATCGACGGCGGATACTTGTAGCTTCTTTAGGATCTTCTGGCAATATGTCATGTACTGCAAAATCAATGAAAGGTGTCCTCCAGTCCTCACTAATGACATTGACTTCAGTTAGGTTGCTGAATTCAATATTGTGGTTGTTTCCAACACAAAATAATTCTCTATTAGAGATAACCACCATTTGTTGTCTTTTGACTGGAACTGCCAATACTGCAGCTAAGTTAGCTAAAGCATCAGCTTCTGTATTGCATGCACGACGTACATGTTCGATGAAGAATCCTTTGAAAAAAGAAGCTATTCTGGTTGCTGCTTTATGGTATGGTACCAGATCTTGATGTCGGACTTCATATATGTCTCTAATTTGATTAACAATCAACTTAGAGTCACCATATACTTCGAGATATTCAATATTCAATTGTTTGGCTAATTGAAGTCCAATGAGCAAAGCATTATATTCTGCCACATTGTTGGAGCATGATTCGTCTAAAGAATATGACCTTTGAATAGTTAATCCATCGGGTGAAACAAGAACAATTCCTACTCCAGCAACGAGAGTACCTCCAGGTCCAATTCTAGAAGCTCCATCAAAGAACAACCTCAAAGTAGGAAATTCTTCTGAGATCATATTTGATTCCAATGTCTCGTCCGGAATCTCATCATAGAGTTTAGATGTCTCAGGGACGGGATAAGCTGCTAAGAAGTCAGCAAGAGCTTGGCCTTTCACAGATTTTTGAGGAACATAAACTATATCATATTGTGCTAGTAATATGGCCCATGTGGCAAGCCTAGAATTGAGTGTGCTTGGCTTCTTCATTAAGACTCGAAGAGGATTGACCCGGGATATGACATGGATAGTTTGACCTATGATGTAATGTCGTGTCTTCTAAACAGCAAACATTAAGGCTAAACATTCCTTCTCCACTGGACTATAACGATGTTCAGCTCCAATCATTGTTCGGCTGAGATAGTAGATGGCTTGTTCATGACCTTCCTTATTCTTCTGAGCCAACAAAGTTTCCAATGAATGATCCATTGCTCGGACATACATTAAGAAGGGTATCCCTGAAATCGGTGGTACAAGAACCGATGGACTCATTAAATATTGCTTTATATCATCAAATGCTTGTTGATATTCTTCCGTCCAAATGAAAGATACACCTTTCTTCATTAAACTCAAATGGTCTGCAATGTCCAGATAAATTCGAAATGAACCGCCTAATGTACGCAAGTCGACCTTGGAATCCTCGTAGCTCTTTTAGGTTGCGTGGAGGACGCATCTCTTAAATGGCTTTGATCTTCTCGGGATCAACGTGTATACCCTTAGAGGTAATGACGAAGCCGAGAAACTTACCACTAGAGACACCCAAAAAAGACTTTCTGGGGTTCATTTTGAGTTGATGCTGGCGCATTAGATTGAAGATAGTTCTTAAATCTTGAATGTGATCTTTTTTGAGACGACTTTTGACAGCAATATCGTCAACATAGCATTCGACAGTCTTTCGCAAATGATCTTGAAAGATAGTACTCATAGCCCGCTGGTAAGTTGTACCTGCGTTCTTAAGGCCAAACGGCATGACCGTATAACAGTACACACCCCGAGGAGTACGAAACGAAGTATGTTTTTCATCTTCAGGATTCATCCGGATTTGATTATATCCAGAAAACCCATCCATGAAAGAAATTCGTTCGAATCCACATGTATTGTCGATCATAACATCAGTAATTGGGAGAGGGAATTCGTCTTTGGGGCAAGCATCATTGAGATCCCGAAAGTCTATGCAAACTCGAACCTTTTCGGTTTTCTTCAGGACAGGGACGACATTGGCCACCCAGTCAGGATGTTGTTCTTCTCTGATAAAGCCACAAGCTATAAGCTTTTTGACTTCATCATCAATTGCATCCATCATTTCAGGCTTGAATCGCCGTTGTTTGTTATTTGACCGGTTTGACATTCGACAAGATGTTAAGCTTGTGAGTTACAATTTGAGGATCTAATCCCAGCATATCTTCATAACTCCAGGCGAAGACGTCAATGTATTCACGAATAAGGTGAAGTAACTCTTGTTTATCATCTTCTGAGAGATTCTTGTTGATGAAGATTGGTCGTGATACACCTTTCTCTCCAATATCAACTTGGACCAGTTGATCTTCAGTAGGTGGTTCTCGTAGTTCAAAATGAAGTTTCCACTGATTGTCCATCATTTGTACCCAAGGATCCATTTCAGTAGCTTCTTCGATGTCACTTTCGTCGTCTTCTGAGAATTCGGTGGACACCATATTAGAAGATACTATCGCCTTATGAATATAACCGATGCTGGTATCAGAGTCCCATGAGATAGAATCAGAAGAATTTGAACGTTCTTCTTCATCAGATTCAGAAGGTTCTGGAGTTGGAAGTGGTGACATATAACCTAGCCCTCATTTTGTTTTACTGTGGTATTGTTGTGATTTTCCTTTTGAAACAGCAATACGAAGAGGGGTTCGCCTTCCTTTACCATTGTTGAGACATGTTCTGAAATCATAGCCCATTTTATGGATGATAGCTTTAGATTGTGGACTATAGCATCGTAATTGTAGCCTTCCTGTATCATCTCTATCATCATTATAGACAATGATTTTTTGGTTCTTCTCTCTTGTTAAAGAATATAGGCTTTTTATCTTTCTTTCGAGCCGGTACTAAGAAGTACGACTCTTGTATTGAATCCAGTGATACCCCATTTCGTCGAGATGATACGACTTCTATTGTAAGTGGCTTAAAGTTATCTAGCATATCCAAATAACACTGAGTATAGTAAAAGACATCAGTATACTACAAAGAAGATGCTTTATTGACCTTTATACCATCATTTACAACAGGGACTTTAGCCTTAGTAGGCTTAGTCAGATTGATGACATGAGGGGGAGAAGAAGAACGAGAAGGAAGAGGGAGCTTCTTGCGACGAAGATCGATTACAAGCGGCTCAAAAAAGGTGAGCTCCCTTTGTTCCTGACTATCACCTTTAGGTCGCTTCTCATGGGAAGGTAGATAAATAGTCAGTGGTTGGAAAGACTGAGGGCAGGAGGTACGTCCCTTGATTGGAATCACCAGAGTATCATTAGGTATACTCTTCTGTTCTTCATCTATGTCCATTGCTAGTACCACTTTCATGAATTTCTCTTTGTACATACGAGAATCGTTGCAATATGCTTCAATTCTTTTGAAAGGATTCAGATCTGCAACCTCTTTTTGGACTTCTCCATTACCATCCACATATTTGAAGCATTGGTGGAGCGTAGAGGGTACAATATTGTGTTCATGGAGGAATGGCCTTCCCAATAAAGCATTGTATGAGCCATGATCGTCAATAACATAGAAAGTTACCTTTGTACGAAGATTATCAATTTGAAGTTTTAGACGTATCTTCCCCAAAGGTTCACTTCTTCCTTGATTGAATCCCAGGATGGTAGTGATAGTTGTAGAAAGATTATGTATTAGGATTTTCAAAGCGTCCAATAAGGACTTTGGCATGATGCTAAGTGCAGACCCAGGATCAATCAGAATACGGTCGACTTTCATAGTATCTACATATCCCGTGAAATAGAGAGGACGATCATGACGATTGTCTTCTAACAAAATGTTATCTTGTGTAAAGGTGATATTGGGCATTAACTCAAATACACTATGACAATGTGCACAGCTGACTGGCTCCTTTTCAGGCTTCTTGAGAAGAGTTAAGCGGGTGTCAGCCAGCATCAAAGCTTCACTTAACGTCTCACGAGTTTCTTTTGAGAGACGTAAAAGTTCAAAGATTGACAATCTTGCTGGAGTATTAGCTAATTGAGCCAATATGTCAAAATTATAAGGCTTTCAAGTCCAAGAGATGATGACTTTTTCAATGCTTTATCAAAGCGAACAGGTTGCTTTCCCTTGTCTATTGATGTTGGTTTAGGAGGAGATGGTTCGGCCACTGGCTCAGATGTAGACGATGTACCTTCAGCAGGAGAAGATGATGGGGGAAGAGCATCCGGGGATAGAGCAGGGTTTTCTTGATTTTTGGAATACTCCCGAAGATAAGGTTTCCCAGATCTAGTGCCCATTAGGATTTCTTCTTTTGTTAATGGTTCAAAGGATACCATATTGCAGTTCTTTGATTTAGACTTGGAATGCTTCTTTTCTTTAGAAGAGGAAGGCGTTTCAAATTTTGCAACCAGATCTGGATGAATCCACATAATCTCTCCTTTGTCAGTTGTCATCGGAACAAGACCTTCGTTTTGAGGAAGCGAGATATTCACAATTTCTAGAGTAGTCTTTAGAATGGGGACAGCTCCATCTTGTATAAGTTGTGGTAGAAAATTGCCAAATTGGAGAGAAACCACATTAGCAGTCACTGTTTTCTCGTCCTGCTGTAGAGTAATTGCTCCAGAGTTGACCAACTCTTGGATTTTGCCCTTGAGCACATAACATGCTCTGGTTGGATGTCCTATAAATCGGTGATAAACACAGTATTTAGGGTGATCAGTTTTATCAACTTCTTCTGGTCGCTTTGCCTCTGGAAGCTGAAGCTTATTGCTTTTGATCAAGCAATCGAAGATGCTCAACATATCATCTTCGTCGAAAGAATACTCTTCTTTTGGACGAGTTGACTTTTGCAATGGTGCTGATGGGGTGGATGCCGTCTGAGTAACATTGACAGCTAAAGACTCTTTGTCTTTAAGATTGATGGCCAATGTTTCTTTATTCTTACGGTTATTCTGGCGATTACTACCCCCAGGTGTAGAATGTTCATCTTGGTTAGGGTGAGTCATCTGGACTCCTAACTGCTTGAACTTTTCAGCATTCACTTCTGCCGCCTTTGCATTAACAATAAAAGAAGGCCAATCCTGAAATTGTGTAGATCCCGTCCATATACTGATAATAGGCAACAAGTTTGATTTGCAAGTGTCTATTGTTACAGCAGATGGAGTACCTAAAGGCATTTTGAGTGCCTCTCGGCAGAATCTTTCAATAAAACTCTCTGTGGATTTATTATGCCTCTGTTTAATTTTAATGAGGGCAGACATTGTCATGTCGTTGACTCTCTCATAAAATTATTCTAAGAACATTTATTTGAAACCGACAAAATAAGTAATACAACCATCAGGTAAGCTACGATACCAGTCATATGCTGCACCGGCTAAACAACCGACGAACACTCTGGTAAGGAGAGCATCATTTGACTGTAATTGATCAGTCATCACTTCGAAATGATTGATGTACTGACTTGGAGAAGTACTACCATCAAACAGCATAATGGTTGGGAGTTTATACTTAGGAGGAAATGGAACCTCCTTCCAATCTGTAGGATATGGTTGCTTGATGCCCAATCTTTGTAGGCCATCCTTCTGCTTGAAGGCCTCAAACTGGGTGCGCAAGAGTTTCACAGCCTCATTTGCATCCCCTGATGTTTGAGAATTGGTGGGCTAGTTAGGAGTGTTAGGAGGAGGAACAACATGGTAATTACCACCCCCAGCACCAGACTGACTTGGATCAGCTTGAGTTGGCACAGAAGCGACCTGAGGGGCTGGTATCCCCAGACTAACAGGTACAGAAGATGCTATAAGCTTCGGATTTGTAACAGGGTTTACAATCGGAGGCACCGTATGTTGAGCTACCATTATGGTGTGCATGCTTGTAACCATTTCTGCCATGGTTTTCAATTTGTTTTCTAATGCAACAATTCATTGCTCTTGGCTGATTGATGTAGAGGCATCTTAATCTACTGTAATGGTATATGCCGTCACTTCTCTTGCAGCTATTGACGAGATAGTTTGTTCAGAACTTTCACTATCTGCATCAAACTCCGAAAGAGAGTCCCCTCCCCTATGGGTGATAGGAAGATCTTCTTGATTAAAGACACCTTGGATCAAATGTCTATTTCTTGATCTTGTGTATTGAAAGACACCTTCACTGGATGCATGGATCCGGTCTAAGTATTGTTGACTAGGATTACGGGATGCATTACGTCTTGGACGTTTCCCACCCCTCAGTGCCTTGAGAAGTCATGTTAACAGAAGCATATAATAGTTCATCTTCGTCTTCTATTATATGCTCAGGAGTTGAAGCATAGTTCAGACGATCGAAGATAGATCGTCGAGCCGATTGGCAACAATAGTTGATGACAACTTCATGTAGGCAATGGCGATTTGAAGCGCAATTTGGAGGTGAGGAAAGCATTCCCTTTGTCATGACCCGCACCCACTGTGAGGGTACGAGTACGTAACAGTGCCCAGCCTACGCCGCAGTGTCGGCGGTAGAATGCTGTTCTAAGTCTCTAACTAACCATCAACTCATGCAGTATATAATATACTCATCATGATCAACTCCGAACGGAGGACAAGTATAAGATGTGGTGCAACTCAATCACAGTCTAAGCACGATAAGATAACACCGAAATATAACTAAGAAATTGAAGACAACAATAACTACTGAAATAATAACAACAATCTCAACAAACTCAAATACATCTCAAGTCTCAATTCTATACAACAAGCTCTACATGAAAAACAGATGCAAGTCTACTAAACTAAATCTCGATCACTCTTGAGTGTCGGGGCCATAGGTAGCTAAGCCATCTCCTGGTCAGTAATATGTAGGGCACGTGTCCTCAGGGCAATCATCTGTAAAATTTCAACAGGTCCAGTCAGGACAGGAACGAGCACAATCTCATCTAAAAAACCCAAGTAAATGACAGAGAACTATAAAGCAGTTATAGACAGTTGTATTGATGAACATGGCAGTTTATATTCAGGTGATGGTAAGAAAGACAGATAAAGTACAAGAAAAGTAAGTAACTAAACAAGAGAAGAATCATGGCAATAAAGACTGTAAAAATAGAACTAGCTGAACCAGGGTAATATGATATAAGTCCAGACAGTAAATGTATACGACTGTAACTCCAATGTAAGTCCAGTACAAGACGAATCTAATACAAGATGAATCCAGTAAGGGACGATTCCAGTTATAGTGATCAATGATTCCAGGGTGAGTCCAGCCTATACTCTAGCAGTGTGTTTTAAAATACCGAGATCGACATGCAAACGGCTATAGGTAATCCGGCACATCACACACCTGGCCGGGTGTGAGATGGCTATCATTCCAGTTTGATTCCAGCATAGGGGTGATTCCAGAATTAGGTATGTCTACATGTCTTACTCTAGTATTTCCTCTTCCAGCAAGTGAATCCAGAATTCCGACACAATAATTCAAGATGAGTCCAGCCAGATACAATGACACCAGTAAATGATTTCAGAATGATTCCAGTAATAGAGGCCAAACAATAAATGTGTGTCGTATACATGAATCCAGAATATCCATACGTGTTGTAACAGAAAATCGCATACAACTATCTAGAACTGAAGTACAGTAATTGACAAGTAAATGAGAGAACTATCAGAGAATGTACTCGCCTGATACTCTGAAAAGAGTAGTGTAATGTCAGATGTCTGCAACAGAGTCACAATGTCCTAAACGGAGGAATACAGGTTATAATATGTTTAAATAAGACAAATGAAGTTTACGATGCAATCTACATGACTTCTAGGCCAATCTAGGTCAAAGTCAACTCTAAGTCAAACCTGGTCAACTGTCTAGGTCAAACTAGGTCTAAGTCAACTTGGGTCAACCATGGTCAATACTTTAGTCAAACTAGGTCAAACTAGTTTATCCTAGTTAAATAGTCCACCATGGGTCAAACTTGATTTGTTTGGCCTATTCTAGGTTATTTGGCTGAGAGACTATTAGTGCTAGTGTCAAGGGTGGTATCAAAACCATAATCGAATCCTAGAATCTAACAACCAATTCTCATATACAACTAATACATCCTACATGATCATCTATAGAGTATAGTACATATAACCCCCTATATATCATGCCATTCCTATCTCACATACATATAACATATGCATATATATCACATATATACCTACAATATATATATGTATGTATCCCAACCTCTATATTATCTCTATAATATATATGTGTGCATATCACTTGTCAACTGCTACCCAACTCTCTAACCCTTATATAACACAACATAGGCATACTCAAAACCTATATACCTACCCCATAGTGTATAGTATCCATACATTACACTTTAGCATTCAGTTAAGTCACTCTCCCCTCTCAACTCTAATCTAAACTCTAACTTCAAACCTATATTTGATACTAGCCCCAACTCTCATGACACCAATTGATTTTCTCTACAAAACTATACTAGGACATATCAATCTAACTCACACTATTCCTCACCCTTCCTCTAATACATTAATGTGACACATTAACTGTCACGCCCCAGTACCGAAATACGGAGACGGACTAGGCCAGCTACTCCATATGAGGTACGTAACGTCATACGGCGATCGTGGCTGTCGAGAGACTAGGGGTACATGCTACAATCAAGTCTCCTATGGTCCCACAGAGTACTATGTCTCAATCAATCAAGTCACATCAGCAATTAAATGAATATTAAAGATAAAGCAGTAAGGCGTCCCCGACGCTTCATCAAAATGGTCATGAGAGACTAGATTTATAATTTAGCTATCTCAGAGAGTCAGGAGTACAAAATTATACACAGCTGCAGTCTGTTTAATTACAATTATGTACTGACACAAAATATCAAGTAATCCGGCTAACAGGTGCCGGTGGCTAAACGCCGCAAAAGTATAAGCAGGAGTGGTGGAGAAGAAACCCACTCGAGTCCCCGAACCGCCATGCTCCTAGTATGCACCATGGATGTCAGGGAGGAAGATCGTGTCCTCTGGCTCTGCTACGATATCTGGCCAAACAAAACCAGCGGGGTCAGTCCCGAATAGCAAGTACCGCCAAAGGGGCACAAGAGTTAAGATTAAAAACCTAGATAATAGAATGATTGATAATAGTAATACTTATGCAACTATTATAGGATAGCGCAACATCCTCCAACCCATATGGCACCCTTACAACCAAACAAGAACAAAAGGTGCCGCATGGAGTCGAGACGTGTCGCACTCTATAACTTTCACATAAGTTAAAAAGGTATAAACAATAAAATCTCCTGATCGTGACTTCGGTCGATAGCCTATCGCAGCACAATAACCAACCCAACAATCAAACAAGAACATGGGTTGGATCATGTACCATGATAGACCATGTTCCTCAGTCATTCACAGAAGTAGCACTTCACAACCAGAATAAGTCTTCCGTTCACAACTTCGGTCCACAGCCTGTCATAGTACGATAACCAACCCAACAATCAAACAAGAACATGGGTTGGATCACGTACCATGACAGTCCGCTTCCCTCAGTTATTCACGGAAGGTAATAAGATACACGCAAGTCGTTTTCGCGGCCAATCAAGTCTACGAGTTTCTAGTGGGATGAGGTTATCCTCGCATCATGTTATTTAGAAATCCTCAGATCGTATCTTTCCAGCAAGGCTAGCCAAACCAGGGGTTCGCGTAGACAGGTGTCATTGAGCACAGGTCCCTCGTAAGGCCACCTTGCCAAGACATATAATATATAGCAGGAATTAATCGGATACAGTCATCCGCTCGTTGCGGATGACACAGTATCCGTGGAGACCAGCCGGCGCGTCAAGACAATATCTCAAGGCGGCTGGTGTAACACGATCTCGGGATTTTGCCCTCCCCATGCATCTAGTATGTTTAGTTGCCTAATTTGACCCTAGGTAAAATCTTGGACTCACATGCTGTGGCCTGTATGATTATCCTCCTAAAGTCGTACTTTAGTACGAGTACCCCAAAGAGGATCCATGTCAATCAGTATGTCAACATGTGCTACCCTCCTTAGTGTAATGCATCATTGTAAATACGCCACGTGGAGTTACGAGTCATTTGTCGAGCATGAACAAGAACTGTGACATTCAGGTACATGTATCGGGTAGGGACACTTTGTTCTCCGGGGTTACATTTAGTGCTCATATCATGCTCGGGACAAAAGGCGTAAGGATATAAAATGGACATATAATATCTGATAAAATATCAAAATAGGTGAAAAGTCACGCACGCTGAGAGAGCAATGTACGTAAAAAGTTACGCACGCTGAGAGAGCAGCGTAGGTAAAAAGTCACGCACGCTCAAGGAGCAGCGTAGGTGAAAAGTCACGCACGCTGAGAGAGCAGCGTAGGTGAAAAGTCACGCACGCTCAAGGAGCAATGTACGTGAAAAGTCACGCACGCTGAGAGAGCAGCGTAGGTGAAAAGTCATGCACGCTACATGGAGCAATGTACGTGAAAAGTCACGCACGCTACAGGGAGCAGCGTCGGTGAAAAGTCATGCACGCTACAGGGAGCAATGTACGTAAAAAGTCACGCACGCTACAGGGAGCAGCGTAGATGAAAAGTCACGCACGCTACAGGGAGCAATGTACGTGAAAAGTCACACACGCTACAGGGAGCAGCGTAGGTGAAAAGTCACGCACGCTAC
This sequence comes from Iris pallida, assembly GCA_029216955.1. Lineage (NCBI taxonomy): Eukaryota > Viridiplantae > Streptophyta > Magnoliopsida > Asparagales > Iridaceae > Iris > Iris pallida. The sequence continues at coordinate 2,864,747 of JANAVB010040218.1, read as the reverse complement.
AGGAAGCAATGTACGTGAAAAGTTACGCACGCTACAGGGAGCAATGTACGTAAAAAGTCATGCACGCTACAGGGAGCAATGTACGTGAAAAGTCACGCACGCTCAAGGAGACACGCTTCCAACAGGAAGCGTACTCAAGTCTGCGTACGCACGCTAAGGAGCGCACGCAGCTCAGTGTGCGTGAGCTAAAACAGCTCTGCACACTGCTCACTGTCTTCTCCAAACAGCAAGAACACCATGGTTGAACCCAAAGCTTCAAAACATCACAACTTGGCCATCCGAACTCCAAATCCAGATTTCCAAAGTTCCATCTTGGGTGAAATAGAATTCCCTTCCACATGGAAGCATCAAAACCCACAAAACCCTAACGAAAATAGATCAAGACCAAGGAAATCCGAAAATGATTAAAACTTAGATCTACAAAATCAAAGCTTCAAAATGGAGATTTCCAAGTTCTAAACTAGTATAGATTGAGGAGAAGAACATGTTTTGGCAAATAGTTTTGTAAGAAATTATTGACAAAATTAGGGATCCATCTCTTGAGCAAGTTGGTACTTGCCTTGGTGGGTGGAGGAAATAAATGAGAGGAAGTAAATGAGAGGAGAGAGAATGAGATGAGTTATATATAAAGATCTTGGACCCATGGGTTCATGATGAACCAAAGGATTCATGATGAACCATTGGTGAACCAAGAATAGGTTACCCAAATGAGCCAAAACTGTAGGCCCAAATACAGAAAATAAATTAGAAAATAATATTTTGTCGAATATTTTTGGAAAATGCATGAAGAAATACTGCATAATAAATATCGTATAAATTCAAGGTAAATATAATTTATCGGTTTACGTATTAAAATACGTATTCCAGGATTGGGGAGTGACATCTCTACCCTTCTTAGAAAAATTCCGTCCTCGGAATTCCAGCCAAGACAGGATAGTGAAATCATGGCAAGCAAGGCACAATCATATACAAGTTAACTATTATAGCAGTTATTATCATACATCACAAAGTACAAAATAAGTAGGTGCAGATAAGCATGTAATCGTGTCAATAAGGTGCAAAAATATACCTTATTAGTCAAACAAATACGGATACCGAGATCTGATCTCATCCTCGCGCTCCCAGGTTGACTCTCCCGAAGAGTGATGGTTCCAAGAAACACGGACAAGGCTTATCGTCCGATTTTTGAGTACCTTCTCTCGCCGGTCCAAAATAGACACGGGTTGTTCCTCGTAAGTTAGGTCGGTACCAACGACTAACTCAGAATGATCTAGGACATGACTCGGATCCGGAACATGTCCACGTAATTGGGACACATGAAACACATCATGTATGCCAGTCAACGAAGGCGGAAGGGCAAGTCGATAAGCCACATCACCTACCCGAGCGAGAATCTTAAAAGGACCAACGTATCTTGGACTAAGCTTTCTCCGGGTTCCAAATCTGATGATACCCCGAGTAGGCGAAATCCGCAGGAACACTTGGTCGCCAACTTTAAACTCTAGAGGCCTTCGATGCTGATCTGTCCAATGACGATGTAGGTCCTGTGCAACTCGAATGCGCTCTCTGACCAACATAACTATCTCTATAGTCTGCGTGATCATCTCTGGCCCCAACAACTTTCGTTCTCCGACGTCGTCCCATGCCAAAGGGGACCTGCACTTCTTTCCGTACAATGCTTCGAACGGGGCCATCTGAATGCTAGCCTGATAGCTGTTGTTATAAGAGAACTCCACTAGATGAAGGTGATTCTCCCAAGATCCGCCAAAATCCAAGGTACATGCCCGTAGCATATCTTCTAATATCTGAATGGTTCTTTCTGATTGCCCGTCAGTTTGTGGATGATAAGCAGTACTAAATCTTAACTTGGTTCCCAAACTTTGGTGTAAGCTTCGCCAAAAATGGGAAGTAAACCGCGTATCCCGATCTGATACTATACTAATCGGAATACCGTGCTGCCTTACTATCTGCTTCATGTACATTTCTGCTAGCTGTTTAGTAGTCTGTCCAACTCAAAAGGGAAGGAAATGAGCGACCTTCATGAGTCGATCTACTATTACCCAGACTGCATTCTTGCCAGTCGGGGATCTAGGTAAACCGGTCACAAAATCCATCGTGATGTGCTCCCATTTCCATTCTGGGATAGAAAGCGGCTGTAGCAATCCTGCTGGTCTCTGCTGCTCGGCTTTCACCTGCTGACATACCAGACACTTGGATACAAATTTTGCTATCTCTCTTTTTATGCCATTCTACCAAAAGAACTGCCTGATATCTCGATACATCTTCGTTCCTCCTGGATGAATGGAGTAAATAGAACTATGAGCTTCGGACATTTCTTGCCGAAGGTCTCCACTCGGTACACAGAGTCTGTTTCCAAACCTGAGCGTACCATCTTCATGAATCACTAACTCCTTCCTACGGCCTGATTCACACTCCGACCGTAATTTCTGAATCTGTAGATCTCCTGCTTGTGCCGTCCTTATCCTCTCTACTAAGATTGACTTAATCTGCATACTGGTCATTCTTCCTATATCCCTTGGCAAAACTACTTCGATTCCCATACTCTAAAGGTCTTCTAAAATATGCTTCTGCGAGGTCAAGATAAAGGCACTATCTCTCCTACTCAGTGCATCTGCAACTATATTTGCCTTGCCTGGATGATACTGAAGATCTAAGTCAAAATTCTTCAGTAGTTCTAACCATCTCCTTTGTCTCATGTTCAAATCTCGCTGCGTGAATACGTATTTCAAACTCTTATGATCAGTATAGATCTCTACCCGATCCCCGTATAAATAATGCCTCCATAACTTGAGTGAAAACACCACAGCTGTTAACTCCAAATCGTGAGTCGGGTAATTCTTCTCATGGTCTCGAAGCTGCCGAGATGCATATGCTATCACCTTTCTATGCTGCATCAATACACATCCAAGACCCTTCCCTGATGCGTCATAATATACTGTAAAGCCTCCCGCTCCTACGGAAAGCGTCAAGATCGGGGCTAAAATCAATCTCTTCTTCAATTCTTCAAATGATGCCTGACAGCTAGCTGACCAAACAAACTCTATGTCCTTGTGCGTCAAACGCGTTAAGGGCGCAGAGATCTTGGCAAAGTCCGCCACGAACCTTCTGTAGTAACCAGCTAATCCTAGGAAACTTCGCACTTCTGCAACCGTTCTCGGGACTGGCCAATGCTCTACGGTCTCAATCTTCTTCGGATCCACTGACACTCCTGCCCCAGAAATTACATGCCCCAGGAACGAAATGTGATCTAACCAGAATTCACACTTGTCGAGCTTCGCATAAAGTTGATGCTCCCTCAATGTCTGTAAGACAGTCCTAAGATGTTTCTCATGCTCCTCTTCACTGCTGGAATAGACAAGAATGTCATCTATGAACACCACCACAAATTTATCCAAATACGGTAGAAAGATGCGATTCATTAAATCCATGAATACTGCGGGGGCGTTGGTTAGTCCAAAGGGCATTACTAAAAACTCATAATGCCCATATCTAGATCTTAATGCTGTCTTCGGTATGTCTTGCTCCCGGACTCTTACTTGATAGTATCCTGACCGAAGATCGATCTTGGAAAAGACGCTGGCCTTGCTCAACTGGTCAAACAGGTCATCAATCCATGGTAGTGGGTACTTATTCTTTACTGTTACTACATTCAGCTTGCGGTAGTCGATGCACATCCTCGTCGACCCATCCTTCTTGGGAACTAGAATCACTGGCGCGGCCCAGGGCGATTTACTGTCTCGGATGAATCCCTTAGACTTTAACTCTTCTTCATGTTGATACAACTTATCCTGTTCTGACGGCGACATTCTGTAAACTCTGTCTGCAATAGGCCTCGTTCCAGGGTTCAACTTAATGCTAAATTCTACCTCTCTGACCGGGGGTATCCTTGGGAGCTCATCAGGGAAGACGTCGAGAAAATCTTTGACCACTCTCGGAATCTGTCCTGTCTCTGACACTGCTGCTGAGATGACGCCTCCGGCCTGATTCTTCAAGGTTCGAGTAAAGATGAACTGCTCCATCCCAGGAATGCTGAATATGACCCTACCTCCTCTGCACTCAATTGTCGCATGACTGTCTCTCAACCAGTCCATGCCAAGAACGACATCAAAATTCCCCATAGGAAATTCAATCAATGATGCGGGCAGTAAATGCCCACACACCTCCACCGGACATGAAAAGCGCACTCTGCTAACTTCTACGAGCCCATTGCCGGTGAGTATATCCATCCTCTCCAGCAATGCCTCAAACTCTAATCCAATCCGTGTAGCATATTGTGCAGAGATGAATGAATGAGTAGCACCTGAATCAAATAATGCAACAGCGGGAAATGAGGTAACGAGAATTTTACCTGCCACCACGTCACTAGACGCTAGAGCCTCTCCCAAGGATAATGTGAGATCCTGTCCCTGGCTCCGCTGAGCTCCTTGTTGTGACCTTCCTCGACCATGTTGTTGCTGCCTCTGAGGGCCTTCGGCTTCCTGTGCTTGACAGAACATCTGAGCCTGCGTTGGTAGACGCTGGGCTAGGGGCCTTACTGCTAATACTGGCCCTCCACTCGGGGTTGCCACCGGAGCTGGCAATGCTGGAAACTGCTGAGCTGGCCCTCCTGGCCTCTGCATCATAGGACAAGTGGAGATACGGTGGTCTGAACTACCACACCTCAAGCATAAGCCATTTGCTGACCGGCACACCTCCCTCGTGTGCCCTGCCTTTCCACAGAATGTACAGCCCTGGGGTGCTCCCTGACGCTGTTGTTGGTTCCTCGGCTGCTGATGCCGAACTGGCGCTGTATTAGTTGATACGACCGTCCTCTGCGGCGCTCCTGTATCATGAATACGTACACCGGGTGCTGGTACCGACGTTCGCTGCATTGCTCCTCCTCCAACCTGGGAATGAGATCTCTTCTGACCTCCTGTCCTCGATGCCAACCTCTGCTGGGTAAGCTCGTGCCTCCGAGCGGCCGTCAAAATAGCGTCAAACGTCTGGTAGTCGTGTCCTTCCACAAGCTGTAATAGTTCCAAATGAAGTCCCTGCTGGAACCTGAAGTCCCTGCTGGAACCTCATAGCTTTCTCTGGCTACGTTGCCACCATTGCTGGTGCAAAACGGCACAATCTGCAGAACTCTGCTGCATACCCATCTACGGTCTTGCCTGCTTGCTTGAGACTGATAAACTTCTGCTGGAGCTCATATCGAGCTACTACGCCAAAATACTTGGCCTTGAATCTTTCACTGAAGGTGGTCCAAATAACAGGGCGTCTTATACCAACTTCTTCTGATGCCCACCAGTCGCGGGCAAGATCCTGAAGTACTAATTTGACCTGATCAACCTTCTCATCATCTGGAACCTTGGCTGCCACAAGAATGGCTTCAATGTCTTGAATCCATGCATCCGCAGTGATGGCATCCTCCGTGCCATCAAAATACCTCGGGTTCAAGCGATGGAACCTTCCTGATGCTCCCGAGTCAACCCCGACACTCCTCTCAAGAGCTAACTGAATCCCTTGGTACAGCAACACGTTCTGCTCCTGCTGCTGAGTCTGTTGCTGTTGGTGAGTAACAATAATCCCTCGGATGATCTCCAGGAGTGCTACGACATCTGGTACTGCTATCGCTGCTGGTGCTGCAGGAGTTTCAATAACCGGCGGCTGCACTGCCTCTGGTTCCATTTCTGCTCGTGTCCGCCCTGGGGAAGGTTCTCTCCCCTGCTGGTGCCCAGTCGAGCCATGCTCTCGCTGCTCTTCCTCTTGGGCCTCACCCGCTACTGAGAATGAAGCACCCCTATAGAGAAAGATATAAGATTATCAAGTCCGAACGAGGAAGATTTCGAGGATGCAAGTCAGGTTAGAGATCAAGACAAGGACAGAGAATTCAAAACAGAATTTCAAGAGGAACAAGTTTTGATTGAGACTCCTAATAATTTACAATACCCCACAAGTCTGAAAAATGGACCTCCATGGGCCACCACTAAAACCTTGTCACGCCCCAGTACCGAAATACGGAGACGGACTAGGCCAGCTACTCCATATGAGGTACGTAACGTCATACGGCGATTGTGGCTGTCGAGAGACTAGGGGGTACATGCTACAATCAAGTCTCCTATGGTCCCACAGAGTACTATGTCTCAATCAATCAAGTCACATCAGCAATTAAATGAACATTAAAGATAAAGCAGTAAGGCATCCCCGACGCTTCATCAAAATGGTCATGAGAGACTAGCTTTATAATTTAGCTATCTCAGAGAGTCAGAAGTACAAAATTATACACAGCTGCAGTCTGTTTAATTACAATTATGTACTGACATAAAATATCAAGTAATCCGGCTAACAGGTGCCGGTGGCTAAACGCCGCAAAAGTATAAGCAGGAGTGGTGGAGAAAAAACCCACTCGAGTCCCCAAACCGCCACGCTCCTAGTATGCACCATGGATGTCAGGGAGGAAGATCGTGTCCTCTGGCTCTGCTACGAGATCTGGCCAAACAAAACCAGCGGGATCAGCCCCGAATAGCAAGTACCGCCAAAGGGGCACAAGTGTTAAGATTAAAAACTAGATAATAGAATGATTGATAATAGTAATACTTATGCAACTATTATAGGGTAGCGCAACATCCTCGAACCCATATGGCACCCTTACAACCAAACAAGGACAAAAGGTACCACATGGAGTCGGGACGTGTCGTACTCTATAACTTTCACATAAGTTAAAAAGGTATAAACAATAAAATCTCCTGATCGTGACTTCGGTCGATAGCCTATCGCAGCAGAATAACCAACCCAACAATCAAACAAGAACATGGATTGGATCATGTACCATGATAGACCATGTTCCTCAGTCATTCACAGAAGTAGCACTTTACAACCAGAATAAGTCTTCCGTTCACAACTTCGGTCCACAGCCTGTCATAGTACGATAACCAACCCAACAATCAAACAAGAACATGGGTTGGATCACGTACCATGACAGTCCGCTTCCCTCAGTTATTCACGGAAGGTAATAAGATACACGCAAGTCGTTTTCGCGGCCAATCAAGTCTACGAGTTTCTAGTGGGACGAGGTTATCCTCGCATCATGTTATTTAGAAATCCTCAGATCGTATCTTTCCAGCAAGGCTAGCCAGCCCAGGGGTTCGCGTAGACAGGTGTCATTGAGCACAGGTCCCTCGTAAGGTCACCTTGCCAAGACATATAATATATAGCAGGAATTAATCGGATACAGTCATCCGCTCGTTGCGGATGACACAGTATCCGTGGAGACCAGCCGGCGCGTCAAGACAATATCTCAAGGCGGCTGGTGTAACACGATCTCGGAATTTTGCCCTTCCTATGCATCTAGTATGTTTAGTTGCCTAATTTGACCCTAGGTGAAATCTTGGACTCACATGCTGTGGCCTGCATGATTATCCTCCTAAAGTCGTACTTTAGTACGAGTACCCCAAAGAGGATCCATGTCAATCAGTATGTCAACATGTGCTACCCTCCTTAGTGTAATGCATCATTGCAAATACGCCACGTGGAGTTACGAGTCATTTGTCGAGCATGAACAAGAACTGTGACATTCAGGTACATGTATCGGGTAGGAACACTTTGTTCTCCGGGGTCACATTTAGTGCTCATATCATGCTCGGGACAAAAGGCGTAAGGATATAAAATGGGCAAATAATATATCTGATAAAATATCAAAATAGGTGAAAAGTCACGCACGCTGAGAGAGCAATGTACGTTAAAAGTTACGCACGCTGAGAGAGCAGCGTAGGTGAAAAGTCACGCACGCTCAAGGAGCAATGTACGTGAAAAGTCACGCACGCTGAGAGAGCAGCGTAGCTGAAAAGTCATGCACGCTACAGAGAGCAATGTACGTGAAAAGTCACGCACGCTACAGGGAGTAGCATAGGTAAAAAGTCATGCACGCTACAGGGAGCAATGTACGTGAAAAGTCACACACGCTACAGGGAGCAGCGTAGGTGAAAAGTCACGCACGCTACAGGGAGCAATGTACGTGAAAAGTCACGCACGCTACAGGGAGCAGCGTAGGTGAAAAGTCACGCACGCTACAGGGAGCAATGTACGTGAAAAGTCACGCACGCTACAGGGAGCAATGTACGTGAAAAGTCACGCACGCTACAGGGAGCAATGTACGTAAAAAGTCACGCACGCTCAAGGAGACACGCTTCCAACAGGAAGCGTACTCAAGTCTGCGTACACACGCTAAGGAGCGCGCGCAGCTCAGTGTGCGTGAGCTAAAACAGCTCTGCACACTCCTCACTGTCTTCTCCAAACAGCAAGAACACCATGGTTGAACCCAAAGCTTCAAAACATCACAACTTGGCCATCCGAACTCAAAATCCGGATTTCCAAAGTTCCATCTTGGGTGAAATGGAATTCCCTTCCACATGGAAGCATCAAAACCCACAAAACCCTAACGAAAATAGATCAAGACCAAGAAAATCTGAAAATAATTAAAACTTAGATCTACAAAATCAAAGCTTCAAAATGGAGATTTCCAAGTTCTAAACTAGTATAGATTGAGGAGAAGAACATGTTTTGGCAAATAGTTTTGTAAGAAATCATTGACAAAATTAGGGATCCATCTCTTGAGCAAGTTGGTACTTGCCTTGGTGGGTGGAGGAAATAAATGAGGGGAAGTAAATGAGAGGAGAGAGAATGAGATGAGTTGTATATAAAGATCTTGGACCCATGGGTTCATGATGAACCATTGGTGAACCAAGAATAGGTTACCCAAATGAGCCAAAACTGTAGGCCCAAATGCAGAAAATAAATTAGGAAATAATATTTTATCGAATATTTTTGGGAAATGCATGAAGAAATACTGCATAATAAATATCGTATAAATTCAAGATAAATATAATTTATCGGTTTACGTATTAAAATACGTATTCCAGGATTGGGGAGTGACATCTCTACCCTTCTTAGAAAAATTCCGTCCTCGAAATTCCAGCCAAGACAGGATAGTGAAATCAGGGCAAGCAAGGCATAATCATATACAAGTTAACTATCACAACAGTTATTATCATACATCACAAAGTGCAAAACAAGCAGGTGCAGATAAGCATGAAATCGTGTCAATAAGGTGCAAAAATATACCTTATTAGTCAAACAAATGCGGATACCGAGATCTGATCTCGTCCTCGCGCTCCCAGGTTGACTCTTCCGAAGAGTGATGGTTCCAAGAAACACGGACAAGGCTTATCGTCCGATTCTTGAGTACCTTCTCTCGCCGGTCCAAAATAGACACGGGTTGTTCCTCGTAAGTTAGGTCGGTACCAACGACTAACTCAGAATGATCGAGGACATGACTCAGATCCGAGACATATCCACGTAATTGGGACACATAAAACACATCATGTATGCCGGTCAACGAAGGTGGAAGGGCAAGTCGATAAGCCACATCACCTACCCGAGCGAGAATCTTAAAAGGACCAACGTATGTTGGACTAAGCTTTCCCCGGGTTCCAAATCTGATGATACCCCGAGTAGGCGAAATCCGCATAAACACTTGGTCGCCAACTCTAAACTCTAGAGGCCTACGATGCTGATCTGCCCAATGACGATGTCGGTCCTGTACAACTCGAAGGCGCTCTCTGACCAACTTAACTATCTCCATAGTCTGCGTGATCATCTCTGGCCCCAACAACTTCCGTTCTCCGACATCGTCCCATGCCAAAGGGGACCTGCACTTTCTTCCGTACAATGCTTCGAACGGGGCCATCTGAATGCTAGCCTGATAGTTGTTATTATAGGAGAACTCCACTAGATGAAGGTGATCCTCCCAAGATCCGCCAAAATCTAAGGTACACGCTCGTAGCATATCTTCTATTGTCTGAATGGTTCTTTCTGATTGCCCGTCAGTTTGTGGATGATAAGCAGTATTGAATCTTAACTGGGTTCCCAAACTTTGGTGCAAGCTCCGCCAAAAATGGGAAGTAAACCGCGTATCCCGATCTGATACTATACTAACCGGAACACCGTGCTGCCTTACTATCTGCTTCATGTACATTTCTGCTAGCTGTTCAATAGTCTGTCCAACTCGAAAGGAAAGGAAATGAGCGACCTTCGTGAGTCGATCTACTATTACCCAGACTGCATTCTTGCCAGTCGGGGATCTAGGTAAACCGGTCACAAAATCCATCGTGATGTGCTCCCATTTCCATTCTGGGATAGGAAGCGGCTGTAGCAATCCTGCTGGTCTCTGCTGCTCGGCTTTCACCTGCTGACATACCAGACACTTGGATACAAATCCTGCTATCTCTCTTTTCATGCCATTCCACCAAAAGAACTGGCTGATATCTCGATACATCTTCGTTCCTCCTGGATGAATGGAGTAAATAGAACTATGAGCTTCGGACATAACTTCTTGTCGAAGGTCTCTACTCGGTACACAGAGTCTGTTTCCAAACCTGAGCGTACCATCTTCATGAATCACTAACTCCTTTCTACGGCCTGATTCACACTCCGACCGCAATTTCTGAATCTGTGGATCTCCTGCTTGTGCCGCCCTTATCCTCTCTACTAAGGTTGACTTAATCTGCATACTGGTCATTCTTCCTATATCCCTTGGCAAAACTACTTCGATTCCCATACTCTGAAGGTCTTCTAAAATATGCTTCTGCGAGGTCAAGATAAAGGCACTGTCTCTCCTACTCAGTGCATCTGCAACTATATTCGCCTTGCCTGGATGATACTGAAGATCTAAGTCAAAATCCTTCAGTAGTTCTAACCATCTCCTTTGCCTCATGTTCAAATCTCGCTGCGTGAATACGTATTTCAAACTCTTATGATCAGTATAGATCTCTACCCGATCCCCGTATAAATAATGCCTCCACAACTTGAGTGAAAATACCACAGCTGCTAACTCCAAATCGTGAGTCGGGTAATTCTTTTCATGGTCTCGAAGCTGCCGAGATGTATATGCTATCACCTTTCCATGCTGCATCAATACACATCCAAGACCCTTCCCTGATGCGTCATAATATACTGTAAAGCCTCCCGCTCCTACTGGAAGCGTCAAGATCGGGGCTGAGATCAATCTCTTCTTCAATTCTTCAAATGATGCCTGACAGCTAGTTGACCAAACAAACTCTACGTCCTTGTGCGTCAAACGCGTTAAGGGCGCAGAGATCTTGGCAAAGTCCGCCACGAACCTTCTGTAGTAACCAGCTAATCCTAGGAAACTTCGCACTTCTGCAACCGTTCTCGGGACTGGCCAATGCTCTACGGCCTCAATCTTCTTCGGATCCACTGACACTCCTGCCCCAGAAATTACATGCCCCAGGAACGAAATGTGATCTAACCAGAATTCACACTTGTCGAGCTTCGCATAAAGTTGATGCTCCCTCAATGTCTGTAAGACAGTCCTAAGATGTTTCTCATGCTCCTCTTCACTGCTGAAATAGACAAGAATGTCATCTATGAACACCACCACAAATTTATCCAAATACGGCAGAAAGATACGGTTTATTAAATCCATGAATACTGCGGGGCGTTGGTTAGTCCAAAGGGCATTACTAAAAACTCATAATGCCCATATCTAGATCTTAATGCTGTCTTCGGTATGTCTTGCTCCCGGACTCTTACTTGATAGTATCCTGACCGAAGATCAATCTTAGAAAAGATGCTGGCCTTGCACAACTGGTCAAACATGTCATCAATCCTTGGTAGTGGGTACTTATTCTTCACTGTTACTGCATTCAGCTTACGGTAGTCGATGCACATCCTCGTCGACCCATCCTTCTTGGGAACTAGAATCACTGGCGCGGCCCAGGGCGATTTACTGTCTCGGATGAATCCCTTAGACTTTAACTCTTCTTCATGTTGATACAACTTATCCTGTTCTGACGGCGACATTCTGTAAACTCTGTCTGCAATAGGCCTCGTTCCAGGGTTCAACTCAATGCTAAATTCTACCTCTCTGATCGGGGGTATCCCTGGGAGCTCATCAGGAAAGACGTCGAGAAAATCTTCGACCACTCTCGGAATCTGTCCTGGCTCTGACACTGCTGCTGAGATGACGCCTCCGGCCTGATTCTTCAAGGTTCGAGTAAAGATGAACTGCTCCATCCCAGGAACGCTGAATATGTCCCTACCTCCTCTGCAATCAATTATCGTATGACTGTCTCTCAACCAGTCCATGCCAAGAACGACATCAAAATTCTCCATAGGGAATTCAATCAATGATACGGGCAGTAAATGCCCACACACCTCCACCGGACATGAAAAGCGCACTCTGCTAACTTCTACGAGCCCATTGCTGGTGAGTATATCCATCCTCTCCGGTAATGCCTCAAACTCTAATCCAATCCGTGTAGCATATTGTGCAGAGATGAATGAATGAGTTGCGCCTGAATCAAATAATACTACAGTGGAAAATGAGGTGACGAGAATTTTACCTGCCACCACGTCACTAGACGCTAGAGCCTCTCCCAAGGATAATGTGAGAGCCTGTCCCTAGCCCCGTTGAGCTCCTTGTTGCGGCCTTCCTCGACCATACTGTTGCTGCCTCTAAGGGCCTTCGGCTTCCTGTGCCTGGCGGAACATCTGAGCCTGCGTTGGTAGACGCTGGGCTAGGGGCCTTACTGCTAATACTGGCCCTCCACTCGGGGTTGCCACCGGAGCTGGCAATGCTGGAAACTGCTGAGCTGGCCCTCCTGGCCTCTGCATCATAGGACAAGTGGAGATACGGTGGTCTGAACTACCACACCTCAAGCATAAGCCATTCGCTGACCGACACACCTCCCTCGTGTGCCCTGCCTTCCCACAGAATGTACAGCCCTGGGGTGCTCCCTGACGCTGTTGTTGGTTCCTCGGCTGCTGATGCCGAACTGGCGTTGTATTAGTTGACACGGTCGTCCTCCGCGGTGCTTTTGCATCATGAATACGTACACCGGGTGCTGGTGCCGACGTTCGCTGCATTGCTCCTCCTCCAACCTGGGAATGAGATCTCTTCTGACCTCCTGTCCTCGATGCCAACCTCTGCTGGGTAAGCTCGTGCCTCCGAGCGGCCGTCAAAACAGCGTCAAACGTCTGGTAGTCGTGTCCTTCCACAAGCTGTAATAGTTCCAAATGAAGTCCCTGCTGGAACCTCATAGCTTTCTCTGGCTCCATTGCCACCATTGCTGGTACGAAACGACACAATCTGCAGAACTCTGTTGCATACCCATCTACGGTCTTGCCTGCTTGCTTGAGACTGATAAACTTCTGCTGGAGCTCATATCGAGCTACTACGCCAAAATACTTGGCCTTGAATCTTTCACTGAAGGTGGTCCAAGGAATAGGGCGTCTTATACCAACTTCTTCTGATGCCCACCAGTCGCGGGCAAGATCCTGAAGTACTAATTTGACCTGATCAACCTTCTCATCATCTGGAACCTTGGCTGCCATAAGAATGGCTTCAATGTCTTGAATCCATGCATCCGCAGTGATGGCATCCTCCATGCCATCAAAATACCTCGGGTTCAAGCGACGGAACCTTCCTGATGCTTCCGAGTCAACCCCGACACTCCTCTCAAGAGCTAACTGAATCCCTTGGTTCAGCAACACGTTCTACTCCTGCTGCTGAGTCTGTTGCTGTTGGTGAGTGACAAGAATCCCCCACAAGTCTAAAAAACGGACCTACATGGGCCACCACTAAAATCTTGTCACGCCACAGTACCGAAATACGGAGACGGACTAGGCCAGCTACTCCTTATGAGGTACGTAACGTCATACGGCGATCGTGGCTGTCGAGAGACTAGGGGGTACATGCTACAATCAAGTCTCCTATGGTCCCACAGAGTACTATGTCTCAATCAATCAAGTCACATCAGCAATTAAATGAACATTAAAGATAAAGCAGTAAGGCGTCCCCGATGCTTCATCAAAATGGTCATGAGAGACTAGCTTTATAATTTAGCTATCTCAGAGAGTCAGGAGTACAAAATTATACACAGCTGCAGTCTGTTTAATTACAATTATGTACTGACACAAAATATCAAGTAATCCGGCTAACAGGTGCCGGTGGCTAAACGTCGCAAAAGTATAAGCAGGAGTGGTGGAGAAGAAATCCACTCGAGTCCCCGAACCGCCATGCTCCTAGTATGCACCATGGATGTCAGGAAGGAAGATCGTGTCCTCTGGCTCTGCTACGATATCTGGCCAAACAAAACCAGCGGGGTCAGCCCCGAATAGCAAGTACCGCCAAAGGGGCACAAGAGTTAAGATTAAAAACCTAGATAATAGAATGATTGATAATAGTAATACTTATGCAACTATTATAGGGTAGCGCAACATCCTCGAACCCATATGGCACCCTTACAACCAAACAAGGACAAAAGGTGCCGCATGGAGTCGGGACGTGTCGTACTCTATAACTTTCACATAAGTTAAAAAGGTATAAACAATAAAATCTCCTGATCGTGACTTCGGACGATAGCCTATCGTAGCACAATAACCAACCCAACAATCAAACAAAAACATGGGTTGGATCATGTACCATGATAGACCATGTTCCTCAGTCATTCACAGAAGTAGCACTTCACAACCAGAATAAGTCTTCCGTTCACAACTTCGGTCCACAGCCTGTCATAGTACGATAACCAACCCAACAATCAAACAAGAACATGGGTTGGATCACGTACCATGACAGTCCGCTTCCCTCAGTTATTCACGGAAGGTAATAAGATACACGCAAGTCGTTTTCGCGACCAATCAAGTCTACGAGTTTCTAGTGGGACGCGGTTATCCTCGCATCATGTTATTTAGAAATCCTCAGATCGTATCTTTCCAGCAAGGCTAGCCAACCCGGGGTTCGCGTAGACAGGTGTCATTGAGCACAGGTCCCTCGTAAGGCCACCTTGCCAAGACATATAATATATAGCAGGAATTAATCGGATACAGTCATCCGCTCGTTGCGGATGACACAGTATCCGTGGAGACCAGCCTGCGCGTCAAGATAATATCTCAAGGCGGCTGGTGTAACACGATCTCGGAATTTTGCCCTCCCCATGCATCTAGTATGTTTAGTTGTCTAATTTGACCCTAGGTGAAATCTTGGACTCACATGCTGTGGCCTGCATGATTATCCTCCTAAAGTCATACTTTAGTACGAGTACCCCAAAGAGGATCCATGTCAATCAGTATGTCAACATGTGCTACCCTCCTTAGTGTAATGCATTATTGCAAATACGTCACGTGGAGTTACGAGTCATTTGTCGAGCATGAACAAGAATTGGGACATTCAGGTACATGTATCGGGTAGGAACACTTTGTTCTTCGGGGTCACATTTAGTGCTCATATCACGCACGTTGAGAGAGCAATGTACGTGAAAAGTTACGCACGCTGAGAGAGCAGCGTAGGTGAAAAGTCACGCACGCTCCAGGAGCAGCGTAGGTGAAAAGTCACGCACGCTGAGAGAGCAGCGTAGGTGAAAAGTCACGCACGCTCAAGGAGCAGCGTAGGTGAAAAGTCACGCACGCTACAGGGAGCAATATACGTGAAAAGTCACGCACGCTACAGGAAGCAGCATAGGTGAAAAGTCACGCACGCTACAGGGAGCAATGTACGTGAAAAGTCACGCACGCTACAGGGAGCAGTGTAGGTGAAAAGTCACGCACGCTACAGGGAGCAATGTACGTGAAAAGTCACGCACGCTACAGGGTGCAGCGTAGGTGAAAAGTTACGCACGCTACATGGAGCAATGTACGTGAAAAGTCACGCACGCTACAGGGAGCAATGTACGTGAAAAGTCACGCACGCTCAAGAAAACACGCTTCCAATAGGAAGCGTACTCTAGTCTGCGTACGCACGCAAAGGAGCACGTGCAGCTCAGTATGTGTGAGCTAAAACAGCTCTGCACACTGCTCAATGTCTTTTCCAAACAGCAAGAACACTATGGTTGAACCCAAAGCTTCAAAACTTCACAACTTGGCCATCCGAACTCTAAATCCGGATTTCCAAAGTTCCATCTTGGGTGAAATAGAATTCCCTTCCACATGGAAGCATCAAAACCCACAAAACCCCAACGAAAATAGATCAAGACCAAGGAAATCCGAAAATGATTAAAACTTAGATCTACAAAATCAAAGCTTCCAAATGGAGATTTCCAAGTTCTAAACTAGTATAGATTGAGGAGAAGAACATGTTTTGGCAAATAGTTTTATAAGAAATCATTGACAAAATTAGGGATCCATTTCTTGAGCAAGTTGGCGTTTGCAAAAACAAAAGTATAAAACTTTATTGATACAAACTGTGTAATAAAGATTACAAGAATTCTGGGAAAATTACAACTATAGGAATTCAATCTAGATGACGATTGCTTTATCCCTTGGACGATGTGAACTTTGAAGACGGAGCCTTTGAAGTTGAAGACAACTCTGGAAACTGAAGGCAAAAGCCTCGAAAGTTGAAGGCAAAAGCCTCGGAAGAATGCAGCAGCACTTGGGTAAGAACTCCTGGACTCTCTGATTTCTGATCTCTAATTCGTGATCTTGATATCTGATCCCCCTTGAATGAAGACTTGAAACTCTATTTATAGAGTTCTGAAAATAACTAACTTTTAGTTATTCTGGACTGCGCAGGATGGTTTGCGCAGCAATGGACTGCGCAGCAATGGACTGTGCAAGCAGTTGCTGGATCATGGGCCAACTGTCTTTGATACATGGCATCATTTGATTGAAATGCGCATGATCATGCATAGGCAGTTGCCACGTTATGAGCAATTGATGGCCTGAATGCCACGTGTACTTTGTCAGTTATGTTGATAGAATGCGCAGACTGAATTGTGCAGCCTTAGTTTGCGCAGAATCAGACTGTGCATAAATGGATTGCGCTGCCAGCTGTCAGCTGCCCTCGAGCACTGTGCGGCGCAATAAACGAACAGTCTCCTCGTTCTCCGTGCTGTCAGTTGTCAGAAAGATTTGATTTGATTTAGGTAATAATGACTCTTGCCACGTCAGCATGCGCAGTTGGGAGTGTGCGCAATTGGATTGCTGCGCAATCTGTTGTCTGTATAATTCACCAAAATGATGTATATCTTGATTTCTTTGACTTTGTTTATTGATACAACTTGATCTTTTAGGACCTACAGTTGGTACTTGCCTTGGTGGGTGGAGGAAATAAATGAGAGGAAGTAAATGAGAGGAGAGAGAATGAGATGAGTTATATATAAAGATCTTGGACCCATGGGTTCATGATGAACCAAAGGGTTCATGATGAACCATTGGTGAACCAAGAATAGGTTACCTAAATGAGCCAAAACTGTAGGCCCAAATGCAGAAAATAAATTAGGAAATAATATTTTGTCGAATATTTTTGGGAAATGCATGAAGAAATACTGCATAATAAATATCGTATAAATTCAAGGTAAATATAATTTATCGGTTTACGTATTAAAATACGTATTCCAGGTTTGGGGAGTGACATTAACCCTCATATTCCCTCTCAAACCATGTGGCCAATTTCCCAGTCTAACAGTGGCCTCTCTTGGCCAACTGCTAACAGTGGGCCTAGGCTACTGCACACTCAATTTCAGGTCCAAATAGGACCTGCCTACTGCTCCTACTGCTGCTATGGCCTGCTGCTGTAAGGTCAAGCCCCAGCTACTCTCTACTGCCCTGCAAATGCAAGCCAGGCCAAGCCAAGGCTGCTACTGCTAACTCCTGCCCACTCCTCCTCTAACACCACTTAACAGGACACTAACTCCCATCTACCAATACAATCAAATGTAAGGAATAAGTAAATTGAAAAAGAAAAGGAATCTGAAAACAACTAAGCCAACTGAGAACACATCTATAGACTGAAATTAGAATGCAAAAGAGTGTCAACAAGGGCATGAATGTGTCTAAGTCTGCAGTGGTATGTGTGAGTATATAGGGAAGCACATTGTTCTCTGTTTAGGCATTTTAGTGAGTTCAGTGTCAATGTGAATGGGAGTGTATGCAGGCATGAGTGCTCTGGTACCAATAAATGTGAGTAATGGGGAAATGTATCAAGGAATGGACTGTTCTCAGTTTTGGTGCAAATGGGTGTGTGTATATGTAGAACTTAGTTAAAAATGCAAATGTTTTGGGTAAGAACTCCTGGACTCTCTGATTTCTGATCTCTAATTCGTGATCTTGATATCTGATCCCCCTTGAATGAAGACTTGAAACTCTATTTATAGAGTTCTAAAAATAACTAACTTTTAGTTATTCTGGACTGCGTAGGATGGTTTGTGCAGCAATGGACTGCACAGCAATGGACTACGCAAGCAGTTGCTGGATCGTGGGCCAACTATCTTGGACACATGGCATCATTTGATTAAAATACGCATGATCGTGCATAGGCAGTTGCCACGTAATGAGCAATTGATGGCCTGAATGCCACGTGTACTTTGTCAGTTATGTTGATAGAATGTGCAGACTGAATTGCGCAGCCTTGATTTGCGCAAAATCAGACTGCGCAGAAATAGATTGCGCTACCAGCTGTCAGCCGCCTTCGAGCACTGTGCGGCGCAATAAACGAACAGTCTCCTCCTTCTCCGTGCTGTCAGTTGTCAGAAAGATTTGATTTGATTTAGGTAATGATGACTCTTGCCACGTCAGCATGCGCAGTTGGGAGTGTGCACAAAACAGTGTGCGCAATTGGATTGCTGTATAATTGGATTGCTGCACAATCTGTTGTCTGCGCAATTCACCAAAATGATGTATATCTTGATTTCTTTGACTTTGTTTATTGATGCAACTTGATCTTTTAGGACCTACAAGACCCCATTCAAAGTTTTCGAAAGTTGATTTTATTCAAAGTTTCGAAATACTTTAAATTTTTGAATTTTGAATCAAGTTGCGCATGATGATGAGCTGTCTGTGCAAAGCGAAGAGCCCCTAATTCTAGGCACAATCCGAGGCAGCCGTTTTATATTTCGAAAGCTATAAATAGCCTCTTCTTCATTTTCATTTATTTACTTTGTATCCTTCGAGCTTTTGAGAGAAATCCCCCCGAACCCTTGCTGTCCTCCTCCTCCGACGACTTTCATGGCACCCCGACGATCTTCCACCACCGCCGCCGCCGCGAAGGGCAAAGCCCCGGCCGAGTCCTCATCCACAACTGCGTACAGAGCCTCTCGTCACGAAGATGCCCATCCTGCGATGTTAGGTAGAAGACTTCAAACCCTTTTTAGGGTTTTGATACCATTGTCTTTCGAAATCCATCTCTTTTTAGAGATGTGATCATACTGCGCTACCCTCTTTAGGGTTCTGGTTGCACAAATCAGTTAACTCTTTATTTTTATGAAGATCGACTTTCTGCGCAATCGGTTGAACTGCGCTGGCAGATGTCAGCGCAATCGGCTGATTTGCGCTAGATCGTTAGCGCAAACTGATGGTTGTTCATTCGCGCAGTCTGATGTTTGCGCAAACTGATGTTTGCACAATCTGATGTTGCGTAGTCTGATGTTGCACAATTTGATGTTGCGTCGTCTGATGTTGCGCAATTTTGATGACAGAAATTTTGACTTATACTGAATTTTTGTTTCTTTCTGTCTGATACAGTGAATACGAGAGATGATCCTGAATATGAAACTTTTGTAGGAACTCTTTCGGAGTCTGAATATAAAGAAGATCTGTCTCATGTTCGCTATCCTCAGTACGATCTGCCAGTCTCCCGTCAGGCTATACTGATTTTCCAGGATAATGAGACTTTAATGTGTTTGATGAATGGACAGCCCCTAGAGTCAGCGGATGCTGTTATTCATAAGAAACCCTTATTCCTGTTCGGTGACGCCTTTGAGAAAGTCTCTCAGCCTAGGCCGAGGATGGAGGAGAGAATAGTTCACCAGGAAGATAGATCATTCTTCATACTAGACATTGCTCGCTGCCTCCCTTTGTCGCGGTATGCTCATGCGAGCTACCCAAGGAAGATGGAGTGGAACATCACTCTTTTTCAGGATGTCCGTGCAGGGAAAATCTTCGTAAAGAAAGGGCCAAACAAGAAGGATATGTTTTATAGCTCCTCTGATAGATATAGCGTCTTATTGAGAGGCTTGAGACCCGGCTGCATTCCACCAGAGAACTCCTCTATGCTGATGCCTGTCAGGACACCGATATTCGCAAATGAATTTGCGAAGGCTGAAGGAAAATACCTCGAACAAGACATCAGACTGACTGGATTGGTGAATCCAGATTACAAGCGATAGAACTACATTACGAATTGGATTCTGACAATATTCCAAGACAGACTCCAACAGATCAAACTGTATCAAGCAGTGCACGCCACTTACTCCCAACCCACATATGTTTTTAGCCTTGGCTGAGAGGTACAACTATAGGACGGGGACCTTCATGACCCCGGGTGGAGAGATAGGATTTGCACTACACGAGATAAAGTATATCTCGTACCTGCCCATGGCAGATGCTCCGTATGAGGAGTTTGTACCGACAAATGATGAGCTGGACAAGCTTAGAAAAGAGAATGCAGCAATGGTGGCAGTGTTCGAGGAACTACTATGCCATTACAAGATCTGCTCTCTGTTTTATAAGAGTGCTACCGCCAACACTTGTTACTCTTTGAAGTGGTTACCATATCTGTTTCTCAACCACATAGAAGAGAAGAAGACCAAGGAGAATGACAAATGCTACCCTAACTTCTTCAAACCTTTGAGCAGTGCAGAAGTTATAAAGTTGATGGAACAGAGTGGTAACTTTGATAAAAAAGTAAAAGATGATCATGAGTATCCTCCTTTGAAGACAGGGGACACTTTGGAAAGTTACTTAAGAATGGGCTATAGACCCATGTCAGAAGAAGCACAACTGGCAGGGTTCCTAACATACTGGCTTCGGCGATTTGTGGTTCCCGGATCCAGTGCTGTGGATCGTTTTCACCGCGGTGTTCTGTTTGCTGCGGTCAAGTTAGTCTTCGGCTATAAGATGGACTTGTTATCAGCAATGACCTGCAAACTAAATGCCAGTCTTCGTTTATACGTCGACTTGATGCTAAAGGCGAAAGGAGAGAAAGAGTTTCCTCGTTTGGAATTGCCATATACATATTTATTTGGATGGTTACTTCTCCACTATCCAACCTTAATTGACCCCGACATGGGACAGGTGGATGGCAGTTTTCTCCGAAGGTATTCTCAAGGACAATGGAAATACACTTCTTTAAGCGAGTGTAGATATATTTTGAATCTGAATAGAGGATAGAACTTCTGTTGTGCTCCTTTTCCTACTGGGTACGATCAGATGCCCACAAATATGGTGGACTCGAAGATGCAGCCTCTGACCCGTGCAGCCTTTGAATAGTTGAAGACGATTCGACCATCTCATCTGGTTTATCGGTTCGAAGAAGAATGCTATTTAGAACCATATCTTCCCAGCCGATTTGCTCGTCAGTTTGGGTATGATCAGTTCCATGTAGGGAATGCAATTACCTGCCTCCAAGGCAAAGGTTATTTGATAGACGGGGCCAGAGCTTGGGCTTATTACAATGCCCGTGATACGAAAGCCACCTTTTCAATGCCAGCAAAGAGTACTCCCCAGGGTCCTCGGATGCTCTTCACATATTCAGTGTTTTATACATCCGCGAATACTTTTGTCGAGAATTTTAATCTCGCAGATAGTTTTGCTTCTGCAACAAGATTGAGAAAAGGAAGAGTCGCTTTGTCACTCCCTGCAAATGATGAGGTGCACGAGCCGGCGGATGCACCTTTAGAAACTTCGAGGGAGATTATGTTCCCTCAAGAAGTAAACACAGCAATGCGTATTTCCCTGAAAGTAGGTAAATCTCCTACAAAGAGGAAGAGAAGAGAGGAGCCTCCTACTCCAGCGGCAAAGAAGAAGTTGATTTTAGAACATTCTTCTGAAAGAATCACTATACGATCTCAATCTCGGCAATTGGCCGAGACAAATCAAGAAGCTGCCACTACACCAACTTCCGTGCAGAAACAAGCAGAACCAATAAATATAGAGAGTCCTGACAGACCTCTACACAGAAAGAAGAGGGTGGTTACCAGAAGGAATTTAGCAAACTCTTCTTCCCGGCAAATCCTGACTTCAGTAGATGCTGCAGCAGGAATTATAATGTCATCTCCCACACCTGTTTCTGAATCTGGGAGCAAAACTCTTGAAGAGACTGAACAGAGGAGAAATCTTGACCCAAGAACTGAGGCTGAAAAGCCCAGAGAAAACATCACAGAGGAAGAACAAAATGTTGTACGACCTCTTTCACCTGTTGCGGAGGCAACTCAACCTCCTCCTACTCCTAGAACTCTTCGTGAGGAAGAAGATCGTGAAATGATAGCAGCTTTAGAAGGTTGCAGTTATAGCCTGCAGGAGGATCAGACTGCAACTAACAGTGGGAATGCAGCAGCAGAAGAAGAAGAAGATGAGGAAAGCTCTTCGTCTGGAAATGTTGATGAATATATACAAGATCCCGAAAGGGATAATGAAGAACATATATCTCCTGATGATGCCGATGATACTTCAAATCCTAAAAAGGATATTGAAGTGGAGGCGTCTGCAGAAAAAGTTGTTGATACTCTAAATCTTGATGATGTTGAGATAGAAATATCTCCTGAAGAAGCAGCCGATGAAGATATTCTGAAAGAAACTCCCGCCATCGGCCCTCAAGGTATAAAACGAGATTTTAGCAATTTTCTCTTTTAAGATAAATTGATAGTTAATATCTTTATTTGTAATTCTTGCAGATCTTGAAACTCTGCTAACACCTCCGATGGACTTGGCTATAATACCCATAACCACGGTGGTTATTAGTAGTAGTCATCATCTATCCTGTGGTTCTGAGGCGGGCAGCAGCCAGGCTGTTGCAGTTGAAGTTACTTCTGTTCAACAGGAGTCCATTCCTGCAGGAAATAAGCCTATTGCTGAATCGAACCAAGGTAAGACCGCTTTTATTTGATCCTCTTGGTCTTTGGCAGACAACTGGTAAAATAACAATTTTACTTTTGCAGAAGAACAAACAGGAGGGGCAACCAGCTCCACTCTAGCTCCTTTGTTTAAAGAACCTGCTATCAACCACAAAGGATCGAGCAACCTGCTGCCTCATCTTCAACAGGAGTAGCTGCGACTCCTGGAACTCTGGCCATTAATCAACAAGTTGTCCAATCTTTTACCAGATGCTTCTTCGAATCGCTGGGATCTCTTGTTCATAAGATGATAGAGAAAGAAGGAGCTGATTTTTTTATGGTTAGGAAGCCAACTTCTCTCTTAATAAGAGCCATAAGGGAGCAAGGAGACGAAGCTCAGGCCACTCTCCTTGAACACATATTGAATGAATTAGAAGTCTCCGTAAATAACTATAAGGAGCTCAAGAAGAAAGAAATAGAGTCTCTAGTGCAGGCTGAGTTTGAGCGAATGGCTCAAGCAGCTGATATAGAAAGGGTGAACCTTCAAAATCTTTTGGAGGCTCATTCCGCAAAATCAGCTGAATATAACTCCAAGATAGAATCAGTTACTTTAATGGCTGAGAGCAAGGGACAGAAACTTGCTGAACTGAAAGCAGAGATTACTCGCCTCCAGCAAGAATTTGAAGAGGAAACTGCTAATCACCAACTTATGATTGAACAATTCAATGCCTTAATTCAGGAAAGGGAAGAGTATGAGGCAACCCATAGTGCAGAAATTACCCGCCGGACAATAGACATGCCAGTTTTTAATGAAAAAACAGGAATGAAAGAGGCTAGAAGAAAGGTGACATCTACTCATGAAGAAGAGCTGCAGACTCTGAAGCAGCAGATCGACAATTTGATCATTCCTCCTTTTTAATAGAACTTTTTATATTTTTGTGTTTATTGCTGTAGATGCATTTCTGTAATGCCTCATATTTTTTGAAAAATAAAAGATATTTTGTTGTGGCTCCATTATTTATTGCATATCTTATTTAGATATAAATAATAGAGATAAAAAATCTATTCAGAGGTGTAAGACATGATATATTTCTTGTAGAAAATAATTATATTTATTATATCTGCTCAGAGGTAATATGGACGTGGCAGAATATATTGAATACTATTATTTCAATTTGACAACTTAATCGAAAACGACAAGTTGCTGATATAGAAAATGAACGATGATGAATCGTCAATGTATGTGAGATAAATGAACGGAAAGACCGTCAAATGATGGATGATAATGAACGGGATGAACCGTCAAGTGGTGATGAATGAATTAATGAACGGATGAACCGTCAGGTGGTGAATAAATTTAATGAACGGATGAACCGTCAGGTGGTGAATGAATTTAATGAACGGATGAACCGTCAGGAGATAATAAATGAACGGATAAACCGTCGAATGAATGTAATAAATGAACGGACGAACCGTCAGGCATTAATGAACGGACGAACCGTCAGATGAATGTGTCGCTTCGTTATTTGAGGAACTTCTGCCTATAAATATAGCAGAAATCTGACCGGAACGAACACTTCTACTCTTCAACATAAAAATGTCATCTGGAGAAGCATCCAAGAAGGCTGAAATCGTCCCGAAGGCTCAGAAGGGCACTAAAGAACGCCCTGCTGATCCTGTTCAACCGAAGGCAGCAGAAACAGGTGAAGGTTCGTCTGCACCCCAGCCGCCACGAGACATTTTGAACTTCCTGCTCGAACCAGGAAGGACTGAAGAAGAAGAAGCCATGAGGATGGCCGCTTGCAAGTTCCTCGTGGGTTCCAGCAAGGAGGTTCTCG
Organism: Iris pallida; assembly: GCA_029216955.1. Taxonomy (NCBI): domain Eukaryota; kingdom Viridiplantae; phylum Streptophyta; class Magnoliopsida; order Asparagales; family Iridaceae; genus Iris; species Iris pallida. The sequence continues at coordinate 2,840,065 of JANAVB010040218.1, read as the reverse complement.
GCTCTTTTGCTGATCGTGTTTTCGAGAAGGACGACAGTAGCCCGCGTCCCATGTAGAGAAAGATGATAGTGATCTTTAATATCATGTACTCTCATATAATGAAATAAAATTTGACTTTTATTTATGAACTTGATTCTGTCTGATAATTTACAAGCATTTACATTTATACATAATACTTCTTAAGGAACTTGCCATTGATAGGCATCATAGCAACTCGACCATCAAGCTCTGAGAGTTGATAAGCTCCATTTGAGAAGACTTTGCTTACGACATAGGGACCTTCCCATTTCGCATCGAATTTTCCTTTGCTCATATGAGTCATAGTCATAGGACGTCTGATCGTTAGAACAAGTTCTCCTTGCTGAAATGTTCTGACTTTAACTTTGCCGTTGAAAGTCTTCGAGATGCGGGCTTGGTATAACTCAATATGCTGTTGAGCCATTAATCGCTTCTCATCAAGTGCTTCTACTTCTTGAAGTCGAAGAAGATCGTTATTCTCTGTAGTAAGCTCGTTAGCAATGGCAATCCTTAAAGAAGGAATTTGCAGCTCCAAAGGAAGAACAGCTTCACAGCCATACACCAAAGAGAAAGGTGTAAAGCCTGTAGGATTGCGGACCGTAGTTCGGTAGGCCCAAAGACATTCGTCGAGTTTCTCACTCCAATTTCGTTTGTTAGTGGATACAAACTTCTTAAGGAGCTTGATGATGGTTTTGTTAAAAGCTTCAGCTAAACCATTAGCGGCAGGATTGTATGCTGTCGAGGCAACATTGTCAATCCGGTGATCATCACAGAATCTGGTAAACTTCTGGCTGATGAATTGAGGTCCATTGTCATGGATGGTTCTTCGAGGTACACCAAATCTATAGATGACGTGGTGTTTAACAAAGTTGATGACGCTACTAGTCTTGACTTCAGCAAGAGGTATAGCTTCAGCCCACTTGGAGAAGTAGTCCGTTATTGCCAATATGAACCGATGTCCTCTAGAAGAAGGAGGATTGATGGGACCTATGACATCCATGCCCCATGCTTCGAAAGGCCAGGAAGAAGCAGTCGGATGAAGGAATTCCGATGGTTGATGAATGAAGTCTGCATGGATTTGACAAGCACGACATTTCCTTGCATATTCAATGGCATCTGATACCATAGAGGGTCAGTAATAACCCATGCGTCTAATGCGATCCTGTAGTTTAGGACCAGGTTGATGTGCTCCACAGACACCATCGTGAGCTTCACGCAAAACTTGTTCAGCTTCATCACCAGCGAGACAGCGCAGGAGAAGACCGTCATAAGTTCGTCGATAGAGGGTCTTAGTAGTTTGATTGTAATAGAATCGGAGAGATCGTCGACGAACACTCGTAGCCTCCTTAGGATCTTCAGGGAGTATGTCATGAACTACGAAGTCGATAAAAGGAGTTCTCCAGTCTTCATCGATAACATTGACTTCAGCAAAGTTGCTGAATTCAATATTACGATTGTTTTCGATGCAGAACAGTTCTCGGTTGGAGATAACTACCACCTGCTGTCTTTTGATAGGGATAGCTAAGACAGCTGCAAGATTGGCCAAAGCATCTGCTTCGGTATTGCAAGCTCTTCGAACATAGTCGATGAAGAAAGCTTTGAATGATATAGCTATATTGATTGCTATTTCATGATAAGGCACCAGGTCTTGATGACGTACTTCATAGGTTCCTCTAACCTGATTAACAACCAGCTTAGAATCGCCGTAGACTTCGAGATATTCAACATTCAGTTGTTTAGCTAACTGAAGGCCGATGAGTAGAGCATTGTACTCCACACATTGTTGGAGCAAGGTTCATCTAAAGAGTAGGCTCTTTGGATAGTTGATCCGTCTGGAAAAACGAGGACCACTCCAACTCCTGCTACAATAGCACCATTTGGTCCAATTCTCGATGTACCATCAAAGAATAAACGCCATGTTGGAAATTCTTCAGAGATCATGTTGGCTTCCAATGTCTCGTCTGGAATTTTGTCATAGAGTTTAGATGTCTCAGGCACAGGATGAGCTGCTAAGAAGTCCGCCAGCGCTTGACCTTTGACAGACTTTTGTGGAACATACACCATGTCATATTGAGCTAGCAGGATTGCCCATGTAGCCAGCCGAGAATTAAGTGTGCTAGGCTTCTTCATGAGTACCCTAAGAGGATTAACTCGGGATATGACATGAATAGTTTGGCCAATGATGTAATGTCTCGTTTTCTGCACAGCAAACATGAGAGCCAGGCATTCCTTTTCGACCGGACTATAACGGTGTTCAGCACCAATCATAGTTCGGCTAAGATAATAGATAGCCTGTTCATGGCCTTCTTTGTTCTTTTGGGCAAGAAAAGCACCCAATGAATGGTCCATAGCACGGACATACATCAAGAATGGAATGCCAGAGATTGGTGGCACCAAGACTGGTGGATTCATAAGATATCGTTTGATATCGTCGAATGCTTGTTGACACTCTTCAGTCCAAACAAAAGATACACCCTTCTTCATTAGTTGAGTGAATGGTTTGCAGCGTCCAGACAAGTTCGAAATGAATCGCCTGATGTACGCAAGTCGGCCTTGGAATCCTCGTAGCTCTTTTAGGTTGCGTGGAGGACGCATCTCTTGGATGGCTTTGATCTTCTCGGGATCCACGTGTATACCCTTAGAGGTAATGACGAAGCCGAGAAATTTGCCACTAGAGACACCCAAGAATGACTTGGTGGGATTCATCTTGAGCTGATGTTGACGCATGAGATTGAAGATCGTTCTCAGATCTTGGATATGATCTTCTTTTAGACGACTTTTGACGGCGATATCGTCAACGTAGCATTCGACTGTCTTGCGAAGATGTTCTCTAAAGATGGTACTCATAGCCCGTTGGTAGGTTGCACCAGCGTTTTTGAGACCAAATGGCATCACTGTATAGCAATAGACACCACGAGGAGTACGGAAAGAGGTATGCTTTTCATCTTCAGGATTCATCTTGATCTGATTATACCCAGAGAATCCATCCATGAAAGATATTCGCTCGAACCCACAGGTATTGTCAATCATGACATCCGTGATAGGGAGAGAAAATTCATCTTTTGGACATGCTTCATTAAGATCCCGGAAGTCGATGCAGACTCGAACTTTGCCAATTTTCTTTAGAACTGGAACGACGTTGGCCACCCAGTCAAGATGCTGCTCTTCTCAAATAAAACCACAAGCAATGAGCTTCTTGACTTCATCATTGATTGCATCCATCATTTCTGGTTTAAAATGCCATTGTTGCTGCTTAACTGGTTTTGCATTAGGCAAAATATTTAGTTTGTGTGTAGCAATCTTGGGATCTAAACCTGGCATGTCTTCATAACTCCAGGCAAAGACGTCGATGTATTCTTTAATAAGAAGAATCAACTCTTGTTTGTCTACTTTTGGAAGATTCTTGCTGATGAAGATTAGACGAGGCGACTCGCTTTCTCCTACATCAACTTGAACTAATTGATCTTCAGTAGGAGGTTCATGTTGTTCAAAGCAAAGTACCCATTGGTTATCCATATGTTGAGCCCAAGCATCTGTTTCAGGATTTTCTTCAACGTCTTCATCATAGCCTTCTGGTAGTTTAGCGGAGACCATGTTAGATGATATGATCAGCCTGTGAACTTCACCAATGCTAGTATCAGAATCCCAAGATCTAGAATCAGATGAATTAGAGCGTTCTTCACTGTCTGAGTCAGAGACTGCTGGGGTTAACAGTGGAGGAGAAGTATATCCGAGACCTTTCTTAGTCCTGCTGTAGTACATTTTCGACTTTCCTTCCGGAACAGTCGTGCGGATAGGAGTTCGTCTACCTTTACCGTAATTGAGGCCACTTTTGAAGTCATAGCCCATTTTCCGGATGATATCTTTTGATTGTTGACTATAACGATGGAACTGGAGACGTCCCGTATCATTAAGTTTGCTATCATCCGTATAGCTGAATTGTTTTTCTGGTCCTTTACTAAAAAGTATTGGACTTTCACCTTTCTTTCGAGAAGGGTGAATACGGTAAGAATCATCTGGATCTTCAAGTGAGACTTCTGTCTGAAGAGATTGTACAACTCCCATTGTAATTGATTGGAAGATATCTAACATATCCAAATAGCATTTAGTATAATAAATAACATCAGTATACTGGAAAGTAGGTACTTTTTCATTGATTTGTACATCAGTATTTACAACAGGACCTTTAGCCTTAGTAGGCTTGGTCAGATTAATTACAAGAGGGGGAGAAAAAGAACGTAGGGGAGACTTGTTACGACGGAGGTCGATAACAAGTGGCTCAGAGGAGGTGAGCTCCCTTTTTTCCTTGTTGCGAGTGAGATCAACAACAAGTGGCTCAGAAGGAGTGAGCTGCTTTTTGTCCTTGTTACGACGTAGGTCGATAACAAGTGGCTCAGAAGAGGTGAGCTTCCTTTGATCTTGATCAGCATCAACTGATTTCTTTTGAATTGGCAAGTGAATAGCCAGTGGTTTAGAAGACTGAGGATGTGAAACTCGCCCTTTGACAGGTATGATAAGAGTGTCTTTGGGCATTGCTTCTTGTTCTTCTTCAGTGTCTAAGGCTAACACAATCTTCATGAATTCATCCTTGTACATCCGAGCATCGTTGCAGTATGCTTCAACGCCTTTGAAAGGATAAAGATCCGCAACTTCCTTATGGACCTCTCCCTTATCATCAACATATTTGAAACATTGATGAAGGGTTGATGGAACAATATTATGCTCATGTAAGAATGGTCTCCCCAATAGAGCATTATAAGAACAACCATGATTGTTAATGATATAGAAGGTAACTTTTGTACGAAGATTGCTTATTTGGAGTTTTAAGTGAATCTTGTCCAAAGGTTCACTCCTTCCCTGATTGAATCTAAGGATGGTGGTGATTGTGGTGGAAAGACTATGTACAGGAATTTTCAGAGCATCGAGCATTGTTTTCGGCATGATGCTGAGAGCAGATCCTGGATCTATCAGGATACGATCGAATTTCATCGAATCAACATATCCTGTATAGTAGAGAGGACGTTCATGCCTATTATCCTCCATCAGCATGTCATCTTGTGTGAAAGTAATGTTCGGAATCAACTCCATAACACTATGACAATGTAGACAAGAGACTGGTTCTGCTTCCGGCTTCTTGAGAAAGGCTAAACAAGTCTCAGCTTGCATAAGAGCTTCACTTAAAGTTTCTCGCGTCTTTCTGGAAAGACACAAGAGCTCAAAGATAGATAGCCTTGCTGGGGTATTAGCTAGTTGAGCCAATATATCAAAGTTGTAAGGCTTCTTAAGCCCTGTAGGGAATGATTTCTTCAAGGGTTTATCAAAACGGACTTGTTGTTTACCTTTATCAGCAGTCACTGGTTTGGGAGGAATATGAACCACAACTGGTGAAGATATAGAAGGAATTTCTTCAATAGCAGCAGGTTGTGCTGGAACAGGTTCAGAAGAAGAGGCAGGATTCTCTTGAGATTCAGAGTAATCTTTCAGATAAGTTTTCCCTGATCTGGTGTCCAACAGAATTTCTTCATCAACTATGGGGTCAAAAGACACCATGTTGCAGATCTTGGTCTTATTTTTGGAGCGACCTTTCTTCTTGGAAGAAGAAGAATCCTCGAACTCTGAAGTAAGAGCGGGATGGATCTACATAACCTCGCCATTGTCAAGAGACAAAGGAACGAGACCTTTGTTTGGTGGAGAAGGAAGATTTTCAATCTCGAGAGTAGCCATCGGAATAGGAATAACACCATGCTGTATCATCTGCGGGGGAAAATTACCGAACTGGACTGAAACCATATTGGCAGTGACAATCTTCTCATCTTGCTGCAGAGTAACAACTCCAGCATTGACAAGCTCTTGAATCTTACCCTTGAGCACATAACATGCTCGAGTAGGATGTCCAATGAATCGGTGGTAGACACAATACTTAGGATGATCGGTCTTACCGACTTCATCAGGTTTCTTTGGGTCTGGAAGTTGGATCTTATTGCTTTTGAGTAAGCAATCGAAGATGCTTGCTGTGTCATTTTCATCAAACGAATACTCTACCTTAGGGCGAGGATCCCTCGGTTGAGTTGCAGCAGGAGTAGAAGTAGATGTAGGCGGAGCTACATTGACAGCCAAGGACTCTTTGCTTTTCAGGTTAATGTTCAGAGTTTCCTTGTTCTTGCGGTTGTTCTGACGATTACCGCCACCTGATCATTGATGTTCGTCCCAATCTGGGTTAGACATCTGTACCCCCAGCTGTTTGAACTTTTCAGCACTCACTTCAGCTGCTTTGGCGTTGACGATAAAGGATGGCCAGTCTTGGAACTGAGTTGAGCCTGTCCACATACTGATGATAGGCAAGAGATTTGCCTTGCAAGTGTCTATGGTAACAGCAGCAGGAGTCCCTGGAGGCATCTTCAAGGCTTCTCGACGGAAACATTCGATGAAACTCTCAGCAGTTTCATTATGTTTCTGTTTGATTTTATTGAGGGCAGACATAGTCATGTCATTGAATCCCTCATAGAATCTTTCCAGAAAGATCTGCTTAAGTCCTGAAAAAGAAGTAATACAACCATCGGGCAGACTTCTGTACCAGTCGTATGCTACGTCGGCTAAATAACCGACGAACACCCTGGTAAGAAGAGCGTCATTTGGTTGGAGTTGAACAGTCATTACCTCGAAGTGATTGATGAACTGGCTTGGTGAGGTACTGCCGTCGAAAAGAGAAATTGTTGGAATCTTGTATTTGGGAGGAAATGGAACTTCCTTCCATTCAACTGGGTATGGCTGCTTGATTCCCAACCTTTGCAAATTGTCCTTCTCTTTGAAGGCTTCGAACTGAGTTCGCAAGAGTTTGACAGCTTCATTGGTGTCTTCAGATGATGAAGAAGGATCCGGCGGAGTCAGAGTAGTAAGAGGAGGAACAGCATTGTAAGCACTACACCCAGCTGACTGACTAGGTGTAGTTTGAACTTGTACTTGTACATGAGGCATTTGAGAAGGCATTACTCCCAACCCAGCATTGACAGGTACTGAAGATGCTATGATCTCCAGACTTACGATAGGTATAGTTGGTGGTATGGCATGTTGGGCCACAATGATAGAATGCATACTAGCGACCATTTCAGCCATGGTCTTTAGCTTGTCTTCAAGTGCAGCGATTCGCTGTTCTTGATTTGCAGACGTTGAAGCATCTTGATCATCAGTGACAACATAAGATGTCACTTCTCTTGGTACAGTGGAAGACACTGTCTGTTCAGAACTTTCGCTGTATGCATCATAGTCGGAGAAAGAGTCATCTCCTGATTGAGAAAGAGGGAAATGACCAGAAGGATCTTGAGGAAGATTCCTTTGACCGATTGTATCTCGGCTTCGGGAACGAGTATGTTGGAATACTCCCTCAGAAGATTCTTAAAGTAGATCCAGATACCATTGACTTGGTTTGCGAGGTTTGCCATGCTTAGAGCACCTTCTACCCCCAGTGTCTCGAGAAGTCATGTTAACAGAAGCGTACAACACTTCTTCATCTTCTGACATCGGTTCTATTTTAGCAAAAGTCAAACGATCAAAGACAGATCGTTTTGTTGTTTGACAGCAACATTGGATGATGATTTTATGATTGCAATGATGATCAGATGATTGAACTGAAGGAGTTGAGGCATTATCCCGTTTTTGCCTGAGATGTTCTCGGAGATCAGAAACCATGCCAGGACGAGGAAAGGTTCGAGGAATATGTTCTTTAACAACATTCGGAACATGGTTCCGATTCTTCAAATGTTTTATCCCCTGTGTGTACAAGGAAGTGCTCACCTCATTGGCATAGGTATCAGGATTTTTGTTCCTGGAGGTTTGTCTTTGAGGCTTGACCTTCGGCATAGGTTGCTTACGTTTTGCCGAAGTTGGCCTGTTAAGATATGTTCTTAGGTCTGCAAATTCACCCCCAGGGGTTTCTGTTTGAGACACCAACAGTTTTCCCTGTTTGGAACGGGATATTTTGAAAGTTGGAAGGTCTTGGAATTCTGCTACTGGGGTAGGCAGAATACCTCTTTGATCAGTACAAGTTCCCTTGTCATGAAGGAAAGAAGAATCCTTGTTTGTAGGAGTTCTTGTACTGACAGGTGCCGAAACACGTTCAATTTGATCTTCTTCAGTAAAGACCGAGGAAGACTGAGAAAAGACCAAATGGCCTTTTCCTTTATTTTGAGAAGAAGGGTTAGCTAAAGAGCGTTTCCCACTGTTGTCTTCCAAGTCATGAGACAAGGAAGTCTGAGAAAAAAACAACAGGCCTTTTCCTTTGTTTTGAGGAGGAAGAGGAATAGCAAAAGGACTACCCCCAGTAGATTGTGCTGGAACAGCAGAGTGTTTAAGGGAAGGAACAGGGGTTTTCCCTTTGTTATGAGAAGAGGAGAGTTTAGCCAAAGGGCTGTTACTCTTGGATTGCGCATGCTTGATTTGCGCATGGGTAGATGGCGCACTGGCCACTTGTGCATTAGAAACTTTGGCAGAAAGTGCACTGGTTCTGACCACAGAAGGTGTGGTTTGCGCATTAGGAGTCCTTGCTTTGGAGTGCTTGGGATGCATTTTGGTTGTTGGAGTGTTGGTTTGCGCAGAAAAAGCTACTGCCAACTGCGCCAGGGTCATAGGAGTCTTGAATTTTGACAAGACAGCATATGAAGTAGCCTGTGCAACAGTTGCAACAGATTGTACAGCAGTATCTGAAACAGTTTGTGTATCAGTTGCTGAGACAGACTGTGTAAGAGTTGGCACAGCAGATTGTGCAACAGTCTGGCTAGCAGATTGTGCAACAGTTGACACAGCAGATTGTGCAGCAGTTGACACAGCAGATTGTGCAGCAGTCTGGCTAGCAGATTGTGCAACAGAGTGTGCAGCATCCTTGGTGGCAAAACTGCCAGATTGTGCAGCATTCTTGGAGACCCATACTGAGCGCACTTTGCTCTTGGCAGAAGTGGCTGAAGTACGGGGAGAGGTCTTGGAGTTGAGCATCGCCTCATAGGCTGTCTGGTTGACTTTAACAACCAGCGTCTTCTGCGTCTTCCCGATAGACGCTACATCACATTGAGTTGCTACTTCCTCATCGGAGGAGAAAGTTGTCCCCAGCAGAGTCGTCATTTTGTTTGAAAAAACAAAAGTATAAAACTTTATTGATACAAACTGTGTAATAAAGATTACAAGAATTCTGGGAAAATTACAACTATAGGAATCCAATCTAGATGACGATTTCTTTATCCCTTGGACGATGTGAACTTTGAAGACGGAGCCTTTGAAGTTGAAGACAACTCTGGAAGTTGAAGGCAAAAGCCTCGGAAGAATGCAGCAGCACTTGGGTAAGAACTCCTGGACTCTCTGATTTCTGATCTCTAATTCGTGATCTTGATATCTGATCCCCCTTGAATGAAGACTTGAAACTCTATTTATAGAGTTCTGAAAATAACTAACTTTTAGTTATTCTGGACTGCGCAGGATGGTTTGCGCAGCAATGGACTGCGCAGCAATGGACTGCGCAAGCAGTTGCTGGATCATGGGCCAACTGTCTTTGACACATGGCATCATTTGATTGAAATGCGCATGATCATGCATAGGCAGTTGCCACGTTATGAGCAATTGATGGCCTGAATGCCACGTGTACTTTGTCAGTTATGTTGATAGAATGCGCAGACTGAATTGTGCAGCCTTAGTTTACGCAGAATCAGACTGCGCATAAATGGATTGCGCTGCCAGCTGTTAGCTGCCCTCGAGCACTATACGGCGCAATAAACGAACAGTTTCCTCGTTCTCCGTGCTGTCAGTTGTCAGAAAGATTTGATTTGATTTAGGTAATAATGACTCTTGCCACGTCCGCATGCGCAGTTGGGAGTGTGCGCAAAACAGTGTGCGCAATTGGATTGCTGCGCAATCTGTTGTCTGCATAATTCACCAAAATGATGTATATCTTGATTTCTTTGACTTTGTTTATTGATGCAACTTGATCTTTTAGGACCTACAGTTGGTACTTGCCTTAGTGGGTGGAGGAAATAAATGAGAGGAAGTAAATGAGAGGAGAGAGAATGAGATGAGTTATATATAAAGATCTTGGACCCATGGGTTCATGATGAACCAAAGGGTTCATGATGAACCATTGGTGAACCAAGAATAGGTTACCCAAATGAGCCAAAACTGTAGGCCCAAATGCAGAAAATAAACTAGGAAATAATATTTTGTCGAATATTTTTGGGAAATGTATGAAGAAATACTGCATAATAAATATCGTATAAATTTAAGGTAAATATAATTTATCGGTTTACGTATTAAAATACGTATTCCAGGTTTGGGGAGTGACATTAACCCTCATATTCCCTCTCAAACCATGTGGCCAATTTCCCAGTCTAACAGTGGCCTCTCTTGGCCAACTGCTAACAGTGGGCCTAGGCTACTGCACACTCAATTTCAGGTCCAAATAGGACCTGCCTACTGCTCCTACTGCTGCTATGGCCTGCTGCTGTAAGGTCAAGCCCCAGCTACTCTCTACTGTCCTGCAAATGCAAGCCAGGCCAAGCCAAGGCTGCTACTGCTAACTCCTGCCCACTCCTCCTCTAACACCACTTAACAGGACACTAACTCCCATCTACCAATACAATCAAATGTAAGGAATAAGTAAATTGAAAAAGAAAAGGAATCTGAAAACAACTAAGCCAACTGAGAACACATCTATAGACTGAAATTAGAATGCAAAAGAGTGTCAACAAGGGCATGAATGTGTCTAAGTCTGCAGTGGTATGTGTGAGTATATAGGGAAGCACATTGTTCTCTGTTTAGGCATTTTAGTGAGTTCAGTGTCAATGTGAATGGAGTGTATGCAGGCATGAGTGCTCTGGTACCAATAAATGTGAGTAATGGGGAAATGTATCAAGGAATGGACTGTTCTCAGTTTTGGTGCAAATGGGTGTGTGTATATGTAGAACTTAGTTAAAAATGCAAATGTTCTCAGATTTCAGAATTAGATGTGCAACCACAGTGTCAATGTCATTTCCTCTGTGTGTGTGTGAATGACAGAGAATGGTTGTGTGTCAGAGGACTGAAATCAGTGGGTATGCAAAGCATGGTGTCAATGACAGTGAACTAATTTACTTGTAAATGACTGTACATGGCAATAACTAAAAAAATAGTTTAAGAAAAGGGATGAAGTTCATGGATTAAATTCTGAACATGCATCATGGCAGTTCATGAAACCAAAACCCAATTCGACACCTAAAAATCCACACAATCAGTAACCAATCAATAACAGTACTAACACACATGTGTATGAGTCTAACATTGACAAATTAAACATCAAACCAGTTTAAAAGAAACCAGAAATAAATTTCAGAAATTTAGACTGAACGCGTATCAGTCAAACAAAGAATTTGAAATTGATAGTTAAAACCATGTCAATATTATAAATAAATGGTTGGTAATCATCAACCACATGTGCACGTGTCCCCACAAGCCTAGACGTGTCCACGAAGTGGACACAATCGTGTCAAAACCAACGAAATAACTGTGTCAGGAAACAGTGCAACATGGGCCTCGTGCAGCCGTGTCGAGCCCTCGTGCTCTCGACACAAGGTGACACGTGTCTCGTGCTCGTGCACAGAGGTTCGCATAGTGTAGGGCTAGGTGTCTAGGGTCCTGTATTGAGTCGGGGTCGTGTCGTGTCTGATTTATAAGGCCGTGTCAGTGGCTAAATTGGCGCATGCACAGCGCGCACGCGCGGCCAGTGCGGCCAGTGCGAGTGAGATTTCTCACTGATCACTCAACGAAACCCGACCAAATTTTGTGTGCATCGTGTCAGACACTAGGCGCACGTTTCCACAAAATTTTGTGACCTGAGTCGCCGTGTCGTGTCCGCAATGGCACCCGAGCAGCAGGGCAGCGCACCGGGGCCTCATGCATGCGATTGTGTCTAAATATGGACACGAACGTGTCCAAAAATGTGCTCAGTTGGACACCAATATGTAGTACACATATAGATCTAGGAATTCAATCAAAAAGATTTGGAAAAACAGAAAGAAAATCCCTCTTAGGCATTTCATCAAACACCTAGGATACACTACGACACGTGTCCGATACAGACCCCAAACGGACACGAAATCCACCCAATTTTGAGGTACAGCTAGGGGACACCTAAACCTAGCCTAATATGCAAAGAAATCAAAATAATAATGCAATTTAAAGGGTTTTACCTATAGGTGCAAATTGCATGGAAAAGCTCCAAATGGGAGGTGTTCCTCTTGATGGCCAAAAGCTCCAAATTGATCTCAAACTGAAATTAACCTCCAGAAATGATAACTATACAGAAATTAGAACATAACGCAAAATACTAGGATTAAAAAGGAATTAAAATAGATTTATGAGGATTTTTGGAAGGGGAAAAATACCTTTCTTTCTCCAAGTGTTGGAATGAAATAAAAGAGGCAAGCCCTAATGAATAAGTGTTTATATAGGGTGGGATCCCTATGTGGTTGGTATAAGCTCAATAATTAGGGTTAGGGTTTACTAAATGGCCCATGGGCTTAAGTCATGATCAATCAAATCATTAAGCTATAAGTCATTTCATGAAACCACAAGCCATGACTTAAATTCACTTAAACTAATCCTCCTAATCCAAAATTAGTTTCTAATGACTAAAAGTAGGTTAACCTAAGTTAGACTAGGGTCACCATGGCTAGGGTTAGCTTCTAGGCTAGTCTACTAGGTCTCAACAAGTCAAGGTCAACTAGAATTCCCCAATTCAATAAATCATCTAATAATTCAAGTAAGTCAAAATGACCAAATTACCCCTAGGCTAAAAATAATAATTAAATTATTCTAATGACATGGTTAGGCTCTAGGTCATGCAGTCTCTAGGGTTTCACTGGCAGCACATCAAAATCACAAGTCATGACTTAAACCAGTTTTTAAATAGTTTAAAAATTATTAAAAATTACCAAAAATCATAATATGAAATAAATATCAATAATTAATAATTATAATTACAAAATTTCAAAATTACCCTCATTCCAGAAACTGGGTGTTACACCCGTAGTTTCCCGTCTTTGTGTAAGATGTTGCCGGAGATCAGTTACAACCACATGACGAGAAGAAGTCGGAGGGACATATTCCTTAATGATGTTAGGAACATGTCTCCTATTCTTCAGGTGTTTGGTTCCTTGAGTATACAAAGATGTACTCAACTCATTAGCATAGGTAGAAGGGTCTTTCTTTTCTAACTTTGGCTTTTGATACAGATTGGCCCTTGGCATAGGGTTCTTACGTTTTGTCAAAGCTGATATTGGTTGACGCCTATTGAGATAAGCGCGTAAATCTAAAAATTTTGCTCCTGGTGTCTCTGTTTGTGATACCTTCAATTTTTTTTGTTTGGATTTTAAAATTTGTAAGGTAGGAAGATCTTGGCCAGACCCCACAGGAGTAGGCAATATACCTCCGTGATCAGTATTCTTTCCAGTATCAGAGATCCGAGGACCTCTGTTTAAAGGAATAGAATCTGATACATCTTCCTCTGAGTCATAGACCAGGGAAGTTTGAGGAAAGACCAAAGAGTACTTTCCTTTATTTTGAATAGGGTTAGCTAAGAAGCATTTTCCTTTGTTCTGCTGTGTGATCATTTTAGGCATAGATTGCGCCAATTGAGAAAATGCCATAGGACTTTTTCCTTTGTTCTGTCTAGTGTTAGCACTAGGACATGAATTCTCTAAGTTCAGAACTTGAGAATCAGAACAGGGTATAGCCAAAAGACTAGTTCCCTTAAGTTACGCCGGAGTAGCAGATTGCTTGGGTTGCGCCATAGTCCTACGGACTACTGGTAGCACCTTGGCAGCAATTTTGGTAGACTGTGCATGGGCAGCAGAGGGAGCAGATTACACCTTAGCAACAGAAACAGGCTGTACTGGAGCCAATGAGGCAGATTGTGCCATGGTCATTGAGCACTCAAGTTGCGCCTGGACAACAGCGACTGTGGGGGATTTAGGAGTCCACACAGCCCTGTTCTTGGCAATAGCCACTGCGCGCTTATTGCTCTTGGTATTGATCATATTCTCGTAGGCTGTCTGGTTGACTTGAACAACCAGAGTCTTCTGCGTCTTGCCGATCGACGCAATGTCACATTGAGTTGTCACTTTCTCGTCGGAGGAGAAAGTTGTTCCCCAGCAGAGTCGCCATTTTGTTTACAAAAAAAATTTGTTTTATTCCAAACTTGTAAAAGAGTACAAAGTACAATAAATTCTGGGGAAGTATAACTTTAGAAATCTGATCATAAGACGATCACTTTATCCCTTGGACTATGTGAACTTGAAGACTGTAGCCTTTGGAGAATGCATCAGCAATTTTGCAAGAGTTCTTGATCTCCCTTGATGATGATTGGAAACTCTATTTATAGAGTTCAGGAAATAACTGTTTTAGCAGTTATTCTGATGTGCGCGAGGCTGGATTGTGCCATACTGGATTACGCCAACCTTCTGTTGTGCCAACTTCCATTCAGTTGTCAATCGTGTACTAACTGTATTTAGACACATGACATCGTATGATTGAGATGCGCGTGGTCGTGTACGGGATAGTAGACACGTCTTGAGAGATTAGTGGCATGTGCGCCACCTCATCCTGTTTTAGAATGTAAGTTGTCTCAACTTTATCAGGTTGTGCGAGCTTCAGTCAATAAGTCAACCGGCGCTTGATTTAAGGTGCGCCTACACACGTGGCAGCTTCTGAGTAAAAGTCGTTCAGGTTGCGCCCAGGCGCAACTAAGGATTTTATTTAGATTGTGCCTGGGCGCAACTCACGAAATGTACAGGACAGCTGTTCACTAACTTTCTTTGAGCGGCACACTTCACGAGATTCGAAGAGATTTTTCTCGTTCTTTGTTGTGTCAGTCGTCAGTATGGTCAGGTAATGATGACCATTAAGTGTCAGATGCCACGTAGGCTTTGGCGCAAAAAGATTGGACGGAGTCTGTTATCAGGCACAATCTGATTAGTGGCCCAGTCTGCTTCATATCAGTGGCGCAAGTTGACTTTTAGGGCGTAACTTGATCACTGATCAGTATATTGAAGGCGCAACTTGATTTTTAGGCTCTACACATGTAATAGTATCCAATATTATTATCACACCAATTGGCCGATGTGTTGTTGTCTTCAGCATATTTAATGATGAGGTGAGGGTCAAGTAGACAGTACATAACAGATGAAGAAGTAGAACAGAAAATGAGACCATCTCCCTTTATGGTTGAGTGCATATGTAAGGAGCTCGGTAATTACTTCTTGTATATGCACTTTACACAGTAATTAACGGAACGCTGAATTTAGTTTCTTATCTTGTGGTATTTAGGTCGATAGTCTGGACGCAACACTAGTGTAGCTCCCCTTCCCGAAAATTTTGAATTATTTTTTTATTATTATTTATTTGATTTAAATGGTAATTTTTAGAATTTTAGAATTAATTATTTGGTTAATTATTACGATAGATGGTCTTAGTCATAGTTGAGATTTGGAGTACAAGGTGACTAGGAATTACGGCACAGATAGTACAGTGGCGTGCTTTGACTAGTGTATTAGCCCTGGTAGGGAAGGTCGAGCCTTAGTGACGTCCTAACCAAGAAAACCAGGCCAAGTTGCGATTTAACCCTCACCGAAGATTTTATTTATTATTTAATTATTTATTATTAATGTTTATTGACTTGTGGAAGATCCGGTTGTACCAAACCAGTCTGTACTGGAAAACGAACTGAGCCAAGCCCATGTAGTCAATGCAGTACGATCAACGGCGTCCATGTAGACGTACATATTGCATTTATTATTTCTGATTTTTAAATAGGCATTTCGTATATAAAGGATTTATATACATAAATATAATTTATTATTACTGAATTAATATTCTATCTTTAGAAATAGGATAAATACCTTCCTAATTACCCTTATGCATGTTGGAATATTTAGACTACATATTATGTCTGTACATTTATTATAGATTTTTCTTATTAGTATCATTATTATTGATTTTTATATTGTTATTAGATTTATAATAATAAAATATACTATTTAGTATTCTAGATTATTTGTGAAATAAATATTATTGTTGTATGTATATATTTTATTATAAGCCAACACTATTAGAATATATATTCCTAAGATTTACTTTTGGACTTTGGGAGTATTCATGCCTATAGGGAATATACGTATATATGTAGAGATATATATAGTTTATATGTATATAGATATATATAGATATAAATAAAAATATTATCTATGGGTGTATATATATATATATATATATATATATATATATATATATATATATATATATATATATATATATTTTTTTTTTTTTTTTTTTTTTTTTTTTTTTATATAGATATAGATATAAATAAAAATATTATCTATGGGTGTATGTGTATGCGTATATATATATATATATATATATATATATATATATATATATATATATATATATATATATATATATATATATATATATATATATATATATATATATATATTTTTTTTTCTATTTCTATATATATATATATATATATATATATATATATATATATATATATATATATATATATATATATATAAATATATATATATATATATATATATATATATATATATATATATATATATATATATATATATATATATATATATATATATATATATGTGTGTGTGTGTGTGTGTATGTATATATAAATTTTTTTTTATGTGTATGTATATATAAATATATATTATATATGTTTTGCGTGTATATATATATATATATATATATATATATATATATATATATATATATATATATATATATATATATATATATATATATATATATATATTTTTTTTATATATATATATATATATATATATATATATATATATATATATATTTTAAGGAAATTTTATTGAAAACTTAAAGGAGCTCAAGAAGAGCATTACAGACGGATATGGGCCGAAAAACAAAAGGGCCCTGCATTAGTTACATAACTGCAAACCAAAGTAATGCTAGATTTTCGAAAATTCGAGGAACCCGAATTTTGACCATCTGCAATAGGGGTAACCGTTCCGAAATTTCAAATTTTGAAATTTCAAATTAGTGAAATAGCCAAAAAGTCAAAAGAAGAAGGCAGGAGAAACGTGGTTCGGGGCCCAAGGGGCGCTAGGCCCAAGGGGCACAAGGCCCAAGGGGCACACTGCCCCAAGATGGGGCGCGCAGCCCGATGGGCGCGCAACACAAGGTTCTCAGCCCCCCCTCCGCGTGCATGTATGTATATATATATATATATACATAAATATATATATATATACATATATATATATATATATATATATATATATATATATATATATATATATATATATATATATATACACGGCCACGTATATATGTATGTATACGCATATATACGTGGCCGTGTATATATATATATATATATATATATATATATATATATATATATATATATATATATATATATATCCATTAGTTTAAGTGTTAAGAAATAGAAATTACAAAAGAAAAACATCGGAGCCCAGGTCCAGCCCAGCCGGCCCAGGCCCAAAGACCCGATCCCATAGCCAGCTGAACCCGGCAGGCCTGCAGTTCATTTCCCAACCCCGCTCGGTTTAACCTTAGATCAGTTTTTATATATATATCATTATGTATCGGGAGAGGAAGGAAAAAGAAAACGCGGAAGCAGCATCGTAAACCCTAATCCTAACAGTGCCCCGTCGACCCACACACCTGGACACACCCCCACGCGCGTGCGTGGCCGAGCGCCACCGCCGTGCGCCGGAGATGGCAGGCCAGGCGCGGTTTACAACCACAGCTGCAACAGTAACAGCAGTCCTGCGAAGCCACTTCGTGCAGGGATTCCTCCACGACCGATCGATGATTTGTCGAACCGATTTTGCAGGTTCGAACCTAACCTATACCCCTTTATTTCGATATAGTAGTTTCGGTTTAAATCAAAATGGAATCGAGTTAAAAATCGATGCCAACTTGACGAAAATCTGTCTCGAATTAGACAGTAAACACTGTCCCAATGCTCGGTTTGGAAGGCCGATCTTGGTCAATCCAGCAAGAAAACTTAGAAACTACTTAATGACAGTCCTAGACAACCTATAGGGCTTCGAATTCCTTTTTACGGAATTTGATTTCGTCGACTACGTGCCGAGAAATCGAATTTCGAAGTTTAGAAAAAACCTGTTTTTCAAAAACTAAAAATCCTCGATACGACGTGCGTCCCGCCAATCCGGACGACGTGGTCGCGAACCGAAAGCATCAAAAGGTGCGTAACGGCTTCGTGGTCGTGTGGGCTTTGACAGAATTCAAATTGGTCGCGTGTGCGCGACGAATTTGGTGCGTATCCGTCAAAATTTACCGTATCGGCCTCTGTACAAATTGTAGGACCGATTGTTGGAACGAGTTGTAAAGAGCAATACTCTAGAGGGGGGTGAATAGAGTAGGCAGCGAAAATTAACTATTTAAAAATGTTAGTAACAAGATCACAGATAATATATCACAGATATGTAAATGAAAAGTAGAGAGTAGAAAGCAAACGCAAACACAAGGATGTATATTGGTTTTCCTCTTGTGAGGACTAGTCCAGTCGAAAGAACTCTAGCTTCCAGTTGAATCCACTATGGAAAATCACCACAAGTTTTCATCCGAAGTTCTTGCAACTTCTACAACGCGAGCTTTGATCCGAAGTACTCGACCAACTTCAATTGTGAAGAGTCTTTCTTCAATCAAGCCTCTGATTACAACCGCTCTTGAAACTTCTAGACCGTACCGCACTGGCAAATCGACTAGATGATTGTAACTGGCTTGGGATTTGAAAATGAATAGATCAGAATACTTTGGAAGAAGTAGTAGGCTTATAGAGAAGAGATATGAAAGTGAATGAGTGTGTTGAAATGATCGAAATTCTTCTCTATTTATAGTTTTTCCAAAGGCAAAATTCTGACAGAATTCGGGCAGAACTCTATGAGAAAATCTCGTTGGGATCCGTAACTGCAGGAAGACCAAGTTCAAAAAATAACGTTCACTAACCGAACTCTGGCCGAACTCTGGCCGAATTCTGGCCGAACTCTGGCCGAATTCTGTTCGAGTTCTGTTGGAGTTCTGTCAGGATTTTGCAAATTAGTTTTTGGGCTTTTTGAAAAAGTCAAACAGTTAGGAAGTAGTTTGGGCTTTTGTAAGTGGGCTTATTTTCAAAATGAAAGGGTATTTTGAAAACGTTTCTTGGGTAGCCTATTTGCCAGTACGATGCAGTTTATATCGTATTCCTAGACTCAATAAATATAAAAAATTACATTGATAAAATAGGAAAACCAAGAGCCCTTTGATGATGTCTTTCTTCAAATATTTGAGCAGACTTGAAGACGCCTTTTTTCTTGACGGCGGTCGTCCAAAGATAAACAGATCTGAAAATCTGAATACCTTTCGGGGGCTTCGCCCCCGAACTCATGACGGGGGGCGCTGCCCCCTCGACCCCTGTCCGCTGACCGGGCAACGGAACCCCCGATGCGAGTCCCCGGATAGGTCGTTAGGCGGTTCAGAAAAATCTTCTTGTATAACGCCGTCTTTGGTCCATCAATAATTCTCTATTGCATGTGTCCTGGTTTGATCATGTTTTATCATGCTTACAGCATGTCTACAAATACATCTTAGAAGAACAAAGCAGTATGATACAAAACATTTATGACAATGCTAACATAAGGACAATGCTAAGTTTAAGTAGCAACATGATAGTGATTACATGAATATTAGTGATGTCATTATGGTAAACTTAATTGATTAGCCATATTCAAAAACATGATATAATCATTGGGCTAACAATCTCCCCCTTTTTGATTATGGCAAATCCTTTAAGTTTAAGATATATACAATAGATGCATGTATCACTAATAAACACATAATACTAAAATATTGTGTGCTCTTAAACTTATTTCTCCCCCTTTGACATGATCAAAAAATAAGCTCCCCCGTAAGTATAGCTAAAATGAACTCAAGCATAAGTAAAGAAGGAAAGCAAAAATAATAATGATCAAGGATTAGGAGAATAGTGTAACGACAAGTTTGTAGAAAATTACATAAAATGCATAACTAAAGAATAAAAACTTGTCAAAACACAACATAGTTGGTTAAACTTTAACAAAGAACACTGAAATCAAGCAATACATAGTTTACCAACTAGAAATCCAAAAATGAAATATGTTTTGAATGTCATATGACCAAAAAATCTATCAATATAGTAGGAATCAATCATTGGTCATAAATAAATCATGAGGAATAGAAATTCGCAGATCTAGTATATATATAAAAAACAAAAATATAATGAGACTTTTAACAATGATCACAAAAAAATATGATTCATAATTTGCCCATACAAATTAGTGAATCAATTCCATAAAGAGTATAATCATCGAAAAGAGATCAAAATAAGTATACTAGATTATATGCAAAATCTATACTAAAGTTTATGCATTTGAATTCAATTACCTTAGCATGATATATATCCATAAGATAAACATGAAGGTAATGAAGACAAAATACTTGAGAAGGAGAAATCTAGTCGACTTGAATGCTGCCCCACAAAGTATGATCAGTCTAAATATAGATAATCATGAACTTTGAGATAAAATCTCAATAAAAAAATACCAAAAGTAATTTTAAACTTAATTAAATAAGGATAATTAAATATATATTTGGCAAGATAACTTTTAGAAATTCAAATGAGAGAATTAAAAATAAATAATAATAATCATATATTCTCTCATCTAATACAAATCCAAATATCATGAACAACTCAACAAGATATGTTAGGTAAAAAAAATATGATCATGATGAACTAGCTATACCACATATTTGTAGGAACGAAATCGTAAAGCACAATACTCTAGAGGGGGGTGAATAGAGCTGGCAACGGAATAATGCTAATTAAAAAAATGTTAGCAGCAAGATCACAGAATAATAATCACAACTAAATAATATAAAGGCAGAGATAAGAAAGCAAACGCAAAGACAGCGATGTATACTGGTTTTCCTCTGTTGAGGACTAGTCCAGTCGGTAGAACTCTTGCTACCAGTTAAATCCACTATTGGCAAAACCGCAAGTTTTAATTCTTACGAAGTCCTTGCAACTTCTACAACGCGAGCTTTGATACGAAGAACTCGTCCAACTTCAATTGTGAAGAGGTATTCTTCTAATCAAGCCTTCTGATTACAATCACTCAGAAACTTCTAGACCGTACCGCACTGGCAAATCGATTAGAGGATTGTAATTGGCTTGTGATCTGAAATTTAAAGCTCAAGAAAACTCTTTGGAAGACTGAAAGCTTTAGGTAGAGAGAAGATTGAAAGTGAATGAGTGAGTTAAAATGATCGAAATCCTTCTCTATTTATAGGAGTTCCAAAGACAGAATTCTGGCAGAATTCAGGCAGAATTCGGGCAGAACTCTATGAGAAAATCTAGGTCAAATCCGCAACCGCAGGAGGACCAAGTTCAGAAGAATTGAAAAATCAAAACGGCCACTAACCGAACTCTGGCCGAACTCTGGCCGAGTTCTGTCAGGGTTAGGTTAGGTTTTAAAAATAGTTTTTGGGGATTTTTGAAATTTTTTTTGAAAAACTTTTTGAAGCTTTTGTTAATATGAATGTTTTTCAAAACTAAGGACATTTTAAAAACATTTTGAAATCATTTAGGAATAGCCTATTTGCCAGTACGACTCGGTGTACAACGTATTCCTAGACTCAATAAAATAAAAAATATATTGTTCAAAGAAATACAGACTCGAACAGGCAAACAACGCTTCGGTCTTGAACTGTGTAGATAGCCATTCTTGATCATGTCCAAGAGTCCGAGATATCCTGACTAGCTTCATATATCGAGACAGAGTTTGATCAATTATTAAAATCAGTTTGACCATATGACCAAAGGGCCAACAATATTAAGGGTATAAAATAATTGAAACAATTAATTTGCTCCCCTTTAAAATATGCGTATATAGTTCAAAAATAATTTATATGCATAAAATAGATAAAAGAAATAATCACAAGATCTAAGGGATATCCAAGATATGCATCTTTTCTTTTCCTTGATCAAATGCATATAAAATTCTAAACTCAAAACAAATATCATCTTTAGGCAAATAAAAGAAATATCCAATGAATAAATGCTTAAAGAAGAACAAACAAAATATATCTCCAATATATATATATAAAAGAAATATTTTAAGACATTAAAAGATTTTGAAAACTGTCTTTAATAATAACATTTGTAGCCGACAAATTCAATAAATCAAAAAGAAATCAAAAAGACTTTTAAAAAAATATGAAATTTATTACGAAAAACTGTTTTAGTAAATGTTCGAATGCGTCCATTTAGTCCTCAGACAGAAAGCTGGCGATTCGAATAACGGAAACAATTTCAATAAAAGAATCCATAAATCAGAAATAAATCCATTTGAACAAATAAACATAACTAGATAAATGTCCAAAAAAAATGTATTATAGATGTATGGCGTGTCAAAGGAATAATTGATTTGAAACAATTAACTACTCCACCTTTACATGGCTATATCCAAAAATAATAATATAGACAAAATTTTAAAATAAAATTCAGAGACATATTTTCGAAAGTAGGAAACTAATTCAAAAATATTAGGTCTTCTTATCAATGTTTATTTCTTTCCTTTTAAAGCCTTAGCACGGTGTTCACTGACAACCATAGGGTTAAAGAAAAAAAAACGCTTTGAGAGAGAGATTCAATTTGCATGACTTCTTCCCGCAAAGAATTACTATTATAGACAGTAAGTAACTTGAATAAGAAGATAATAATATAAAGCTCAAAATCATTAATATTACGAATATTACACAAGCTAAAGATGAAATCACAATACCATAATATTCAATGATTAGTCACGAATACGAAAAACAATCATCTTTAGACAAAAGAAGAAATATCCATTAAATGAATATTTAAGAATAAAACAATTAAAATATATTTCAAATTAGCATGATGAATAATCGTATAAGTCAAAAGATGACATAAATTGATCTATGCTATAGAACAAGATAGATCAACATATGCTACCTTTTGTGAAAATAGATCATTAAATAATATTATTCATCAAATCTAAAATCCAAAATCCATCAGATAATAATTGCAACTAGATCTCAATAAATCTTTAGTTTAAAAAGCATCGATCAATCTTGGGTTAGCTGTAGAGGTACTGTCCCAGCTAACGGAGGTTCACCGGGGAACACTTAAGTACCGCTTCGCTTCGACCGTAGTCGTGGTTACAGACAGACCTTTTATAGGCTTGTACCCAAAATAAATCTCTTCTTTAATAACCGAGGATTTAAAAAAAATTAGTGCAATATAAAATAAATTATATTCTATGTACTTAAAAATCTTAGAACAATGTAGCATATGGTATAAGATGTATGAATTACATTTATCCATATGTGCTACAAAATCATTGGGTAATAATAAAATATAAAACATTTGTAAATCAAAATGTAGAACCTAGATACGTTGATGTATTCTGGAACCTAGAGGACTGGGTTCAGTACCTTGGATCCAGAACTAGACGATAGTTGCAAGTATACCTTAATAAATCTTAAGTCTATAAAGTATTGATCACTTCGGGTTAGCTGTAGGGGCCGGTTCCCATCTAGCGGTAGTCCGAAGACTAGTGCACCCTGTCGCTTCAG
This sequence comes from Iris pallida, assembly GCA_029216955.1. Lineage (NCBI taxonomy): Eukaryota > Viridiplantae > Streptophyta > Magnoliopsida > Asparagales > Iridaceae > Iris > Iris pallida. Next base: position 2,816,323 of record JANAVB010040218.1, on the reverse strand, counting down.
GCTATTTACACTTGTATGATAGAAGGACCCTTTCGGCTTGTTCCCAAAATGATTTCTACTCTTAAGAACTTAGATTCAAAGGAATATATGCAGTATCATCGAACATCGTCGAAATCCAGAATTCCTAAAAGTAAAGAAGTAAATACCCAAACAATGGTTTATCAAGATCAAGATATTAAAAATATCATGTATCCAAAATGTCAACCAAAAAGCCAAGAAAAACATACATCACTAAAAGAGGCTTTGAGGAAGAAGCCAATAAAAATAAGAACATAAATTTGTTCAAAGAAATCAATAGCTTAAGTATGAGATAAGTACAAGTTTAAAAACTACTTTTTTTAAAATAATATAGAACTTGAACTTAACTCATATATCCCCATAAAGATATTTATACAAAAATATAAGAAACATGAGCAATATATAAATAAAAATGAATTATTCATGTATCCTTAATAAGCATAAAATAATATCACAAGATCAAAAACATGCATAAATAAACTTTATCAGACAAAGATGTAATTGATTCATAAGAAATTAATCAAAATAAAATATGAGAATCAATAGTGAATATATTATGTAAGCACAAGGTTAACATAAAAGTATATGTATATACTTTTCAAGTAAGTAGAAGACTTGTGCTAAACATACATACTTACAAAATACCAATCAAAGTAAATATGACATGTTAAAGACAAATCGGTAAGAAGTGACCATTAAAAATATATATTAAAGACGAAGAGTCAAAAACATATTCACCAAAACAAAATTAAGCTCCTATGCATGCTTCAAGAATGAAGATTAAAAGTAAAGAGCATACATAGACAAATGTGTCACACTAATAGAAAGTGAGTAAAAATACTGTATAGTGTGAACTAAACATTTAAGCTAAACAGCTAGTCAAGCTAGGATTATGTCTCACATTGATTCAAATAATAAACACTAAAAAAATATAAATGAGAGCTAGTAGCTAGACATCAAAAAGAACATGCTAGATATTAAGAACTATTTAGAAAGCATGTTACCGAAGTGGTTCTAGTGACCACGCTTATGTTGGTGCAATTGCATAGAAGATGACCTTTGTAGCTTTACAATCACCAACATGTTCCATGGTTCTATTTGATATGAGAAGCTTCACCTGCAATATTGGGTGAAGACTTTGGTATCCAATAATTGGATCCACATTTGTTAGCTTTGGGAACCCATTTGTAAAAGTTCATATCAACTAGTTTTCTAATCTGACAATGATTAAAAATATGTCCATTCATACCACAATAATGACAGAAAGAATTAACATTAGTACTATGTGCAGCAGTATGAGAACGTGCAGTAGTATGATATGATGTGCGTGGATACTTGTAATAGAAAGTATGGTTGTGTGAAGCTTTAGCTTTGCTTGCTTCCTTTGTAAAAGATCTGACGTGTGTGACTTTGTGATGTGCTAAGTGTCTTGTGTTAGACTGAGTCGTAGGTTGTACTACCTGCTTTCCCAGTCTAATCTCTAACTTTTTAGAGTTAGCACAGATCTCATCATACTTAGCAGAAAGAGCATCAATTCTACATGAAGTAATAGAATACTTCTTCTTTTCTGATTCTAATTCCTTCTTAAGTTTAGCATTTTCTTGAGTGCTTTTCTCAATGCAATCAAGTGTCTCATGCAATCTAAACTTCAGTGTGGAAATCTCAGTAGAATTATCAGAAGTAGAAGTATCTCTAGCATCATTCAATAAGCAAGTAAGCTTTTCAATCTCACGCTTATAGGATATAATATCCTTTCTATCTTGCTTATATTTATCTAATACTTTCTTGTGTTCTTCTAACAGATCACTGAAAGCATCAGATAAATCATCATAAGAAAATTCACTCTCTCTAGAAAAAGAATTATTTTGTACCTCGTTAGATAATGCCATTGAGCATAAATTTGCAGCTTGATGAGGTCCCTCTTCTTCTTCAGAATCTGTTGCTTCGCTTTCACACCATATGCTTGTGCTAGTGTACTTGTGAGACGATGATCTTCCTTCATTTGATTGTTCGTAGTGACTCTCCTTTCTAGTAGTACAATCTTCTTGGATGTGGTCTATCTTCTTGTAGTTGTCACATAAAAGCTCTTCTTCGTATAGGGGATTGTGTTGTACCTTAAATCCTAATTCCATCATGCACATATTTGCATCATTATGAAGACTATCCTTCTCTCTGGAGTTGCTAGCTTTGCTTTCATACCTGCACTCATAAGTAACTTCAAGAACTTTCTAAATTTTATAAGATGTTGTGCAAGTATTAATAAGATTAAATACATTTGTGTCTACAATAAAATAAAAAATATGCATAGCTTTTGCATCAAGGCTAGCTAACTTCTTCTCTTCCTCCGTGTAACTATAATAAGGCTTATTGATTATAGAGGATGTGAGAATAGAAGTGATAGTAGGCTTCTTGTAGCCATTGACAATAATTGACCATAAGTCAAAATATAGAGACTTCAAGTAGAAGCTCATCTGTGTTTTCAAATAAGTGTAATTTGTACCATCAAATAGTGGGAGTCTATTTGAGGATTGCTCTTCAGTTGTGAAGTACATACTTACCATATGTGATACTGTGATCTATGTAACAGCTATAATAAAAAAGAATATAATAGCAGTGTTACCTCGCTTTACCTGTATAACCCGATCTGATAATAAGGATTTGCTCCAAGGATGTTAAGCCAAAATAATAGAGTCCTTGCTAGGATACCAATTGAATGAGCAATTGGTATAAGCAATAATATCTCTATAAGGAGCACCTGCAATAATATCTCTAGAAGGAGCACCGGCTCTGATACCAATTATAGGAGCAATTGGTATCAGAATATATTACCTCTAGTTGCAGTACCTGTTCTGATACCAATTGTAGGAACAATTGGGATCAGAATATAAAACCTCTAGATGGAGAGCCTGCTCTGATACCAATTGTAGGACCGATTGTAGGAACGAGTTGTAAAGCGCAATACTCTAGAGGGGGGTGAATAGAGTAGGCAGCAGAAATTAACTATTTAAAAATGTTAGTAACAAGATCACAGATAATATATCACAGATATGTAAATGAAAAGTAGAGAGTAGAAAGCAAACGCAAACACAATAATGTATACTGGTTTCCCTCTTGTGAGGACTAGTCCAGTCGAAAGAACTCTAGCTTCCAGTTGAATCCACTATGGAAAATCACCACAAGTTTTCATCCGAAGTTCTTGTAACTTCTACAACGCGAGCTTTGATCCGAAGTACTCGACCAACTTCAATTGTGAAGAGTCTTTCTTCAATCAAGCCTCTAATTACAACCGCTCTTGAAACTTTTAGACCGTACCGTACTGACAAATCGACTAGAGGATTGTAACCGGGATGGTATTTGAAAATGAATAGCTCAGAATACTTTGGAAGAAGTAGTAGGCTTATAGAGAAGAGATATGAAAGTGAATGAGTGTGTTGAAATGATCGAAATCCTTCTCTATTTATAGTTTTTCCAAAGGCAGAATTCTGACATAATTCGGACAGAACTCTATGAGAAAATCTCGTTGGGATCCGTAACTGCAGGAAGACCAAGTTCAAAAAGCAACGTTCACTAACCGAACTCTGGCCGAACTCTGGCCGAATTCTGTCCGAGTTCTGTTGGAGTTCTGTCAGGATTTTGCAAACTGGTTTTTGGGCTTTTTGAAAAAGTCAAACAGTTAGGAAGTAGTTTGGGCTTTTGTAAGTGGGCTTGTTTTCAAAATGAAAGGGTATTTTGAAAACGTTTCTTGGGTAGCCTATTTGCCAGTACGATACAGTTTACATCGTATTCCTAGATTCAATAAATATAAAAAATTACATTGATAAAATAGGAAAACCAAGAGCCCTTTGATGATGCCTTTATTCAAATATTTGAGCAGACTTGAAGACGCCTTTTTCCTTGACGGCGGTCGTCCAAAGATAAACAGATCTGGAAATCTGAATACCTTTCGGAGGCTTCGCCCCCGAACCCCTGACGGGGGGCGCTGCCCCCTCGACCCCTGTCCGCTGACGGGGCAACGGAACCCCCGATGCGAGTCCCCGGATAGGTCGTTAGGCGGTTCAGAGAAATATTCTTGTATAACGTCGTCTTTGGCCCATCAATAATTCTCTATTGCATGTGTCCTGGTTTGATCATATTTGATCATGCTTACAGCATGTCTACAAATACATGTTAGAAGAACAAAGCAGTATGATACAGATCATTTAGGACAATGCTAACATAAGGACAATGCTAAGTTTAAGTAGCAACATGATAGTGATTATATGAATATTAGTGATGTCATTATGGTAAACTTAATTGATTAGCCATATTCAAAAATATGATATAATTATCGGGCTAACACAAATTTCCCAATTACTTTATGCACGGTCATCAGATCAGGATAGAACTTGTGCCAACAGGACCGTATCATTTTTCTGGTCCTGTATGCCAAGTTTGGTCCGATTCTGAGACAGTTGATTGGATCGCCATTTCGCGGGCCCTACGATCTGATTCAACGGGTGATTTTGTGCACGGCCTGCCGAAATCCAACTTTAGACATACGGTTGAATTCATATCGAAAAACTGGACCTGTTGACATATAGTTTGACGACTTTAGAGACCGTTGACTCTGGCACGATTTTCGGTGCAAAGCGGGTCCAACGGCGGACACCGTTTTTGCCCGAAATTATCGTTTTGCCCCTGTGTCCAGAATTGGACTTAAGGACAGGCAATCCTAGCTAATTTGACTATTCTAAGAATATTGGTAATGTTTATTTCAGCTTTCGGAGACAGTTGTGATGACTTGGACTTTCTGACTTGTTGATTGGCGATACATTGTTGGTTCTCCGTGCAACCCCCAAGCAAGTATACCTTGCCGAACATATATAGTATTTATATGGTTTTTCTTTCCTTATTGTAGTCTTTTTCATATTATCACATGATTCCATATTGTGATTGATTCGTCCTTGATTGCTTTGCTTGTTCTAGATTACGTACACGTATAGGGTATTTGACATTGCTAGATTATTGGTCTCTTGTGTTACCTTGTCTCGTGAGTGAGTTGTCAGTTTCTATATCTGTCCTTGACTTGACCATTCTTGACTGGGAGTATCTTGCATTGTACTACAGTTGAGACATGCTATAGATTGGGAGTATCTTACATTGTACTACGACCTATAGCCGATTCTTTTATCTTGATATTGCTCGATTGACTTAACTTGAGATATGCCATAGATTGTGAGTATCTTACATTGTACTACGACCTATAGCATATATTGATTGATTGATTGACTTGACTTGCGATACTATAAATTGGGAGTATCTTGCATTGTACTACGATTTATAGGAGTCTACTTGACCTTGTATCCTTAGGAGATGAGATCGATACTAGAATTGGCTAATCTCGACTGAGAGTATCCTGCTTTGTGTGTCAATTGAAACACAATAGATTGGGAGTCTCTTGTATTGTACTACAAGCTATAGGAGTTTTGATTGATAGTTAGCCAAGTCTAATATTACATTTCCATATTTTAGATATCTTGCTTGCACCGTTCTTATCCTCCATACATGTTATTTACTGTCATATTAGTAGGCATGTTTTATGTATCTTGCTAGTCCTCTAAGGACCTGATGATTTCTTCAGGTTTAGCGACTACATGGAGTTAGTTAGCAGAGCGACTACATGGAGTTAGTTAGCAGAGCAGGATGGTAGAGGATTGCGATGTATGGTACAGGTATTTGTTTGTGATATTTCTTTATTATCTTCTCGTACTTTATATTCAGTACCATGATACTTTGTTTATTTATAGACTCATATCATTCTGGGAGTCTAATCGAACAATATGTTAATGGGCTGCAGACCATGACCCATACTTGTTCATTCTTGTTTTACATGATTCCTGTGGATTGAGATATAGTTTAGATTAGACATAATACCATGATCTTGACAGCTTATACGTACTCGAGTCGGGCTGGAGTCCGCTCGATACGTAGCTGGCTTGCTCACGAACTCGCGTCCGAAAAGCGGGTACGGGTCGTGACAAGTTTTTATGGTGGTCCATGCAGGTCAGAGCATATTGTACCGATTACGTAACTGTACTGGTACGAGCCTGCGACTATGACTAAACCTTAGAAATCTCAATCCACTCTGCCTTGAAAATTCTCCTAAAAATTCTCTACGTCCTTAAAAACTCCAAATTTGCTCTCGATTATACTTTCTTGCTTTTCGTACCATTGATTTTTGTCCCTTTTATTTCGAGGTGACGAACGATCGTGCTGTCTAGAATTCATTAGAAAATTTTAAATTATAGTATAATATTGCTTGACTATTGAATAATTGGTTGTTTATAGAGTTGAGAGATTATAGACGCCATATGCCCTAGATATCTATGGATAGTGATGTTAGCAACTAGTTAGAAGGTTATAAGATTTTAGTGACCGTGTTTGAGAGTGTAGTGTGACCAAAGGTGGGTAGAAGTCCTTGAGATTTCGTAGTTACAAAATGGCTAGGAGAAAGATATAAAGTATATTTTTTTTAGAAATTAAAATTGAGGAGATTTAGGTGATAGAAGACTTTGAATTTTAAGGGATAGTCATGAATTGGAATTTTGAGGACAAAATTATTTTTAAGGTGGGTAGGTTTGTTGCTCCCCTTTCCAAAAATTTTGAATTATTTTTTTATTATTATTTATTTGATTTAAATGGTAATTTTTAGAATTTTAGAATGAATTATTTGGTTAATTATTACGATAGATGGTCTTAGTCATAGTTGAGATTTGGAGTACAAGGTGACTAGGAATCACGGTACGGATAGTGCAGTGGCGTGCTTTGACTAGTGTGTAGCACCCAGTTTCCCAAATGAGGGTAATTTTGAAATTTGAGTTTATAATTATTTTAATAATAATATTTAATTCATGATATGATTTTTGGTGATTTTAAATCATTTTAAAATTATTTAAATCAATGACTTGTGGTTTTGACGTTTTGCTAGTGAAACCCTAGAGACTGTTTGACCTAGAGCTTAACCGTGTGATTATGATATTTTAATACCATTTTTGGCCTAAGAATATTTTTTGTATTTGACCTCTTTGAATTATTTTGATATTATTTTATTATTTATGATATTGTTTTGGGGTTATTTGAGTCGGGTTCGAATTTCAACTCAATCCGACTTGAAACGGGGACCCGGGGGTAGTCTGACTCTAGTGGGATCCACACACTAGTTAGGCATGGCCCACATGATATTAATTTTAGTCTACATGATAGAAATATTTTAGTTAGAGGTTAGACTAATTATTATGGATAAGGTTAGTGTGATTAGAGACTTTAGAATGACTAATTTAGCCCCAACCAATTAGCCCTTTCCTAATACTCATAGAATAGGTTAGTGGGGGCATTTTGGACCTTACCATAATAGGACAAATAGCCCCATATGGCCAGCCACTTTGGGAGAGGATAGGCTCAAGTTCATTTATTATTCTCATCCACACTCTCTCTCTCTTGTTCTTCCCCAAATTCCTAGAGAGCAATCCCTAGCAATTTCTCCACCAAATCCTTCCATTTCACCACCAAATCTTCTTCTTTCCTTCTCCATTCTAGCCAAGGAGGAAGCTACCCAAGTTTGGGAGGATTCGGAGCTCGTTCGTGTCCTTTTGGAATCTCTACGTGTCGGTGTCGCTCCGGGAAGGCTTTTCTTCAATTCGATCTACCAGGAGGTATAAATCCCTTCTCTTTTTCATTTTCTAATGCATATAGGTCTATTTTGAACCCATAGGAATGACCTCCATGGTTGTATCTCCATTTGTGTCCATTTCGTGTCCATTTGGAGGTCATAGGAGTGTCCTTTGTGTTGTGGTTGTGTCCATGTGGGAAAATCCTAAATTTGGACATACTATGTGTTGTTGTTATGTATGAATGAATTATTACATGTTTAATCTCATATTTTTGTATTGGAGATGTGTTCTATAGTGTCTCATATATATATATATATATATATATATATATATATATATATATATATATATATATATATATATATTAGTGTAGAGAGTCAGTTCTTGATATATTATGTTATATACTTGTGTTCTTTTGTCTCAAACTACCTAAATCCGTCATGATTTTTATCCACGTTTTTAATTTTAGCCCTAACTTAGAAATGTCATAACTTCTAGCTCAAAGCTCGGTTAATCTTCCGTTTTTTTTAAAAGAAGCGTATTGAAGTTAGCTTTCCAAAAACATGTATTAATAGGACTAATTCTTTCTGTAACTTTCTGGAGAATTATTTGAGTGTCAGCTGTACGAAAGACAAACGCGTTCTCGGTATTTTCGCGATTCTGGGAGTTTCCGGAAACGAAAACGCGATCCGTTTGAAGTTTCGGAAAGCTAACACATAGATCTATAACATACTTTAATCCTAGATTTTAATTCATACTGAGATTGTACAGTATTGATTATTAGTAGGAGTTACTATTCGGCATATGCATTTTGTACACCCTTGTGTGTAATATAATGTTCTATTTGATTTTAACCCATGTTAATGTATATACATTATGTAATTAAATAGAGAATGCAAGCATGAGTAAATGGTTAAATAAATGATGTATGAGGTGTAAGTATCCTATCTAATGTAAGCATGTATAAGTATGGCTTGTAATGAATATGTAGGTTCCATAGTATGTAATGTATGGTGCATATAGTGGTACAAGAATAAATGAATGATGAATGAATGCAAGCATGAATGTAATGTAATAATAGATGTAATATATGCAATATACAAGTTAATGAGATGTAATATTCTATGTTAACACAAATTCTATATTACCTCATGTACCCCCTTACACTATGTTGACACTATCACACTTGACACATTGTTCACTTACACTTTGACACTCTTTGATATGTATACACTATGTATGCCCATTTAACCCTCACTTGCCCTTTTTCCATGTTCACATACACACACATAGCCTCTTAAATAAGTATTTATGAATATAGTTAGCTATGTATGTATATTATATATATGTTAGCATATTTGTTGTAATATATAAGTTTATATAACCATTTGAAATGGCATGATTATAGACCTAATGTTGAATACCAATATATGCATGTGTATATATGTGTAGACATATATAGCTTAAAGTAATAGATTACCTAGTGTATATCCAATGTGAATTCTTGCCTATTTGAGTATTGAATAATTGCATGCTATATAGAGTTGGGTGTATGTTGGCTTGTATAGCCTGTATTGATGTGTGCTTGCTAGGATAGTCTTGGTTAGGCCTAGTAAGACTTACTGGGTTAGGACATGACCTAGTTTGACTAGTGCAGTTGACCAAAGTTGACCAAGGGTTGACTTTGGCCTAGTTTGACCTAGATTCATGTAGAATGTATTGTAGTGCTTTATATTACCCTTCTGGACATGTTGTGACTTGTGCTGTTCTAATTAGGAGTCAGACACCTCTCCTCGGACAGTATCTTTACCTTGGACATTCAGATATCAGGCGAGTACATTCTCTGATCATTTCATATCCTGCTTAGAATTATTTCTTGCATTAAATTACTTTACTTGTACTGTCACGTTGGTCACACGGATTGGTACTATACGGATCCCTTCTTGAGATGTTATCCTAAGGGAGCATCGGATACTACATGTTCTGTGCGTTTCACTTACATAACGTATCACTATGCTTCACAGGTTCTTTGATCACTTATAACATATACTCTTATGATCACAGAGTCTCCTAGAATCTCCTATCCCATTTACTGGGTATCCTAGAATCTCCTAGAATCCCCATTTTTGGGACATCTATGTATCACCCTTCGGGGGCTTTGCGTGGAATCATAACATAACTTGGTTGGATCCTTGTGTATCGATTGGGGGTACGGGAGAGTAGAAGTAGACATGTGAATAATACCCAAGTAGTATCTTATCAGAATCTCTTCCATAGTATCTTATCAGAATCTACTATGCCATTTACATATCTATATTGTACTCTGACTCACTAGCCACATGTTAGTTCTCTATTTATAGTAGATATTTCTATTACAGCTCTCTCTCTCTGTTTACATACAGCATTTCTTTCAGTACCTGTATCTTACTTTACTGCATGATTATATTTTCTAACCTGCTATGCACTGTTGAGATGTAATTTGCTCGCTCCTGTCCTGACTGGACCTGTTGATAAATTTTACAGATAGCCTGGAGGTTGCCTGCTAGCCTAGAGGAGACAGTAGAGGTTGCATAGATAGCTAGGATTTTTGCTTATAGTTTATTTTCAGTCATCTTGAGTTGTATTTATGGATTACTGTTTTGGGTTTTGAGATATATTCTGAGTTTGTATCTTAGACACTTCGACTTCTATCTGTTATATCTCTTTTCGATTTCATGTTTTATCTATCTTCCTTTATGCTCTACCTTAGATGTGATTGAGTTTACATTCTGCTATGTCACCCCCATTCGGGGAGTATAAACTGTTTAGTCTTATACTGTTAGATGCATTGAAACCTAGGACAGCGTTCTACCGTCGACACTGCGGTGTAGGCTGGGCGTTGTTACGTTCTCGTGCCCTAACTCTAGGGTGCGGGTCGTGACACGTTTTTAGTGGTGGCCCATGCAGGTCGAGTTTGTGTAATGGTATTCGAACTAGAGTACCACTACAGCATGCAGTAGGATTAGGATATATTTTTGAAGATACTCAATCACAATTAGGATCCCTTGAGAGATTCCTGGGACGACCCTTGAGAATCTTGTTTAACTCCGATTTGAAAACTCTTATCTTTTTTCCTTGATTTGATTTATCTTTACTTTCTGCTATTGAATTTGATTTTGATGGATTATTATTGAATTTGAGTTTGTATTTATTGATTTTGATGAAGATTGTTGAAATTTGAATCTTGATGTTAGCTATAGCATCCGAGTTTGTAGTTATATGATTTGAAGGATTTTGTTCATTTCTGAATTTTGATGTTCGTTGATAAATTTGATTTTTTTTTTTGGTATTCATTGTTGATTTAATTTAATTTTTGGCAAGATAAAATTATATGGGCTAGGTCATCTAAGTTATGGAAATCTTGTCTTCTATAGTCACATTAGCCAGCATGGTGAGGACATATAGTCTGATTTTGGATATATTTCTCGAGTGTGGAAATTTAAGGTTTTTGCAGCCAAGCTAGCGGCATCGCAAAAATGTTAAATACCATGATTCTAGAGGTATGTGCATAAGTCAAGGACTCTATGATTATCGTAGCCTTAATTACTTGTATGACGAGGATTTAGAGTACCATGCTTTTGGATAGACGCATATGATTATCAGATTGTACCTTAAATGTTTTCGAACATGTTTTTGCTACTTTTGTTTCAGTCATTCAAAAAAAAGAGAAAGAATTATTGTTGTTTTGTTTTGTTTTGTTTCTCATTGTTTACTTAGGATGCAGCTTTAGCTATTTTTATAAACCTTGTGTAACTTCTTACAAAAATTTATTTCTTCTTAATACAATTAACCAATGATTTTGCTAGGCCTTATTTTGGATTTGGTATTATAATTCTTGTTTCAAAAAAAATGGGTCCCTCTTTTAAATAGATAAGCAGAACAGATTCTATTATCATTCTTTTCCTGCCAATATTTTTACTACCATCATTCCTTGTCTTATATACCTGTCCTGATTATATCAATTCCCTGTTTCGTATATAATTCTGTCAGCTATACCTTGACAACTCTTGAATCTTCATATCATTTTGCCTGAGAAATGTTAAGGAAGTGACGTAAATTATGTAGCTCAGAGAAGACGTAACTGGTTATTTTATGATGATCTAAAGGAAATCAAATGTGGAGTGTTCCATATGGAAACTTGAGATAGAAATGTGGTAACGGTCTCGAATAGAATAAAGAGATGTATACTGCCAATCTGAAAACAATTACATTTAAAGAAATTTTGGGGTTATGAGATAGTTTATAGGTGTATTCAAAACTAATGAGGATATCAGAGGTCAACCTAGTTTTGAGAACTTAGAAAATCTTGGTTATTGATTCTGGGGAAAACTTTTACTCTGAGGCTATGTAGAAGGTTAGTAATGGAAAAGAGAAGTTAATTGTGTTTAATAAGGATATTAAACAAGATGTTGCGAGGAAATGACTAGGGATAGAGAGAGCACAAAGTTATGAAAGTTTAGAGATTGTTGTGAAATATTTTTAGGAGAATAATATTCAAGGGTGTATGTCGAAGAAAATACGGAAGTTGATTTTATGATGAAAGATAAGTTTTGTAAGGCCTAGAGATTTAAATTAAATAATACGAGGAGAACAATTTGAACAAGTTCAAGGAATTCGTAAACGGGATTTAGAGATTTTGGGTCAATTTAAGACAAGGTGAAAGAACTTGAAAATTTAAATAAATGGCTAATGTTGATTCCTAAATGTGAGGGTTGTGCTTCAAGAGTGATGTTTGGAAATTGGGAATTACCTACGGTAGTCATGGTAAGGGTTTAAGTAAAGGTTAAATTTTCATATAGAGACTGGTGAGGTAAAGATATGATTGGCAAGTTATGACCAGATGAACTTAAGAGTATCAGAAGCAGATGACTAACTCGATCTTCATTATTTTTGTGCATTAATTACCACCTCTTGAACTCCCACTTTCTAATTGAGATCCTTGACGTTCCTTATCGTGACTTTGATATTCGGAATGTAATACTAGCTGTTACCCTCCAACAAATCTTATATGTAAGACCTAGACGAGCTCACCTTCGTGTAGGTATATCATGTCCCACTAAAACCCGTCTTCTTGTACTCTATTTTCTTGATATAATTTTCTGGTCAACTGGCTAAACTATAAAATCTACCATTATACTAAATTTCTTCTTATTTCAATTAGAAATCCAGCCTTGACTCAATTCTTTCGACCCGACATGTGATGGTGTTCTGCTTGTTTCCTTAGATGCTTAACTTTGTACCTTATCTGATTACTTGACCCGTTGGTTAAGAAACTTGGTGTAAAACCCAAAACAAAATTTTCAATAAATTTTAAGATTTCCTTTTTAGTTCAATTAACAGTTAATTATTATTTTCTTGAAATTTCAAAACAAAGCATGTATATATATACATATTAAAATTTTTAATAATTAATTGAAAAGAAATTATTTTAACTTGAATATATATATTTTAAAAGAAGCTATAAGAGTAAAGAAAATAAATTTTTACTAATAATTTAGAAATAAAAGAAATTATTTCTTTAAATTGATTTTATTGGTTTATTGGTAAAAAATAATAAAATAGATGTTACTCCTAAGATTTGAACCCTCAACCTTCCCAACCAAGTCATAGGACACAACCACTACACCACCAAGTGTTGGTTGTCATAAGAGAATAGATTTGTTTGTTATAGTATATAGGGATGAAACCCTTTACAAAATTAGAACGGATGAAACCATCCATTCTTCTTCCTCATCGGTTCCTTTCCGAAAGGAAAACCGTAAGAGTTATTTCTCCATCAATGGAGACTCTAGGGTTTCCATAACCCCATTCTCTCCCTATATAAATCCTCTCCCTCTCCATCTTTCTTCTCCACCACTCTCCCAAACTCAAATCTCCAAACCCTAGCCAGCCCGACTCCGGCGATTTCTCGGTCGACCGCACCCGCGGATCCTCCCCCAGCGCGCCCGTCTCCACTCGCCGCGCCCACTGTCCCGCCGGCGCCCTCGGCCAACCGCCGACCCGCCCTTGTGCGGCCGTCCCGACAGCGCCGTCCGCCTCTGGCCCGCGCCCCGTGCGGCCTCCTCTCCGCCGAGCTCCCTTCGGCAACCACCTCGCGGATCTGTCCTAGCTCCTGTGCCGCGCGCTGTTGGCAGCCCTGTGCCCGGCCAGCGTCCAGCTTGTGCTCTTCGACGTTGTTCGATTACGTGTTCGGTTCCATTTCTGCGGATTCGTGCATTCCGAGTCCGAAGCATCACTTCGGATTCCGTCGATTTCGGTAACTTCTGGATAGTCCCATAGTTCTCTTTTAGTCCATGATGATATGTGGTCCAAACCAAATTCTTCGGGAATTTAGGATTTCGATAACGTAGTAGTTACGTTGCCATTTCGATTTTTCCGAAGTCTCTTCGAAAATATGGTTGCTGTTGATTTCTGGTTCTGAAATAATTTGGATTTTGGACAGAACTAAGTTCTGTGCCTATTCTCGGGTTTTCCGAGAATGCTGAGAAATAATTCTGTTGGTTAGAGATTTTTTGGCACTTGGGTTTTTGAAGAATTTTGTGGCTATTTTCGGGAATTCTGAGAATTAGTTCTGTTGCGGAATTTCCGAACATTTCGGAAATGATCCTGTGGTTTCCGATGTGTTTTCGGGAATTCCGAGTCTGTTTCGGGAATTCTGATATTATTCCGGGTTTCCGATTTGGCTTAGAAAAATTATTTCTGTGGTTGTTTTGTATAAATATTTTTGGGTATCCCTGGTTTGGGATTGTTTTTGCAGGTTGTAGCACACTTTCCCAGTTTTTGGGTTGACCAAAAATAGAGGAAGTGCTGCCGAAATTTTTATAAAATTATAAAAATGATTTTAAAACGATTTTCGGAAATGATATTATTTTAGGGCGACGACCTTATCGGTCAATGGGCCCCAGTGAAATGCAAACGCACCGGTCTGTCCGGACGTTGAGGCAGAGTAGCTGTAAGTGAAGATTGGACCAGTTCTGAGACTCATAATATTTTATTTTTAAATTAGAAATTATTAGTTATTATTATTATGTAAATTTGTAGGTAATTTACAAGACTAACATTTTCTTTCTCTTATTTTAATTCATGGAAATGTAAGGGCATAAGCCCAGCTTTTATTTATTATCTGTGGTTTTGTAATATTGTAAATTTTATTTTGGTTGGTTGATTGACGTAAAACGTAAAATGATAATATAATTACTTTATAAAAATTTAAATATTATTTTCTCACAATAAAATAATTAGGAAATTACAAGTTTATTATAAATTCATGTTTTCTCATTTAAAAGAAAACTATTAATTTTATATATAATACAAAATACAAAGTTTTTACCAAGTAAATCAATAACTACGAGTTTTTCCAAATACAAAGTTAAAATGGCTTTAATTTCTTCATAAGATAGTAACTCACCTCGATTAGCACGCTCTAAGTAGAGTTGTAAATAACCTAAAATTTGACTAGGACAAATTTTAGAGATTGTAACTAGCACACCTAGATATGGATTGAATATTGGTGCTAAGTCAGGAATTCTCAATTGTAGGGTTTCGAGGACTGTATTAGCATCATCCCGGAGACTTTCCAAATCCAGTCATAATCGAAGGCAAGTACATTTATGTTGATTATAATTATTTAATAATCACTTCACTGTAATTTTAAACCACTGTTCAAACACGAACTCTTTCGAGAGTACTGACCGTACTGTTGGGGACTGGGGGAGTAGAGTAGTGGATATGACCAAATCCAAAATTAGGATAACTGACTGTATTAGCTTTCCCCTCTTCACACGGGGACAAGCCATACCGTATCGCTAGGATACTACTGTAACCCAATCCGGTCATATTCATTACCTATTCACATCACTGTACTGTATTATTTCAAAACTGTTCATCTTCAAAACTGTTTAAAAGTATATGATTTTATTGTTAAATTAATTTTCAAGATTAGCATAAATTGTACTTTGCTCTCTCCTGACTGGAGATCAACATTTTAGGTGTTTGAGTCGTTGAAGATCTGATGCCTGTTCCCATAGAACCTGGAACCCAAGATCAGTAGAGCTGGATAGTAAATTTTTTGTAACCAATGTATCAAATGTAGATGTTGTAATTAATAGTTGTTGTATTTCAGAAATTTTAAATTGAATAAAATATTTATATTCGTTAGAATTTTTATCTGCACATGTTTCACTACTGAATACAGCTTACTGCCGCCGTCTCAACAACGGTGCAGGCTGGGCATGATCCGATTCGACCCAACAATTTGGGACCGGGTCGTGACACTTGGACTATGTAATTCCTTTCATCATTACCACCCTTATATCTTGTGCTGCTAAATTAGCCTTAGTTTTGCAAGCTTATCTATTTTCGAGCTTGGTCATGACATATTTTATTGGGTGGCCACCCACTAACATATTGTCTAATCAGAACCGGTACATGATGGTCTGATCAACCTCTTGCACTTTGGTTCATTTTTTTATGTATCAATCTACGAGAATGGAGACATAGTTAAACTTGACCCTAGAGTCTCATTCGCGACAGCCTTGACAATTCTCCTTGAAATCTTTTCATCGCCTATGAACCTCGTATTCGTACTCAGTCGAATTAAATTTAATCATGACCTGAACCTCCATCATTGGATGCTCGTGCTCATACTTTGATTTCATTGATTTCCCTTCTTGCCCAAATCTCGTTTTATCCCAAAATTAATCAACTTAGATCGTGTCAAGACAAAAATCTATTTATGATTTGTTGTGCCTAAATTTTTAATTTTTGCCATTTTATTGAATAGTAACCTTTTAATAATTTATTAGTTGCTTGTTAATGACCAATTTTCATATAGGATGGTAGACAGCCCCACAACCTTGATGATTGTTGTTCCCTTACCTTCCCAATTAGGACACCCTAGATTGTTTGTGTGTTGATACCATAGTACTGTTTTGACCTAGAATGATTAGTGTACCTAGGTGAGACTTCCAACTGCTACGGTATGCCCTGACCTTGTATACTATTCCTTCAAATTGCATGATTTAGATAAAAAAAAATTTAGACCTTGATTGTTGGGAAATAGGGATGTCACCCCATTAGTATCAGTTGTAGATATATATGGGTTAGTCCTTGATGTGGGAATGTGTGTCTATAAACATGTAGCTTAGGAGATTTATGAGAGATTATAGTATCAGCCTTGATAGGATGTACTAGTCTTTTGGTGAGTATAAATGTGTTATGAGAGATAGGGGCCTATATGTCTTAGTAATGCATCGTTCCTATGGTAATAGAATGTCTTAATAGATGGTTAACAGGAAGATAATAGTTTGAGCATACCTATAGCCTATGATCAGTTCCTTTTCATCCTTAGTTAAGACCACTTTAAAATAGGTCCAGTCCCTTGGATATAGGTTCCAGTCCATATTCTATTGAAGTTCCATTACCGCCGTACAGCAGAGCAGTATTGGAGGTATTCCTAGATTGACACTTTTTAGATGTCCGTTTATTATTCCAGTGTTAGGAAGTGTTACCTTAGATGTTGGGTAGGTTAGAGGCTCTAGAAGGAGTACTATCGATCTTAAATTTCGAGGACGAAATTTTTCTAAGGTGGGTAGAGTTGTAGCACCCAATTTCCCAAATGAGGGTACTTTTAAAATTTCATATTTATAATTATTTTAATAATTCATGATATGATTTTTGGTGATTTTAAATCATTTTAAAATTATTTAAATCAATGACTTGTGGTTTTGACGTTTTGCTAGTGAAACCCTAGAGACTGTTTGACCTAGAGCTTAACCATGTGATTATGATATTTTAATGTCATTTTTGGCCTAAGGATATTTTTTGCATTTGACCTTTTTGAATTATTTTGATATTATTTTATTATTTATGATATTGTTTTGGGATTATTTGAGTCGGGTTCGAATTTCAACTCAATCCGACTTGAAACGGGGACCCGGGGGTAGTTTGACTCTAGTGGGACCCACACACTAGTTAGACATGGCCCACATGATATTAATTTTAGTCCACATGATAGAAATATTTTAGTTAGAGGTTAGACTAATTATTATGGATAAGGTTAGTGTGATTAGAGACTTTAGAATGACTAATTTAGCCCCAACCAATTAGCCCTTTCCTAATACTCATAGAATAGATTAGTGGAGGCATTTTGGACCTTACCATAATAGGACAAATAGCCCCATATGGCCAGCCACTTTGGGAGAGAATAGGCTCAAGTTCATTTCATTATTCTCATCCACACTCTCTCTCTTGTTCTTCTCCAAATTCCTAGAGAGCAATCCCTAGCAATTTCTCCACCAAATCCTTCCATTTCACCACCAAATATTCTTCTTTCCTTCTCCATTCTAGCCAAGGAGGAAGCTACCCAAGTTTGGGAGGATTCGGAGCTCGTTCGTGTCCTTTTGGAATCTCTACGTGTCGGTGTCGCTCCGGGAAGGCTTTTCTTCGATTCGATCTACCGGGAGGTATAAATCCCTTCTTCTTTTCATTTCCTCATGCATATAGGTCTATTTTGAACCCATAGGAATGACCCCCATGGTTGTATCTCCATTTGTGTCCATTTCGTGTCCATTTGGAGGTCATAGGAGTGTCCTTTGTGTTGTGGTTGTGTCCATATGGGAAAATCCCAAATTTGGACACACTATGTGTTGTTGTTATGTATGAATGAATTATTACATGTTTAATCTCATATTTTTGTATTGGAGATGTGTTCTATAGTGTCTCATATATATATATTAGTGTAGAGAGTGAGTTCTTGATATATTATGTTATATACTTGTGTTCTTTTGTCTCAAACTACCTAAATCCGTCATAATTTTTATCCACGTTTTTAATTTCAGCCCTAACTTAGAAATGTCATAACTTCTAGATCAAAGCTCGGTTTAATCTTCTATTTTTTTAAAAGAAGCGTATTGAAGTTAGCTTTCCAAAAACATGTATTAATAGGCCTAATTCTTTCTGTAACTTTCTGGAGAATTATTTGAGTGTCAGCTGTACGAAAGACAAATACGTTCTCGGTGTTTTCGCGATTCCGGGAGTTTTCGAAAACGAAAACGCGATCCGTTTGAAGTTTCGGAAAGCTAACACATAGATCTATAACATACTTTAATCCTAAATTTTAATTCATGCTGAGATTGTACAGTATTGATTATTAGTAGGAGTTACTATTCGGCATATGCATTTTATGCACCCTCGTGTGTAATATAATGTTTTATTTGATTTTAACCCATGTTAATGTATATACATTATGTAATTAAATAGAGAATGCAAGCATGAGTAAATGGTTAAATAAATGATGTATGAGGTGTAAGTATCATATCTAATGTAAGCATGTATAAGTATGGCTTGTAATGAATATGTAGGTTCCATAGTATGTAATGTATGGTGCATATAGTGGTGCAAGAGAATAAATGAATGATGAATGAATGCAAGCATGAATGTAATGTAATATACAAGTTAATGAGATGTAATGTTCTATGTTAACACAAATCCTATATTACCTCATGTACCCCCTTACACTATGTTGACACTATCACACTTGACACATTGTTCACTTACACTTTGACACTCTTTGATATGTATACACTATATATGCCCATTTAACACTCACTTGCCCCTTTGCCATGTTCACATACACACATATAGCCTCTTAAATAAGTATTTATGAATATAGTTAACTTAGCTATGTATGTATATTATATATATGTTAGCATATTGTGTTGTAATATATAAGTTTATATAACCATTTGAAATGCCATGATTATAGACCTAATGTTGAATACCAATATATGCATGTGTATATATGTGTAGACATATATAGCTTAAAGTAATAGATTACCTAGTGTATATCCAATGTGAATTCTTGCCTATTTGAGTATTGAATAATTGCATGCTATATAGAGTTGGGTGTATGTTGGCTTGTATAGCCTGTATTGATGTGTGCTTGCTAGGATAGTCTTGGTTAGGCCTAGTAAGACTTACTGGGTTAGGACATGACCTAGTTTGACTAGTGCAGTTGACCAGAGTTGACCAAGGGTTGACTTTGGCCTAGTTTGACCTAGATTCATATAGAATGTATTGTAGTGCTTTATATTACCCTTCTGGACATGTTGTGACTTGTACTGTTCTAATTAGGAGCCAGACACCTCTCCTCGGACAGTATCTTTACCTTGGACATTCAGATATCAGGCGAGTACATTCTCTGATCATTTTATATCCTGCTTAGAATTATTTTCTGTATTAAATTACTTTACTTGTACTGTCACGTTGGTCACACGGATTGGTACTATACGGATCCCTTCTTGAGATATTATCCTAAGGGAGCATCGGGTACTACATGTTCTGTGAGTTTCACTTACATGACGTATCACTATGCTTCACAGGTTCTTTGATCACTTGTGACATATACTCTTATGATCACAGAGTCTCCTAGAATCTCCTATCCCATTTACTGGGTATCCTAGAATCTCCTAGAATCCTCATTTTTGGGACATCCATGTATTACCCTTCGGGGGCTTTGCGTGGAATCATAACATAACTTGGTTGGATCCTTGTGTATCGATTGGGGGTACGGGGGAGTAGAAGTAGACATGTGAATAATACCCAAGTAGTATCTTATCAGAATCTCTTCCATAGTGTCTTATCAGAATCTCCTATGCCATTTACATATCTATATTGTACTCTAACTCACTAGCCACATGTTAGTTCTCTATTTATAGTAGATATTTCTATTACAGCTCTCTCTCTGTTTACATACAACATTTCTTTCAGTACCTGTATCTTACTTTACTGCATGATTATATTTTCTAACCTGCTATGAACTGTTGAGATGTAATGTGCTCGCTCCTGTCCTGACTGGACCTGTTGATAAATTTTACAGATAGCCTGGAGGTTGCCTGCTAGCCTAGATGAGACAGTAGAGGTTGCATAGATAGCTAGGGTTTTTGCTTATAGTTTATTTTCAGTCATCTTGAGTTGTATTTATGGATTACTGTATTTGGATTTTGAGATGTATTTTGAGTTTGTATCTTAGACACTTAGACTTCTATCTGTTGTATCTCTTTTCGATTTCATGTTTTATCTATCTTCCTTTATGCTCTACCTTAGATGTGATTGAGTTTACATTCTGCTATGTCACCCCCATTCGGGGAGTATAAACTGTTTAGTCTTATACTGTTAGATGCATTGAAACCTAGGACAGCGTTCTACCGCCGACACTGCGACGTAGGCTGGGCGTTGTTACGTTCTCGTGCCCTAACTCTATGGTGCGGGTCGTGACATAGTGTATTAGCCCTGGTAGGGAAGGCCGAGTTTTAGTGACGTCCTAACCAAGAAAACCAGGCCAAGTTACGATTTAACCCTTACCAAAAATTTTATTTATTATTTAATTATTTATTATTAAGGTTTATTGACTTGTGGAAGACCCGGTTGTACCAAACCAGTCTGGACTGGAAACGAACTGAGCCAAGCCCATGTAGTCAATGCCGTACGATCAACAATGTCCATGTAGACTGTAATGCCTGTGGTTCGTATTACGTATTTTAGAATACGTGTACGTATTTTATCTTGTGTTTGCATATCTCCTGGGTTTGGTTCATCTTGGTTCGGGTTGGTTCGATTTGGGATTGCTATTGGTTCATCATGGACCAAAGGGTGAACCCCCTACCTACCACCACCATTAGTATTTATTAATACCCACTTCTTTCTCTCTCTTCATTACTCTTCTTCTTTCCTACAATAACTTCTTCACCTACCAGAGAGAGGAAGAGAGAGGTCTAGACAAGTGCAACTTGCTTCATGGAAGAACTCTAATTTTGTTGCTTCATTCTCTTCCCTACAGCATTTTAACTTACTTTAGAACTTGGCATTTTCACTTTCCATGGCTAGATTCTTGTAGATCTATATTTATATTATTTTTGGATTTTTTGGATTTTGATCTACTTAATCTTGTTATTTCTAAGTTTTGATGGTTCCAGGTTGTAGATAATTTCGTTCTATCCCGTTTTGACCTATGGAAGTTCGGATTTGGGCTCCGGATGACGGAGTTATGGAGCTTGAGAACTTGACTCTCATGGTGTTCTTCTTCTCAAAATTTTGAGAAGGTGAACTGTGCTTGACTTGACCGCATGAATATTTCATGCGGCAAGTGATTCCCCTAGCCGCATGAATTATGCTGACCGCATGCACCCCCTTGCACTTCTAGCCGCATGGGGGCCCTTCTCCCGAACCGCATATGCGACCATCGCTCCCAGCCGCATATGTGCAGCACCCTCTCAGCCGCATGAGTACTCTTCCCTTCTGAGCCGCATAGGCATTGCTCCATGCTGCCGTATGGGACTCCACCCACCCTAAGCCGCATGAACTTAAACACTCGCTGGCCGCATAGACCGCAGTCTCCCGCTGCCGCATGAGGACTCGAGTCCTCTCAACCGCATGACTGACTGGATCCCTGAGCCGCATAAGGGCCGACCCCGCTGGCCGTATGAGATCCCACTCAACCTGACTGCACTCTCTCAGCCGTATGAGTACCCCCTCCCCTTCTGAACCGCATAGGCTCAACCCATTTCGGCCGTATGAGACCCTGCTTGTTTCAGCCGCATGAGAACCCCTCCCCGCGAGCCGCAGGCACCCCCTTCCTCTTGGCCGCATATGCCGAGCCGTATGGCTCTTTCATGGCTTGTATTTTACGAATATTTTGATTATTACCATTATGCCCATGCCATGTAACTCTCAGTATAACTTGAGTTCCTATGGCGTGTACCTTTACCTTTATTGTATATTTTTACGTCCATTTTATATCCTTACGCCTTTTGTCAAGAACTTGATAATCACGAATTTACTTAATATGTTTGGAAATGATAATTGAACATGACATGATAGTGGCCCGTCGTGGCGCACTCCTGACAAGTACACCTGACATAATTTATCTTGAACAGCTGTTACGACGGCTACCTGACATGACATGACCTATATAAATAACAGGGACACCGTGGACGATTGTGCTTGTACAAATAATCCAGTCCTGTCTTGCATCATGTCTAGGATGGGACTCCTGAGTACCACGGTCAGGAGTACCTACTAAAATGGACTAAGGTTAATAACTAGAATTACACAGTAGTCATGAAGAGATTTCCCAGCTACAGGCAATCCCGTTACCTGGGCGCTCCTGAGATCTGTAGCCTGCCGTCGAGTAGGGCACATTTCCAGCACACTGTCATGTGTTGCACCCTTCAAGCTACTTAAGGGTACATGTATTTCCTGGACGATGTACCCACCTGAATTCAACCCTAATCTTTCGACCTGGGTAACCTGGATGGTCTGCAGGGCTTGTGGCTGTGGAATAATCTCACTGCATCTTGTTAGTAATTAGGCTCGTGACAACCCTAGTTAGTTAAAGTATCAAGCCGTAATTCTTGCTTGGCCGTAAAATGATTGGATGGAGTCTAACCAGTCTAGTCTTGTCTTGATCCTGTTGCATGTCATGATTTTCTTATATTATCTTGCCGATAAATGGTGGGAAACAAAGTTCTGTTCAGACGAAGGGTTACAACCCCGGTCCTTGTTTGGTTTAAAAGGTTATAACCTGGTTATCTGAATAGTTCCATGGTTATCTCGTCATATATCATCCTAATTTGTTTTCCTTATTTCCAGTTCTTACTATTTATTTATTCATACTCTTGTGCTAATTGCTGGTTTTGTGTGGCCAGATATCGGAGCAGCACCAGAGGATCTACCTGTCTTCCAGCCAGATGATGACCACCAGGCGTAACCCTGGCAACGAGTGGGTTTCTTTTTGTCCTCCCACTTTATTGTAAAAATTATTCTTTTGAGACGTTTAGCTGGAGAGCACCTGTTTAGCTCGATTGCATTTCACTTACTATCTGCCTACGGGCTGTAACATGGTTGACGGATCCTAGGGTTGATCATGTATGACTAAACTCTTGCTAGTCCTGACATTTTGTAATGACTATCTTCATGATCAGCTGAATATGTAATGTTTGGGACACCTTACTATTGTATATTTAATGATCATACATCTTGTAACTCTTACTTACTTGCTTGTGATTGAGACAATAGGCTTGTTCATGACCTTAAGAGACTGCTGGCTTGTAGTTAAACCCTCATGTATCTAGACAGCCGTGACCGTATAGCGAGGTGGGTTGCACTTCTATATACGTAGCTGGCTATGTCTGCCCCCGCTCTCCAGTATTCTGGTTCTGGGGCGTGACATAGACATACATATTGCATTTATTATTTCTGATTTTTAATTAGGCATTTCGTATATAAAAGATTTATATACATAAATATAATTTATTATTACTGAATTAATATTCTATTTTTAGAAATAGGATAAATACCTTCCTAATTACCCTTATGCATGTTGGAAAATTTAGACTACATATTCTGTCTGTACATTTATTATAGATTTTTCTTATTAGTATCATTATTATTGATTTTTATATTGTTATTAGATTTATAATAATAAAATATACTATTTAGTATTCTAGATTATTTGTGAAATAAATATTATTGTTGTATGTATATATTTTATTATAAGCCAACACTATTAGAATATATATTCCTAAGATTTACTTTTGGACTTTGGAAGTATTCATGCATATAGGGAATATACGTATATATGTAGAGATATATATAGTTTATATGTATATAGATATATATAGATATAGATAAATATATTATCTATGGGTGTATGTGCATGCGTATATAAATATTATATATATATATATATATATATATATATATATATATATATATATATATATATATATATATATATATATATATGTGTGTGTGTGTGTGTGTGTGTGTGTGTGTGTGTGTGTGTGTGTGTGTGTGTGTATATAAATAAATATATTATCTATGGGTGTATGTGCATGCGTATATAAATATTATATATATATATATATATGTATATATATATATTTATATATATATATATATATATATATATGTATATATATATATATATTTATATATATATATATATATATATATATATATATATATATATATATATATATAAATATATATATATTTATATATATATATATATATATATATATATGTGTGTGTGTGTGTGTGTGTGTGTGTGTGTGTGTGTGTGTGTGTGTGTGTGTGTATATATAAATATATATTATATATGTTTTGTGTGTATATATAAATATATATATATATAAATATAAATATAAATATTTATATAAATATATATATAGGAATATATGTATACGCATATATACGTGGGCGTCGTGCGACGGATCGGGGAATCGGCACCATTCGCCCACGGGTATAAGCGACAGGCCGACCATGCGGCCCGTCGTGCAGCGCTGCTGAGGGCGACGAGAATACGTCCGCCATAAACGATCGCATGCTCGATCGTAAGGGCGTCGGCGATCGTCGCCAATATGCGCGTCGTGCGCATAGAACGGGCGGCTGGACGGAATCGGTAGTCGCAGTCGGCAGGGAATCAGTGGCCGTCGTACGGGCGGTCACCCTTAGTCGTCGAGGGCGTCTCTTCGGCGTCGTGGGCAAAGCGAGGTGTTGAGTAACTGCCGTCGAAAGACGGTGTGCTGCCAAGCAGAGCTCTGGAGCGCACGGAGTGCGCGGGGTGCGTGTGCACGGCGATGATGACAAGGTCAACGGACTACGTCCGCACTCCTAAAGTCGTTCCATACAACATGCCAAGAATCATGTGCGTGAGACACACGATTATACTGAGCTCGCACGCGTTGGAATATATATATATATATATATATATATATATATATATATATATATATATATATATATATATATATATATATATATATATATATATATATATATATATATAATAAAAGAAAAAGAAGAAAAAATATATATATATATATATATAACCATTAGTTTAAGTGTTAAGAAATAGAAATTGCAAAAGAAAAACATAGGAGCCCAGGCCCAGCCCAGCCGGCCCAGGCCCAAAGACCCGAGCCCATAGCCAGCTGAACCTGGCAGGCCTGCAGTTCATTTCCCAACCCTGCTCGATTTAACCTGAGATCAGTTTTTATATATATATCATTATGTATCGGGAGAGGAAGGAAAAAGAAAATGCGGCAGTAGCATCGTAAACCCTAATCCTAACAGTGCCCCGCCGACCCCCACACCTGGGCACACCCCCACGCGCGCTGTCACGCCCCGATCCCGCAGAGTCCTTTCGTCCTCGCTTCGGGCGCTTTAGGATCGTTCGTCCTCGCTAATGCGTGATGCCGTGCAAGCCTAAGTTGCGCTTGCACAAGGCCAAGACATGAAGCAAGACAAGATAGACAAGGTTGACAATACGCAACGGAACATATCGCAGATAATTGAAGCAGCAGCGGACATATTTCAGAACACATGTAATGAACACAATGGTAACAAGATATTTTTCTTTATTGATTTCATTTGAACAGATTACAAGCTCTCGATTCTCTCTGATACAATGTTACATCCTCTCAGAACTTTACAGATTACAATGATCCCGTTCCCACACATTATATTCCTTTATATACAAAACCAACTATTGCAACAGATGTCATCTCTTGGCATCTCTTCTGATTTTTGGCTCCTAAAGATGAGGCTCGGGCTATCGCTTCGGACTATCCTTCTCGATGCATAGTGCACCTGCATGCAGACTGATGGTGGGTCAATATATCAGCATACTGGTGATTGTGAACAAAGAGCTACATTTGTCTGAAATGATCACTGTTCATTTAGTGAGAAAACGTTTCTTATGATGTGATCTAGCTACTTTTACCTATGTTCATTCCATGCATACAGAGTCAGTTTACATTCTTTTTTGAAAACATCTTTGAAAAGCCAATATATCATTTCCATATTAAGCATACAAGGGACTAATCATTTCAAGCACGATGACTATTCATTTGTGCGGTGCGCAGCGTGTTTCATGAACATATTATTACTTTTGTTCGAGCAACTGTTAGGGTCAATGACAAGCATGATACATTATCTTTTCTTTAGTGGAACATAGAATTTCATGGCATAGATAAATCTCTGCAAGCAATTCATGTCAAAGACTAAAGCAGTACATATGTATCACTTTTAAGTGATTCTTACCATAGCCGACCGTCCATCCCTGCACAAGACAAGGATTAGCATAAACATGATAAAACCAACTTTTTCTATATGATCTAAACTCTTGAGGCACATTTGATCTTTTGGCAATTATTCATTTAAGTCTGTCAGATAACATAGTCGAGCTTCCAAATAACAGAGCCGAAGCCCCCAGATAACATACTGGCACCCATTTTCACATGGGGCCCTCTGCGATAAACATACCGACACCCATTTTCACATGGATGCCCTCTGCGATAGACATACCGACACCCATTTTCACATGGATGCCCTCTGTGTGATAGACATACCGACACCCATTTTCATATGGATGCCCTCTGTGTGATTCTCTTTTCTTTGATACAGAGCCGAAGCTCCTAGATGTTTCATCTCTTTATAATATGTACAAGTCCGTCTGTACATGTTTGGCATTTAGAATATCTTGAGTGACAAGCAATTATAACTCTGGAATATAATAACAGATCTATGCAGATATAACATGGCATTCTACCTTGAAAGCATACATGTTCGGGGCGTACAAGCAATCTCTTCTCTTTGTTTTTAATATGGCAACAGTTCTTTTGATTAAAGGCAACATCTCTACTTTTAGCATACAGACATCTGTTCGTTTCTTATTAGCATGCAACAATTCTTCTTAGCATACAGGTTAACTTTTTTCTTGTTCTTAGCATGGCATATATGAAATCTCTTATAAGCATACACAAATATTACCATCTTGTGATTAGCATAACAAGGTTCTCTTAATTAAGGCAACGTTCATTTCTTAGCAAGGCAACATGTGATTTCTCTTAAAGCATACTCGATGATTTACCATCTTGTTATTAACAAAAGCATTCAATCTCAGATCTACAAACTACAAAGATGTCGATCAGGGCAATGATTTCTATGGCGTCTTACGGAAGATTATGGAGTTAACATATAACTATGGCATAGAGCTGGCTAAGATCGTTTTGTTCAAGTGTGATTGGTTCGATCCGATCCAAGATCAAGGTTAGAAAATTGACAAGCATGGTCTTGTGGATATTAACTACCAGCGTCGATATCAAGGATACGAACCATTTGTCCTAGCAAGTCAGGCTCAACTCGTTTACTTCACTACTTATCCTAGATGGCGGACAACTAGGTTGGACTGGTGGGTAGTATGCAAGACTAAAGCCAGAAATACCTACGATATTGACAAAATAGCTTATCAGGAGAACGAGCTACCTCTCATAACAAATACAGTTGACGTGGACACAACGAAAGTTCCACATTACACGTATAATCGTGTAGAAGAGGTAGAAGTATTCGAAGAGAAAAATAAAGTAGATGAAAGCGAAGATGAGGAGAAAGATGAAGATGAGGACGCGGAGAACGAAGAAGATGAATTTTTAGAAGATGATTGAAAAGAAAATAAAATGTAAAATATGTTTAACCACTAATTAATCTCCATGCAACAATTATTTAGACTTGTAAAATGTACTGTCATTTTTGTTTAACTCCTAATTAATCTCCATGTTTCCATCAATCTTATCAGATGGCACCCATGACCCGAGCACGACGATTGAGAGAGACACAGATGGCTGCTGAGGAGGTAGTGGTACCTCCTACTGCTGAGGAAGACGTGCTTCTTCCTGCTGCTGAGGAGGTGACACCTAAAGCAGAGATCAAGGTTAAGGAATAAGTGCTTCCTTCTACTATTGAGGAGAAAGTGATTCCTAAAGACAAGATCGATGTGAAGAAGGAGGTGGCACCGGAAGGCAGTTGCACCGGGAGTTCCAGTCATCCAGCTCCTATATATACTGATCTTGCTGGCGTGGAGGAGTCTTATGTGCGCTAGCTGAGGGAGTTCTATCTGCCCCATCGTAGAGGGTAGATATATATGATATGACTTTTGATTGAATTTGTTTCCGATAGACTTATTTAGACTTGGATGTTTCTGGATCTTTCTAGTAGACTTATATGATATGACTTATGTAGACTTGGATGTTTCTGGATGTTTCTGGATGTTATCGGATGTTTCTAGATGTTTTCTAGACATGGATGTTTCTGGATGCTATTATCTAGACATGTATGTTTATGTGATGTCACGACCTGCACCCGCATTTTGGGATGCAAGTGCGTACGCAAGCTAGCTACGTATCAAATGGACTCCAGCCCGATTCGAATATGTAAACGCTGTCAAGAGCATGGTAAACTGCCAACTCATGGCAAGGCAAAACTATATCTCAAATCCACAAGAGTAATATAAACACAAATGAACACTATGGGTCGTGGTCTGTAGCCCACTAGCATATATGTCCGATAAGACTCCAAAGAAAAAATAATGTGAGTCTATAAACTAGGCTAACAAGCAGGATATCTCATGATAAGGAATGACAGCACGAGAAGACTATAAACGTAATATCAATACCTGAATCCTACAAGTATATCGTAATCATCCACCATCCTCTTCTGGTAACTAACTCCATGCAATCGCTAAACCTGAAGAGATCATCAGGTCCTCAGGGGACATAGCAAGAAACATAAAAATATACCTATCTAACAGTTTATCATGCAATAAAGAAAATACAGGATATAAACAGAAAAAGATCAATCAGCACGAAAACATGACTATACACGACTGGAAGAACCACTACGCATAAACGAACTGCTGGAGAAGAACAAGAGGACACGATGTCAAAGGATAACCAATCGAATACTCAAACCCTCGCCCTTAGTGTGGACTCGCAGATTTGAACAACTACTAACCCTCACCCCTGGCGTGGACTCGCAGGTTAGCTTCAAGAATCACCCTCGCCCCTAATGTGGACTCGCAGGTGTGGACAGATAACTACTAACCCTCGCCCCTAATATGGACTCGCAGGTTAGCTTCAAGAATCAAGGACAATAGTTCTGTTATGACTTACTTATTCTATGACACGATACGACTCAGTCGAAGTACAGGTGATGACACGACACGACTCAGTCCAGATACACGGAAGAACAGATCCAATATGAACTACAAAGCTAACTATGATCAAGAGCTATATATATACACTAGCATGCATGGTGTACAAATCACATGTCAATAATCAACTAGTAAAACTAGATAATAATAGGAATAAGCATGTAAATAAACTATAGAGGGAGGCAAGGTATACTTGTCTGCAAAGTCGTCCAATCCTGTGCTGAGACAAGAACTCGAAGGTCGGTCTTCCGATCCTATATATTATTCAGGAGACTGGATAAAATATTGAATGCTAATCTAAATAACTTTACTTATATAATTACTCTATTTAACCATTATACTATATCTTTCATATTTCAAGCTCTAAACATAATAATTATAACTTATTTTTCCTAGTGGATAATACTTACTTTATACCAATTAAATTTCTTTTTGTTTTGCTAATAATATAAAATAATAGAAGTATTGGGCCTATGCATAATTATGCTAACAAAACTCTTGGATAGAAAGTGACAAGAGTTGTTACCACTTCTTTAAACAAAAGAAGTGCCCAATAGTGCTCACTTCTTCATGTTTGCTCATCTTCTTTTAAATATTAACGTGAATAGTAGCATCTATTTAATATTCTTCTTCTTCCTATTTCTATCGTGAATAGTGTATTCCTAAGGATTAGGTTCCTTACATGAGCAGTATAGTAGCACGAAAAATCTTAAGGGACGTGTAAGGGGCATGAGAATTACCAGAACAGAGCGTGGAACGACGCTCTGGCTCGGCTCTGTGTTCGATTGAAAACTCATACGGAGAGGAAGCGGAGGCTTACAGGCTTCGGTGCGATTGGCCATACGCGCGGCGTAGGGTCCGGTGGTTGCGGTAGAGGAGATCACCTAAGGTCGGCTGATATTGCTACTCGGCCGTATGTTAGTGTGAAGGCGTCGGCCGTGTGCACAGATGCTCGGTCTGGTGAGGGACTGAACGCGATGAACTCAGTGGAAGTCACGACGTCTTTGAGCGATGTCGGTGGGGGCGCTGGGTTCGTCTCGGCGTTACAGTGACCGATGTGGCTCCGGTTGCGCATGCGACGTTCCATTGCTTGGTGGCGCATTGTACTGAGCTCAGTTTAAGAGGACTCGAGTTGTCCGGTGAATCTTGGCGGAAGATCGGCAACGTATGTCGGCAACAGCGGTCCACCAACTGCGGACTCGAGTTGTTCCACTGCTTGTGAACTGCGGGCTAGATCCAATAACTGTAGGCGCACCACAGCCACCTTCTCGTCTTCTGGAATCTTCGCGGCTTCAAGAATCACCTCTATGTCTTGTAGCCAAGCATCGACAGCAATGGCATCCTCGCTGCCATCGAAGAATGGAGGGTTCAGGCGCTTAAAACTGTTGACCGCACTGTTCCCTCGGGGACCACTTCTATTCAGAGCATCTTCCACTGCCTGGTGCAAGGCATCGCCTCTACGATCCTGGGAAGCTAACAATGATCTGATGAGACCCACCAAAGTGCCATCATCAGGATCTGCAGGCTGGACTGGCTGAACTGACGGCTCTTCTCCAGTAGGTACGACTCGGGAGGCTGCTCCTGAGTGCTGGGCCTGATCTCCTGGTTGCTGCTGGTCCACGGGAGGTGCTCCTCCTTGCTGATCGATAGGTCCAGGTTCAAGGCCGCTGAAGAAGACGACATGGGAACAATAAGGAAGGACCAGGACAGATCAACGATTACAAGCATGTGATCAGGACAAGAATTTTCAGGAATCAAGAGGATACGAGCAGAGATCAAGGGCGAGTACTGATTGAGACATCTATTCGGTAAACCCTCACACATCTTGATTTAACAAGACCTGCATGGGCCACCACTTAAACCATGTCACGCCCCAGAACCAGAATACTGGAGAGCGGGGGCAGACATAGCCAGTTACGTATAACGGAATGGGATCCACCCCGCTATACGGTCACGGCTGTCTAGATATGTGAGGGTTTCACTACAATCCATCAGTCTCCTAAGGTCGTAAAATAGCCTATTGTCTCAATCTCAGCCAACTAATAATAATCACAAGATATCAGATCTCCAAATATACAATTGTAAGGCGTCCCAAACATTACATATCCAGATGATCATGAAGCTAGTCGTTACAAAATGTGAGGACTAGCAAGAGTTCAGTCATACATGATCAACCCCCGGGGCTTGTCAATCATGTTACAGCCCGTAGGCAGACAGTAAGTAAGTACAATCGAGCTAACACTTGCTCGTCGGCTAAACGCCTCAAAAGAATAATTTACAATATTACAGTGGGAGAACAAAAGAAATCCACTTGATGCCCTGGTTACGCCTGGTGACCACCATCGGGCTGGAAAGCAGGGAGATCCTTTGGTGCTGCTCCGGTATCTGGCCATACAAAACCAGCTGGGTCAGACCCCAGAAAGAGCAAGTGCCACAAAGGAGACTTCACTTAGGAACTAAAACCAGCAAATCATTAGCAGTCAACATGTAAGAAAACAACAATAAGTAACACAGATTGAGGTTTGTGCACTACCAATGCACTTATCCCAATCAGAGAACATAATTAAGCGAAGCATTATTAACATAAAAGAACTGGAGAATCATGCTAAATAAAACATAGCTGGACAATATATGAAGAGAAAACGAAGGTACTATTCCGGAAGCCAGGTTACCATCCTTAAACCAAACAAGGACCGAGATTGTAACCCTTCGCCTGAACAGAACTTAGTCTCTGATCATTTATTGCTAAAGGTGCCAATCATTAACGTGAAAAGGAGAGAGTACAATGATAAAAGTGACAATGAAGAGTATAATACGCTAGAGTGACAATAGAGTACAATCGTTATAGTAACAATCTGGAATGACAATCCTTCAATCATTCTGGTACGATCTTGCAATCAATCACTTCTAGACAATACTATACTGGACTAGACTCCATCCAATCAATCACGGCCAATTATTGCCTACGGCTTTCTACATTAACTAACTAGGGTTATCACAATCCTAGTTACTAGCAAGATGCAATGAGATGCTCCAAGTAGTCACAGGCCCTGCAGCTATCCAGGTTATCCAGGCAATCATTATAGTGACAGTTTAGAGAGTTCAATCATTTTAAGTGACAATCAAGAGTGCCCCACATGACAGTAAGGATATAAAATGGACGTAAAAATATACAATAAGGAGTTACGAAACATGGGCAATAATAATAAATAATAGTACACAGGGCTATTGGAAAGTTATACAGCTCAGGCATATGCGGCAGGAAAGGAGGGGGCACATACGGCTCAAATAGGAGCCCATGCGGCACAGGAGAGAGGTGAGCATATGCGGCTAGGTTTAATCGGGGTCATGCGGCCCGGACTCAGAAGCCCATGCGGCCAGATCTGGAGGGGGGTTCTCATGCGGCTCGAGGATCAGGGCCTATGCGGCTCGGGGATCCAGACAGTCCTGCGGCTGAGAGGACTCGAGTTCTCATGCGGCAGCAAGTGACTGGGGTCTATGCGGCTAGGAGAGCAATGCCTATGCGGCACAACTGAGTTGAGTTCCATGCGGCCAGGGTAGTAGGACTCATGCGGCTGGACGGACGGAGTCCCATGCGGCTCGCGAAACTAGCGGGCCTTATGCGGCTCGAGAGAGTTCAGAACTTATGCGGCTGGGAATTGAGCGAGTTATGCGGCTAAGTGAGTCCGACTCTCATGCGGCTCAAGAACTTCCAGTCATGCGGCTGGATAGAACACTTGCCGCATGAATATTCATGCGGTCAAGTCAAGCACTGTTCATCTTCTCCAAAATTTCAGAGAAGAAGAACACCATGAGAGCCAAGTCCTCAAGCTCCATAACTCCATCATCCGGAGCCTAAATCCGAACTTCTATAGGTCAAAATGGGGTAGAACGAAATTCTCTACAACATGGAACCATCAAAACTCAGAAATAACAAGATTAAGTAGATCAAAACCCAAGAAATTCCGAAAATAAAATAAACTTAGATATACAAGAATCTAGCCATGGAAAGTAAAAATGCCCAGTACTAAAGTGCTTTAGAATGTAGTAAGGAAGAGAATGAAGTAATAAAATTGGAGTTCCTTCATGAAGCAAGATGCACTTGCCTAGACCTCTCTCCTCTCTCTGGTAGGTAAGGAAGTAAATGAGGAAGAAGGAGATGATAAATGAAGAGAGAGAATAGAGAGAATGGATTAATAAAGGGGTTGGTGGTGGTAGGTAGGGGTTCACCCCTTGGTTCATGATGAACCAAGAGCAATCCCAAACCGAACCAAGCCAACCCAAACCAAGAATAAACCAAGCCCAGGGAGGAAATTAAACAAGGAAATCATGCAATACAAGAATAAATACGTACACGTATTCCAGAAATACGTAATACGAACCACAGGCATTACAAAATTTAAGGAAAAATCCAACGGTAATGGTAGAAGACGGGTCCTACTTGCTATCAATTACTATTATGGTCATTTCGAAACTACAAATCCTCGAGGACTTCTACCCACCTTTGGTCACATTACTCCCTCAAAACACATGTCGCTAAAACATTATAAACTCCCAACTAGTTGCTAAAATTACTACCAACATATCTATAGCATATGGCATATCTAATCCCCGTCTATATATATCAAGCAACCGAAATTCAATAATCACACCAACTTACACTAAAACTTAAAGAATTTTATGATAAACTATAGACAGCATGATTGTTCGTCACCCCAAAATAGGAAGAGACGAAAATCAAAGGTTCGGAAGACAAGGAAGAATAATCGAGAAAAAATTAATATGAGATTTCAAGGACGTAGAGAAATTTTTAGGAGAATTTTGAAGGCAGTGTGGATTGAAATTTCTAAGGTTTAGTCATAGTCGCAGGCTCGTACCAGTACAGTTACGTAACCGATACGATATGCTCTGACCTACATGGGCCACCAAAAAACTTGTTACGATCCGTACCCGCATTTCGGGATGCAAGTGCGTGCTCAAGCCAGCTATGTATCAAGCGGACTCCAGCCCGACTCGAATACGTGAACGCTGTCAAGAGCATGATAAACTGCCAACTCATAGCAAGGCAAAACTATATCTCAAATCCACAAGAGTAATATAAACACGAATGAACACTATGGGTCGTGGTCTGCAGCCCACTAGCATATATGTCCGATAAGACTCCAAGGAAAAAAAATAATGTGAGTCTATAAACTAGGCTAACAAGCAGAATATCTCATGATAAGGAATGACAGCACGAGAAGACAATAAACGTAATATCAATACCTAAATCCTGCAGGTATATCATAATCATCCACCATCCTCCTCTGCTAACTAACTCCATGCAATCGCTAAACCTGAAGAGATCATCAGGTCCTCAGGGGACATAGCAAGATACATAAAAACATGCCTATCTAACAGTTTATTATGCAATAAAGAAAATATAGGATATAAACAGGAAAAGACCAATCAGTACGAAAATATGACTATACACGATTAGAAGAACCACTACGCATAAACGAACTGCTAGAGGAGAACAAGAGGATACAATGTCACGATGTCAACGGATAACTAATCGAATACTCAAATCCTCGCCCCTAGTATGGACTCACAGGTTTGAACAACTACTAACCCTAGCCCCTGATTTGGACTCGCAGGTTAGCTTCAAGAATCACCTTCGCCCTTAATGTGGACTCGTAGGTGTGGACAGATAACTACTAACCCTCGCCCCTAGTATGGACTCACAGGTTAGCTTCAGAAATCAAGGTACAGATAACTACTAACTCTCGCCCCTAATGTGGACTCACAGGTTAGCTTCAAGAATCAGGGTACAGCAGTTTCGTTATGACTTACTCATTCTATGACACGATACGACTCAGTCAAAGTACAGGTGATGACACGACACGACTCAGTCCAGATACACGGAAGAACAGATCCAATATAGTATGTTAAATAAAATGGAGAGGTTAGGAGGATGCTGATACCTATATTCGTCTCTATACTATTTTACTTTTAAAGAAAATATAGTATATTAAACAAGAGTGGTGAAGATAACGATGGGGTTGGTTTGGTAATACTAATCTAGGTCGATGGAGGAGTTGGGAATATATTTACTATATGGTTGGATACTATATATTATTTAGATATACTAATATACTAATATGTATGTACACAAAAGTAATTTATATATAATAGGTATATAGGTAAAAAAATATATAAAACTACATATATGCACACACATTTATATGCCTATATAATCTAAAGAGTACAAAATAGGTATACACAACCTTGAAATAAGTACCAATAATATTTTACAATATTTTAAAAGTTGTAATGTAGATATATTCAATAATTTGTGTCACAACAAAATATTATATGAAAATCACCATTTTAATTCAATTAAATAATAAATAATAAAAAACTTCAAAATTTTGGGAAGAGGAGTTACATGTGATATGTTAAATGCATGGTTATTATCTACAAATTCAACGGAGGGTTGCTCCGGGTCTATTTTTTTATAAACTGTGATATGCTAAATGTATGCATATTTGATTTAGAATACGTATTACATTTCTTGTAGATATCTATTTTTTATCAGGTATGGCAGGACGAAGAGGATCGTACCTCGGTGCATCCCGTACCGGTAGAGGTTCCACCGGTAGAGCTGGAGCATCCCGTGGCGATAGACGTTCTACCGGTGGACGGAGTGGTACAGTCACGACCCGCACCCGCTTTTCGGGATATGAGTGCGTGTCTAAGCCCAGCCTATGCCGCGGTATCGACGGTAGTACGCTGTCTAGCCCGCAATAAACAAAGTGCTCATAAATACTAACTACTCATTCACAACAACTAAATCAACTTTACAAAATATAGAAGTTTTACATTTGAAGAAGAATGTAAGATTTTAGATTTATACAAAACTATCACATAACTAACTAGTCTTCTATGGTTTGGCCTTAGAGTCTCTATCTCCCTCTCGTATGGTCCATAGCGCAAGAGTAGGTACGTCAACCTCACCTATAACAACGATCCAGTCAGGAAAGGAGCAGAGTACAACCATATTGCAATTTATGTTGTTAGTCCAAAATAAGTTAGAACAACGAGAAACAATGATGGCAAGGGTATATAAAGAACTATCAAGAGATGAACTAACATGATATGAACTATCAAGTTATGAACTATCAAGATATGAACTAGCAGAATGTAACTAGCAAGGTATGTACTAACAAGATATGAACTAGAACTAGATAAAGGAAAAATAGGAACAACTATGTGTGTGTGAAATAACTTTTAATACGTGAACGGCTGGGCTAATACGACACATCATACGATGGCTATCCATAATGATAGGCTACGGCTAACTCATACATGGGGTGTATGACTTAGCTATCCACAATCAAAATAGTTGGGTTTGTTCACGTACTTACCGAGTATTTCCCCTCCCGACTCTCTAATAATAAATAACGGTCAATGATGCACTATGAAGGATACAATAACTATGGTGTCATAATCGTGTCTTAACGAAATATCAAGCAATGTCTCAACGGGATATCGAACAAGAAAACGATAGAGAAAATGTTATAATGAACTAAAACATAAATACAATACTGTACTTGCCTGAATCCTTGTACAAATCGAAGTCACAAGTCGAGGATGAGGGAGTGTCGATCTAGAAGCTGTCAACCTATAACATACATCGTACCACGAACCATGTACGAAAACCACAAGTCAATTCTAAGGTTCTAGTTCTAAATTCATAGAATAAGTGGCTAATGGGTTAACTAATCTATTAATTGTTAATTCAGGAATAATTCACTTAAAACCCTAATTTAACCTAATAATAATCTGAATATAATCTAAACATACAAGTTTGGCCATCAAAAGTCATGTTTCTAATTTTGAAAACCATGACACATAAATCGAGGCGTACCATTGACTATCTAGTCAAACATCACGAACTCTAGATTTTGAAAGTACACCTTGATAGATTTCAGCGCCACAAGTGCGTTGGAATCAACCGTGCCGCAAAATCACATTTTGGTCAAAAGATATTGCCGTTATGGCTAATCGTGACCAAAACAGTGATCAATCGATCAATTTTGAGTTCAACAAAATAACTAAAATACTGGATGAACAAAATAATTTCTGGAAAAAATATATGTCGTCGACCTCTATGTTAGCTTTCCGAAACTTCAAACGGTTCACGATTTTGATTTCTGGTTTTCCTGAAATCTCGAAAACATCGAAACCGTGTCAACTTTCGGGCAACTAATACTCTACAAATTATCCAGAAATTTAGGAACAAACTATACGAAAATAAATTACATATTCAGAAAGTTTTCTGTCCGTCCCGACCGGCAGCAGCTGGGTCTCCCCATCTCTCCTCAACTTCCCCCGATCTTCGGCCCGAGCTGTATGAGGCAGAAACTCGTCCCACGTACACGCTCTCGGTTTCGCTCAGACAGTCAGACTCATATGGCCTCCAAAAGGCTAAGGCAGTAAAGTAATGCGTAGACTTCCCACGATTCTCGTCTGATTGATTGTTGGACTTAAGTGGAATCAAAGCCCGGGTGAACAATGCTATGATTGATGACCAACAAGTTTCTTACGTAGGAAAGGAAGTGAGCGAATCCGGTGGTAGCTCAAGGCTTTACAATGCATACGAATACCAAGCGCAAGGCAATCTTTTAATATGTTTTTGTCAGAATTCCTAGTCGAAGGGATCGATCTCACAACCGGCTCAGCGAAAGGCGATCCGCACATAGCCGTTAGATTAGATCCGGACTGGAAGATCTTTTAGATAGGCTCTTTAATAGAGAGGTCAGGCTAAAAGACAGAGGCTGCTTGCTTCCTTGGTAGTATGTTCCAGAGGGAGAGGGCTGAATTGATAGCTTGACCTGAGTGGATTAGTCATAGAGACCCGTGGAGAGGCGGTGTAGACAAATCTAATAAAAAAATGGCACACTAAAATCACGTCGGGGTTGACGGCAATCGTCTCGGAAAGTCGAGATCTCTACTAGAACTCTCTCTAAAAAAGGCGGCTGAAATTCTATATTTTCGTGAATTAATAACATATATATATGAGAGAGAGGCGGTGCTGACTCATTCTGGCGCCGACAGATGGGCCAGGGGGCGCTGACTGGATGCTTTTTGGCCTGCTGACTGGGTAAATGCTGATTTAAATTCAGAAAATGATTTAAAAATCATTTGAGAGCCAAATAAACTCAAATAAAATTCTAAAAATTCCAAAAAAATTCTAGAAAATTCTAGAAAATATATTTAACCTTCTAGAATATAAATAAAATGCTTTCCCTCGTATTAGTTCCAAATAGCCTCATAATAAATATTGAAAGTCTTTAAAAATATATAAACCTTAATAAATAAATACTTAAATACTCCCAAAAATTATGGAAAAATTCTAGAAAATATAAATAGCGTAATGAACCCTAGAAAAATATTTGGGGTCAATATTTGCTCTTAGTCTAGCACAATAAATTTCAAAAGTCCTAGAAAATAGGTTTTTCCTATATTTTATTATCAAAGTAATTCCAAAAAAAATACCAAAAAATTTAGAAAATAGTTTTTGAGGTTCTAGAACCTAAATAAAATATTGGGTCCCAAAAATAACCCCAAATGGCCATATGATAAATCATAATCAAATAATAATTAAAAAAAAAATTGGGAAGTGGGCTTACAAATCTACCCACCTTAGAAAAATTTCGTCCTCAAAATTTCGGAGGATACGATTAAACATCTAGATAAGATTAGCAATCTAGCAGAAGAAAATCAAATAGGTTTTAAAGATTGCTAGGAGCCAAATAACATTCCAAAAATAAAAAGATAAGATAAAAAGGTTCAAGAAATAAAGGAAAAGAATAAAAAATAAATCAATAGTCATATGTCGAAAGGATGTAGTCTTTAGAATATTCAAAAACCATATGTATATATGAAGTCACTTTATCAAAAATTTATGCCCCGCCAGTGTACATCTGGCTGCAATAAACCTTTGGTTTCATGACTCAAATATAATATGGTATCGAACACTCTATCAACTCTATACAATATTGACACAATAAATCAAAGGATCAAATAATGCAACTAGGATATAGTTTTAGTAATATTTGACAACCTACGCTTATTTAAAATTATTTCAACTTAGGGATCATGCCACGCTAGTGCGCTGCTGGCTGCCATGAACCCGCAGTCTCCATAATTCAAATAAATGGGGACAGTGCACATTTGCCTTACCATTGTACGTCATCGAAAATTATTT
Organism: Iris pallida; assembly: GCA_029216955.1. Taxonomy (NCBI): domain Eukaryota; kingdom Viridiplantae; phylum Streptophyta; class Magnoliopsida; order Asparagales; family Iridaceae; genus Iris; species Iris pallida. The sequence goes on along the minus strand of JANAVB010040218.1, from coordinate 2,776,314 downwards.
CAACTATATCCATAAGAATTTTAAAGGAACTTCTATCAATTCAAACAAGTCGATCATGATAAAAAACTGTAAGTATCTGCCCTTGAATAAAATATTAGTTTTGAAAACAAAACGATCGCAAAATGAACGAAGACGACTTGAATTAATATATAGATAATTGAACCAATATTAGGAATTGAAAATAAAACGATCGCAAAATAGTTTTGAAAATAAAACGAGGTTTAGACAAGGCAGAAAATAAAATGGCACAAATGATCTAAATTAGAAATTGAATTCTATGAAGGCCTAACTTACCAAACGTATATTTTACTGTCATGCCCCGCTCCCAGAATTATGGCGAGCCAGGTACGTAACATCATCCCCAGGCTACGCGACATACGAATACTCTAGTACCCATATTCGTGATTGTCGCCCGTAAGGTTCGTGTATAGGTAAAAGCAGGTCATAACTTACATAAATTTAAGTCCGCAATAATCTAAAACTAAGACATTCTAACTAATTGAACATGAACATAACTATTTCTACCCAGTACAATTTTGAGCCCAACTATAAATAATACAATTATACCTTAAACAAGTAGATAAAAAGAATTCTTGTTCCAACTTGAACGTCTTCAATGGTATCGTCACGTCCTTGATCTCCAGTTGTCCTTCAGTACCTGATAGCGGCTTCACTTGGTACACTGCTACAAAATCTAGTGAACAATACTCGGTCGTTTAGAAACGACAAGCAAGTCCTCGGCCAAAAATGCTTAGGAAAATATAATAAGGAATGGAACATATAGATTTTCTATTAAGAGAATAGGAATATACAATTTACATTGTTATAGCTTCATTCATTTAAGTAGTATAACGTCCTTTTTGGCTTTATTTAAAATGGAGTAATTTTTTCTAGAATGAGATAAATTTGAAGGACTAAACCATCTACCCGATGTTACTGTCAATGTAGATGTAAAAAATTTCGAGCTTCCCTTGAGCTTGTCATAAATTTTGCCTCCCTTGGACAAAATTGAAATTGCCTCTCTTGGGCAAACCATAAAATGCAATGCAATTTGGAGAACAATTCCTAAATATTCATAAAATAGTTTCCCATCAACAATCCCGTTACCGGGGATCAGGCTGTAAATTTGGCGGCACAGTACTTAGTATCCAGCCTGGAGCCTCCCTTGGGCTTAACAATCACCTATTTGATGTTATTGTCGAAATAGATATAATAATCTGGAGCCTCCCTTGGGCTTAGTTTGCCTCCCTTGAGCAAACGAAAATACGTGAGCTAAGCCTCACAAACTCGATTCGCATGGCCTTACGAACGAGTAGAAAATTTACTGATCAGCTTTTCAATTTTAATTATGCTATGGGACTATTTAGAGATATTCAGGTTGTTCTCCCCCGCCCAATGCTTCCTAACTGTTACTAAGTACCCTTCCTAAATAATTCTAGGTCTTAAGTACTAATCCGATATTTCCTGAAAGTCAGGAATTTGACCATCTCTTAAAATTTTCAAAAATTTCGGCAGTCTCCTTTGTATAGGGTAACTCTGAAAATTTCACAGGAGATAATATATGATAAAAATAAAAATCCGGGTTCGCCGACCCCTTCGGTGGAGCAACTCTCAACACCAAAATCACGCAGGTGTATATCGGGTTTGCCGACCCCTTCGGTGGAGCAACCCTCAACACCGGAACCACGCATGTGTATATCGGGTTTGCCGACCCCTTCGGTGGAGCAACCCTCAACACCGGAAACTCACAAAACATTATATAGAGTGCAGTTTGAAGTTTTTTTCCTTGGCAAGCAAGCACGCAATATAGTTTAATTTCAGTCATTACCCTTTTTTCTCTGCAAGCAGACAAGCTGTTTTGGATTATTAGCAATTGCTCTTCCTAAATGTTATCCAAGTTCAGTATGCGAGCATTTCAAAGTTCAATATACAGGAAAATAACTTTCGAAAGATTTGTGTCTATGAATAAATATGTTAGCGTGACATTTTCAAAGTTTTGACAGCAGAAGTACTAAGGTTTATTTCCCTCAGACAAAAGTTCTATATTGGCTTTTGGTCAGGGCAGTACCAATCAAAACAAGTTGATATATTAAAACAAAAAATCATGACAGATAACTGTATTGTCCATAAACTGTACTTATGTTGATTTGACAAGATCAAAAGAGGTGGGTCCAGACAAGTTTAGAGGACTGGAAAGAGTGAAGATGACTGCTAATGGGCAATGGGTGAAAAGATTTAAATTGTAAAGAGAACAGAAAACGGAATTCTGAAGAATTATGAAATTTTGACATTGTTGAAAGACATCTTATGTTTTCCAAAATATGCACATATACATATGTATGAAAGTATATCAGAGAAAAGTTGCCCAAGAAAAATTCAGGTAATTTCAAAAATAGTTTGTTCCATGTGAAACAACCAAAATCTATTACAAGAGTCATGCTCAAAAACCAATAATATAGGTAATGTTGAAATATACAAAAGTACAAAACATGTATTGCACAAAATCAAATATTTCAATATAAAACAAAAAAAAAACCTAGGAGTGTGATGGTTGCGAGAAAGACAAAAAGAGTGAACTCTATTATTAACTTCCACCATCATGGCAATATCAATCCTAATGAACAATGCTACATATCACAAGACGTATAGCCAAAGTCTTCAGGTTGTTTGGGGAGGGAGGTGCAACATGGTCAATTGAAGTTCTTATATATATATATATATATATATATATATATATATATATATATATATATATATATATATATATATATATAAATATATGTGTAAATAATATGATAACAAGAAATATATATGTGTAAATAATATGATAACAGGAAATATATTTCTTTTTTGGTAAATGTCGATAAAGTATGGAATGTTGTTAAAATAAAAATTATCAAGTAACAAGGAAGAATTTGAGTTTTGCAAGAGTTGGGAATCAAATTTTTGGGCCACACATCAATATAGAGTTTCTTTCTGGTTCTGATTCATTTTTGACAATTAAAACTCCATTTTCTTTAAACAGGCATTGTAAAAATGTCATGAAATCAAGAAGCACAATATTGATACAAACAACTATGCTATATAAAAACCTCTCTTTTTATTTTTGCTACGAGCTAGTTAGGAAGAACAAGCTCTTAAAATTTGTAGCCATATATATATGCTTATCCAATTGAATTTATGTGAGTCCGAAATATCGATTTGAATCCAATTATGCATATTTAAAACTGAATATAAATCTGGAGTTTGAACTATAGATTCCAAAATTGAAATACGAAAATTCGGAGAGGACTTGCCTTGGGAATTTGAGTTGGACCTAGGATTCTCCAAACTTCTTCTAAATTAACCCCCTAATATTGATAATTTCAGCAAATAAATAATTACAGAAAATTATAACTAAATTTATCAAGGATGAACAAAATATTGAAGAAGGAAATTTATACCCAAGATGGAGTTGGGGCTAGGGCTTGGTTCTTCCATTCTTCTTCATCTTCTTCTCCAATTTTTTCTTTCTTTCTTTTTCTTAGAAAAAAAGGGGTTTGGGTTTAGATTTTAATGGTGGTGGTGATGTTGATGATGGAGATGGAGATGGTGGTGTTGGAGGTAGTGATGGAGGTTGGCGGTGAAGGGGGAGGCCGTCGGCGGTGGAGGGGTGGTCGACGGTGGCCGGAGGGGCAGCGGCGGTACGCCAGCGACGACGCGGCAACAGCACAGCAGCGGTAGCGCGCAGTAGCAGCAGTAGCAGCAGAACGCAGTAGCAGTAGGGGCAGCAGCAGTAGAGACAGAGAGAGAGAGTTTCGAGAGGGAGAGAGATGGAGAGAAATAGGGAGATGAGAGTGAGAGGGGAAGAGATATATAGATAGGGAGAGAGAGAGTTCGAGAGAGAGGCGGTGGAGTGAAGGTGCCAGCCCTCTCTCTCTCCCTTTCTCTATAAAAACTCTTCTTTTAAAAAAAAAATCCTAATAAGCCCAAATGAACATTTTAGCAAAATAAAATTATTAAAAAAATAAATAAACAAACAAATAAATAATTCAAATTATGTATTATCTGAAATACTGTATTGTGAAATATGACTATGACACTCTACCCACCTTACAAAAATTTCGTCCTCAAAATTTAAATTCTAATGATAAGATTTTCAAAAATTATATAAAGAGAAGCAAAATATTCTACCCACCTTACAGAATTAGAGTAGCAATTTACTAAACAGTTAAATGAAATATCTTGAAACTTATTTTTCAAAAGCTTTACGAAAATAGAGACAATTCGAAAATACTAGAAATCTTCAAGGTTCTTGAAATTTTATATAATCAAATAAAATAGTCAGATAGAATGTTATTTCAACCGATAACCATGTATGATCCTTGAATTCAAAATCATATTCCTTATTCTTATTTTTTTTGGCATGATATGGTAATCTTGTGCCTCGCCATTGCGCATATGGCTGCAATCAAGATACCGTTTCACTATCAGGATTCATGGCTGCAGCTTTTGCTACCACGCCAATGATATCCATAAAATGAGTAGAAATCATGATTGTGAAGTAGCTTTACAGGTCATGATATTCTTAGTAATCCAAAATATATTCAAGAAGCAATAATTAATTTCAAGTTCTCCAAATATCATCAACGTTATTTTATCATGGTATCAAACTAATAGATAATATTATAACATAAAATAAACTCATAAATCTATATTATCAAAAGCACTATATGTCGTTTTAAATGACGTTTTTCAAATTCCAATCAAGGTAAAATGAAATCAAAATTCGAATATCAAGTTCAAAAATTCATTATGAAAAATTATGTCTTGATCCCCGAAAATTTATTGAATTCCTGAATCATGTTTCGAGAATATGTGCCTCGCCAATATGGATGGCCAGTCCGAATGGCTGCAACAACTTTTCATTTCACGATTCATTAGAGAATTTAGGTCTCAAGACAAAAGAAGTATTCATTCACATAAATATCATTTACACAAAATCCGATCAAAGCATTCACTTCACAGAAAAGAAAAATATCAAAAGAGTAAATTGCAATGGATATTAGATAGAGGGCAATTCCTGAAATAGGGATGCTAGGAAAAGATGTAAATAGAAGAAAAGATTGAGGATACAATTCTAGATTTTCATTTAGTGAATGTTAAGTGAAGCAACAAAATTAAAATTTTTGAAGTAGATTGGGTTTGCAAAATAACCAGACCGCAAAAAATTCGACTGATAAAAGAGAACGAGTCGGGACTTAGGCATCGATAGAAGTCTAGAGGGAGTAAGGAATAAAGAATTAGCTTCTTAATATAATATGTATATAATACTCTATACAATAACTATTATGCAAAACCCTAGACAAGTTATTGCTAGTACTTTCCTCCCCTGTAATCATTCAAAATATATTTATATCTATACTTACCCCTTTACTATTTCTAACTATGTAATGGTTCAAAAAATATTTGAACTCCGGGTTTACTAGAGGTACCAAGTCCAAGATCCTTAAGGAATCTTCTAGATTCTTTTACCAGCTCAGACGAGAATACTTGTCCTATTCTCCCTAACTTAATAGGCCTAGAATGATTATGTCTATCCTTATACTATACATGACCTAGGTAAGGACACCTGATCATAGATACTCACTATAGAAATTTTATTTAGGTAAAGACACTATGAATGCAGTCTAACATGTACAATTCTATTTGGTATCTCTTGGATATTTCCTAAAACATATCTTAAAGTTTATACCTTAGCCTATAGGATCTTCCCAGAATCTTGACCAACATCTTATCTCAGCTTGCATAGGTTTCCCTAGAACTTGGCCTATATCCTATCCTTGGGTTGTTAGACCTGCACCCTATCCTATTTCCTCTATGCAATGTCTGACCTGTATGGGCCACCACCAAAAGACGTGTCATGTCCCACTCCCAGAATTATGGTTTGTCGGGTACGTAACATCATCTCCAGGCTACGCTACATACGAATACTCCAGTACCCATATTCGTGATTGTCGCCCGTAAGGTTCGTGCATAGGTAAAAGCATGTCATAACTTATATAAATTTAAGTCAGCAATAATCTAAAACTAAGATATTCTAACTAATTGAACATGAACATAACTATTTCTATCCAGTATAATTTTGAGCCCAACTATAAATAATACAATTATACCTTAAACAAGTAGATAAAATGAATTCTTGTTCCAACTTGAACGTCTTCAATGGTATCATCACGTCCTTGATCTTCAGTTGTCCTTCAGTACCTGATAGCGGTTTCACTTGGTACACTGCTACAAAATCTAATGAACAATACTAGATTGTTTAGAAACGACAAGCAAGTTCTCGGCCAAAAACGCTTAGGAAAATATAATAAGGAATGGAACATATAGATTTTCTATTAAGAGAATAGGAATATACAATTTACATTGTTATAGCTTCATTCATTTAAGTAGTATAATGTCCTTTTTGGCTTTATTTAAAATAGAGTAATTTCTTCTAGAATGAGATAAATTTGAAGGACTAAACCATCTACCCGATGTTACTGTCAATGTAGATGTAAAAATTTCCGAGCTTCCCTTGAGCTTATCATAAATTTTGCCTCCCTTGGATAAAATTGAAATTGCCTCCCTTGGGATAACCCTAAAATGTAATGTAATTTGGAGAACAATCCCTGAATATTCATAAAATAGTTTTCCATCAACAATTTCGTTAACCTAGGATCAGGCTGTGAATTTGGCGGCACGGTGCTTAGTATCCGGCCTGGAGCCTCCCTTGGGCTTAACAATCACCTATTCGATGTTACTGTCGAAATAGATGTAATAATCTGGAGCCTCCCTTGGGCTTAGTTTGCCTCCCTTGAGCAAACGAAATAAGAGCCTTCCTTGGGCTTAGTTTGCCTCCCTTGAGCAAACGAAAATACGTGAGCAAAGCCTCACAAACTCGATTCGCATGGCCTTACGAACGAGTAGAAAATTTACTGATCAGCTTTTTAATTTTAATTATGCTATGGGACTATTTAGGGATATTCAGGTTGTTCTCCTCCGTCCAATACTTCCTAACTGTTACTAAGTACCCTTCCTAAATAATTCTAGGTTTTAAGTACTAATTCGATATTTCCTGAAAGTCAAGAATTTGACCATCTCTTGAAATTTTCAAAAATTTCGGCCGAGTCTCCTTTGTATAGAGCAACTCTGGAAATTTCACAGCAGATAATATATGATAAAATAAAAACTCGGGTTCATCGCCCCCTTCGGTGGAGCATCTCTCAACACTGGAATCACGTAGGTGTATATCGGATTCGCCGACCCCTTCGGTGGAGCAACCCTCAACACCGGAACCACGCATGTGTATATCGGGTTCGCCGATCCCTTCGGTGGAGCAACCCTCAACACCAAAAACTCACAAAACATTATATAGAGTGCAGTTTGAAGTTTCTTACCTTGGCAAGCAAGCACGCAATATAGTTTAATTTCAGTAATTACCCTTTTTCCTCTGCAAGCAGACAAGCTATTTTGGATTATTAGCAATTGCTCTTCCTAAATGTTATCCAAGTTCAATAAGCGAGCATTTCAAAGTTCAATATACAGGAAAATAACTTTCGAAAGATTTGTGTCTATGAATAAATATGTTAGTGTGACATTTTCAAAGTTTTGACAGCAGAAGTACTAAGGTTTATTTCCCTCAGACAAAAGTTCTATATTGGCTTTTGGTCAGGGCAGTACCAATCAAAACAAGTTGATATATTAAAACAAAGAATCATGACAGATAACTGTATTGTCCATAAACTGTACTTATGTTGATTTGACAAGATCAAAAGAGGTGGGTCCAGACAAGTTTTAGAGGACTGGAAAGAGTGAAGATGACTGCTAATGGGCAATGGGTGAAAAGATTTAAATTGTAAAGAGAACAGAAAACGAAATTATGAAGAATTATGAAATTTTGACATTGTTGAAAGACATCTTATGTTTTCCAAAATATGCACATATACATACGTATGAAAGCATATCATAGAAAAGTTGCCCAAGAAAAATTCAGGTAATTTCAAAAATAGTTTGTTCCATGTGAAATAACCAAAATCTATTACAGGAGTCATGCTCAAAAAGCAATAATATAGGTAATGTTGAAATATACAAAAGTACAAAACATGTATTGCACAAAATCAAATATTTCAATATAAAACAAAAAAAAACTAGGAGTGTGATGGTTGCGAGAAAGACAAAAAGAGTGAACTCTATTATTAACTTCAACCATCATGGCAATATCAATCCTAAGGAACAATGCTACATATCACCAGACGTATAGCCAAAGTCTTCAGGTTGTTTGGGGAGGGAGGTGCAACATGGTCAATTGAAGTTCTTATATATATATATATATATATATATATATATATATATATATATATATATATATATATATATATATATATATATAGGGAAGGGATATTGCACCAACTTATTGCATCAATTGTTGCACCAAATAATCTCAACCACACATTTATTTCTATCATGTGGTTATAAAGAATTCCATAAAGTTGTTGCCACGTCAGCATGCTTTATAACCACATGATTGAAGTAAATGTGTGGTTGAGATTGTTTGGTGCAATAATTGATGCAATAAGTTTGGTGCAATATCCCTCCCCATATATATATATATATGTGTGTGTGTGTGTGTGTGTGTGTGTGTGTGTGTGTGTGTGTGTGTGTGTGTGTGTAAATAATATGATAACAGGAAATATATTTCTTTTTTGGTAAGTGTCGATAAAGTATGGAATATTGTTAATATAAAAATTATCAAGTAACAAGGAAGAATTTGAGTTTTGCAAGAGTTGGGAATCAAATTTTTGGGCCACACATCAATATAGAGTTTCTTTCTGGTTCTGATTCATTTTTGACAATTAAAACTCCATTTTCTTTAAACAGGCATTATAAAAATGTCATGAAATCAAGAAGCACAATATTGATACAAACAACTATGCTATATAAAAACCTCTCTTTTTTATTTTTGCTACGAGCTAGTTAGGAAGAACAAGCTCTTAAAATTTGTAGCCATATATATATGCTTATCCAATTGAATTTATGTGAGTCCAAAATATCGATTTGAATCCAATTATGCATATTTAAAACTGAATATAAATCTAGAGTTTGAACTATAGATTCCAAAATTGAAATACGAAAATTCGGAGAGGACTTGCCTTGGGAATTTGAGTTGGACCCAGGATTCTCCAAACTTCTTCTAAATTAACCCCCTAATATTGATAATTTCAGCAAATAAATAATTACAGAAAATTATAACCAAATTTATCAAGGATGAACAAAATATTGAAGAAGGAAATTTATACCCAAGATGGAGTTAGGGCTAGGGCTTGGTTCTTCCATTCTTCTTCATCTTCTTCTCCAATTTCTTCTTTCTTTCTTTTTCTTAGAAAAAAAGGGGTTTGTGTTTAGATTTTAATGGTGGTGGTGATGTTGATGATGGAGATGGAGATGGTGGTGTTAGAGGTAGTGATGGAGGTTGGCGGTGAAGGGGGAGGCCGCCGGCGGTGGAGGGGTAGCCGCCGGCGGCCGAAGGGGTAGTGGCGTCGCAGCAGCACAGCAGCGGCAGTGCGCAGTAGCAGCAGAACACTGTAGCAGTAGCGGCAGCAGCAATAGAGAGAGAGAGAGAGAGAGTGTGTCCAGTGGAAGAGAGATGGAGAGAAATAGGGAGATGAGAGTGAGAGAGGAAGAGATATATAGATAGGGAGAGAGAGTTCGAGAGAGGGAGAGAGAGTTCGAGAGAGAAGCGATGGAGTGAAGGTGCCAGCCCTCTCTCTCTCTCCCTTTCTCTATAAAACTCTTTTTTTTTTAAAAATCCTAATAAGCCTAAATGAACATTTTAGCAAAATAAAATTATTAAAAAAATAAATAAACAAACAAATAAATAATTCAAAGTATGTATTATCTGAAATACTGTATTGTGAAATATGACTATGACATCTACCCACCTTGGATCCTACCAACATGTAAAAACAAAATAACATATTCTCTTAGAAAAATTTCTCGATTTTTCCACGTCGAGACTTCAATAAATCATTAGCTAAATCACATGGCCTATTTAAATATCTTAACTATCCAAGGGTCAAATTGAATAAAGGACTCCTAGTCCTATTTATTCTCCTAAAATCAAATCAATCCTAATTATGAATGAGCATACTAATCGTGTCTCAACAAAATATCAAGCAATGTCTCAACGGAATATCGAACAAGGAAACGATAGAAAAAATGTTATAATGAACTAAAACATAAATGCAATACTGTACTTGCCTGAATCCTTGCACAAACCAAAGTCACAAGTCGAGGACGAGGGAGTGTCGATCTAGAAGCTGTCAACCTATAACATACATCGTACCACGAACCATGCACGAAAATCACAAGTCAATTCTAAGGTTCTAGTTCTAAATTCATGGAACAAGTGGCTAATGGGTTAACTAATCTATTAATTGTTAATTCTATAATAATTCACTTAAAAACCTAATTTAACCTAATAATAATCTGAATATAATCTAAACATGCAAGTTTGGCCATCAAAAGTCATGTTTCCAATTTTGAAAACCATGACACGTAAATCCAGGCGTACCGTTGACTATCTAGTCAAACATCGTGAACTCTAGACTTTGAAAGTGCACCTTGGTAGATTTCAGTGCCACAAGTGCGCTGAAATCAACCGTGCCGTAAAATCACATTTTGGTCAAAAGATATTGCCGTTATGGCTAATCGTGACCAAAACAGTGATCAATCGATCAATTCTGAGTTCAACAGAATAACTAAAATACTGGATGAACGAAATAATTTCTGAAAAAATATAAGTCATAGACCTCTGTGTTATCTTTCCGTAACTTCAAACCGTTCGTGATTTCAATTTCTGGTTCTCCCGAAATCTCGAAAATATCGAAACCGTGTCAAGTTTTGGGCAACTAATACTCTACAAATTATCCAAAAATTTAGGAACAAACTATATAAAAATAAATTACATATTCAGAAAGTTTACCTCGAGACAAATCTAATAAAAAAACGGTACGCTAAAATCACGTCGGGGTTGACGGCAATCGTCTCGGAAAGTCGAGATCTCTACTAGAACTCTCTCTCAAAAAGACGGCTGAAATTTCTAGGTTTTCGTGAATTAATAACATATATATATAGGAGAGAGAGAACCCCAACATGGTGACCGTCTTCATGGCCACCCATCGGAAGGACGAAAAACTCATCGATGATAGGGCCAAGCAGAGCTATGTAAGATTTACTTTACGTGTCACTAACTTTAGTATAACTTAAGAAATATACAATATATAGGGAACAACTAGGTTGGTAGTAAATATTATGCTTATCGAGAGGCATACTTTTCTAGTATGAATATCTTAGGCTCGAGCATGAGCGTGAGAGTACACATGCGGAGGGAGGGGCTGGTACTTCCTCGCAGGCCCCTCCAACTCGGGTGTTGGACGAGCTCTGGATGACCGCCGTTGGTAGTCTTCAGAGGGGTACGTACTACGGTATGGGATCCTACGGTGCCTTTATGGTGATGCAGTCATCCATGGCACCCTCTTCCTGTGTGCATTCCCCACAACCCTCACAAGAGTCGGTCCGAGTGGAGGAACTCCGTCGCCAGCTTACTGAGCTGCATGATGAGCTGTTGTGGAGGATTGCGAAGCAACCCCAGTCTTATCCGCAAACGGACGATGCGGCTCTCACCGCACGATTTGATATGCTCGAGGCACCATTAGGGAGACGAGAGAGTGGATAGATCGTGCCATTCAGGCGGTGCATGAGATGACAGATATTGCCGTTCAGGCGGTGCAGGGGTCGCAGCTGGCCATGGGCGATCAACTTTTGAGGCTGGCGGCTCTTATGGATTCCACCAACTCTAGACTGCTAGCCATAGAGCAGACACTTCCTGGACATGCGTTGGCATCCACACTAACGTTATCGATTCCACTATCTCCTCCTCCTCCTACTGATGAGTCATCGCCGATGATGCTGACCCCGGCGCAGTATAGGTTCATGTTGTCCCAGATGCGGGGACTGCTTCCTCCTCCTCATGACCAAACATAGTCCATTGTTGGACTTATTTTTATTTCTTGTGTTGCTGACCCATTGTTGGGTCTTTATGTATTTATTTTATACATTTAGTGACAGTTTGTGTTATGTTGAGTCATTGTTGAAGCATTGTCGGACAAACTCTTTTTATAGCCGTTTGGTAGTGGATTTGTATCCACCCGGCTATTTCATGTCTTTTTGATCATTAGATTCCATTTATTTGATTATTGTTAGTGCATTTTTATCATCTCGTCTCTATATTGGTTTACCGGTGTTGAGTGTTCCACCAAAGGGGTCGACGAACCCAAAAAATTCTATAGAGGGTTGCTCCGGGTCTATTATTTGCAAATTGTCATTTAAAATGCAGGTATAATGCTATATAATATAACTGTCATTGATGGAAAAAGCAAACAAAATCCTATTTTTTTAATTATTTTTAGAATTTAGCGACGCTTAGCGACGTTTAGTGATGCAAAGATACGTCGCTAAGGTGTATTAGAACGTCGCTAAACTCCGCTACAGTGATGACATGGCAAATTTGACATGTCAGCAAAAAATATCAGCTTACGTCGCAGAACGTCGCTATGTACGTATCAGAACGTCGCTAGCTAGTATTGGAAACGTCACTAAATACGTGACGTGACAAATCCAAATTGTTAGAGTAAACGTCACTAAACGTCGCAGACTGCGTCGCTAAGAGTCGAACTGCCAGCGACAATTAGCAACGAATTGCTATGTCGCTAATTAACAACGATATGTCGGCAAACGTCGCTAGACCAATAAAATGCTAGCGACGTATGGCGTCACCAAAGCACGTCGCCATGGCGACGAACAACGACATATTCTTAGTTAGCGACCATGTATTACGCGACATGGTATTTTTGTCGCTAATTTCGTCGCTAAAAGATATTAGCGACGTATTTTTTTCATGTTTAGTGACGACCTATGGCGTTACTAATATGACTTATTTTGGTAGTGAATTGGATCTGAGATTTAATTTAGTCTTTCCATAACTGTCCGAATCTTCCAATCAATGCCAATAGAGGCACTAGTGCACGGACGCACATGCACCTGTGAACCAGAGCACGAGCGCATGTGCCGCGCCTGCCCCCGCGCCAGCTCCTACGCCAGCTCCCACGCATGCGCCCGCCCATGCGCATAGCGCATAAGGCGAGCGTACGAGCGCAACTACATCGGCATGCGCCGATGCTGACGTGATAAGTGAGCCAACAAAGCGCCACTTTGTGCTCTTGAGCCCGAGCCCGAGTCCGAGTCCGAGTCGCTAAGCCCCTTCGGGACTTAGCTCCATAGGGAATAATCCCATGAGCATGACAAAAAGCATAAATGCTTTCTTTGTGGAGTTAGCTTTCTTTCTATTAGAAAAACACCCACACATGGCACCCATGTGCCTCTTCACACCTCATGTGCATCTCTCTCCACAAGCAAAGCTTTATAGAGATACAATCCATTTCGTGTGAGCAATGTGGGACTATCTTTCTAGTCCTCAAGGCAAAACACCAACACACACACACACACACACACACACACACACACACACACACACTCATTTACAAAAGATAAATGAATTTGAAGGGGAGTAGGGCTTTGAACTTGGAAGATGAGTATTTGGTTGATGATAAGAAAATTTCTTCATATATATATATATTATATATATATATATATATATATATATATATATATAATATATATATATATATTTGAAAGAAGGTAATTGTGGCGGAACGCTCCCATCGGGAATCGATCTCCTGACAACTCGGACCGCATGCATGCATCTCTCTTAACCACTAGGCTAGAGGTCATTTGCTACACCACACACACACATTGACAAAAAATAAATGGTTTTGAAGGGGAGTAGGGCTTTGAACTTGGAAGATGAGTATTTGGTTGATCATAAAAAAGTTTCCTCTTTACTTCCTAATTTTTTTTTAAACAAGGACATGCACATATGAGAAAAATTCATTGGATTAGAAAGATGGGAAAATTTTCTTCTTTACTTCCAAGTGTGTCAGTGTCATGTGTTGTGTCAGCTAGCTACGAGAGAGAGATAGGGTTAGGGTTTACCTGACCGAGGATTGGGGTCAACCAGGGAGAGAAGGAGTAGCCGTGGTGGTGGCTGGAGCTACAGAAAGGAGGAGCGGTGAGGCGGCATCGGTGGCCGGAGGGGAGCCAGAGCGGCGAGGTTGAGGAGCGTCGGAGGGGAGTTGGAGTGTTGAGGGACAAAAAATTGGATTTGATAAGATGGAGAATGAATGGGAGGAAAGTGAATTATAATCGTATATCAAAAACTTTAGCGATGTCGTAAGACATCGCTAAACGTTGTCAATATTGAATAAGTAGCGACGTCATACTAAATATGACGATAAACGTCGCTAATATTAAAATGTTAACGACGTTTAACGAGTCATAGCGACACTATCTTCATAGCAACTAACAAGAGTTGCTACTAGTCATAATTCGTCGTTGTCTACGACGTTATTTTTTTAGTCGCTAGATTCAATATTTATAGCAACACCATCTTCTGGAGTCATTAAAAATATCACTAATATGTCTTATTTTGGTAGTGATCCAAATGCCAAAATTTGACTGTTAATTGAAATTTTTAAAAAAAATAAAATATTGAAAAAGCTAGACTGCTTTGCGTCGTCAACGATGTTCCCATCTAATTTTGCGAAACTTTGGATCCTTATAGAAAACATTTTAGGTCATAATTAATATAGTGTTGTTGTCTTATGAGAGAAGATCCAAATAAGCTCACTAGTGGACTACTAAATCTGTGACAAATTTATGCTCCCTTACAAATAAGTCACCGAATTTGAACAAAAAATTCCTTCGAAATTGTGACATAATGAATAATTCTTCGTTAAGAGGTGAACAAATTAACCCCACTGTACTCACAAACTCACAGAAACAAAAATTGCCATCTTTCTATTTCCAGAACATTCTTTTCACCTCCCTCCCACCCCCAGCCCAACCAACCCCCCCCCCCCCCCCCCCCCCCCCCCCCCCACAAAACCAAACATGCTCTACGTATAGTTTGCCTTGGGAACATGCCTAGTTGAGGCGAACCTGACTCCTCGGTTCCTTTGCATTGTGCTCCTCCCGCTCATGCATGCATGCATGCATGATACGATACCAATGTCTGCCTTAATTTGTTTCCGGAAGTTGGAAGGGTGTTATTATTAATGGACTACTATATGCATGCATGGGTTCATTTCATATTGAGATTCCTAAATTGGAGTACTCCTCTATAAATTCCAGACGGTGCTGAGGAATGCATATCACAACAATTTGTTGAGGAAGACAGGCCTAATAAGCAGCACAATGGCGCCCAAGGTGAAGGATGAGACCACCACAGCCCTCGCCTCCTCGTACAATGACCACATCCGCCCTCTCCTGGACGCCAACGACCGCCTCCGCCACCTGAAGGTGATGCAGGAAGGCATCGAGCTCCCGACGATCGTAGTCTGCGGCGACCAGTCTAGCGGCAAGTCCAGCGTCCTCGAGTCGCTTGCGGGCATCAGCCTCCCCCGAGGGCAGGGCATCTGCACCCGCGTGCCGCTCATTATGAGACTTCAGAATGAGCCGGACAGCTCTGAGCCCCGGTTGCGCCTGGAGTACCATGGCAAGGGCGTCGACACGTCGGAATCCGAAATCAGCGCCGCCATCAATGCTGCCACCGAGGAGATTGCTGGCAATGGGAAGGGCATCTCCAACACTCCTCTGACTCTCGTCGTCAAGAAGAAGGGGGTTCCTGACCTCACCATGGTCGACCTGCCTGGCATCACTCGTGTCCCCGTGCACGGACAACCGGACGACATCTACGAACAGATCTCCACTATTATAAAGGAGTATATCGCTCCCAAGGAGAGCATCATCCTCAATGTTCTATCCGCCGCAGTCGACTTCCCCACGTGCGAGTCCATCCGGATGTCGCAGCAAGTCGACAGGACTGGGGAGAGGACTCTCGCGGTGGTCACAAAAGCTGATAGGGCTCCTGATGGGCTGCTCGAGAAGGTGACCGTCGATGCCGTCAACATTGGGCTCGGTTATGTCTGCGTCCGCAACCGAGTTGGCGATGAGTCTTATGAAGAGGCTAGATTTGAGGAAGCAATGTTGTTTCGGGACCACCCAATGCTCTCAAAGATAGACAAGTCGATTGTTGGGATCCCGGTTCTCGCACAAAGGCTGATGCAGATACAGGCAACGAGCATCGCCAAATGCTTGCCTGACATAGTTAAGAAGATCAACGGAAAGCTCAGCCAAAGTGTGTCCGACCTCGAAGCAATGCCGCAGAGTCTCAATGGAGTGGCAGATGCGATGAGGGCATTTATGCAACTTGTTAGTAAGGCCAAAGAGTCGTTGAGGAACATTCTCATAAGAGGGGAGTACGACGATGACGGCTTCAAGGACTTCACCGAGATGCATGGCAATGCTCGATTGGCTGACATGCTCGATACGTACAGGAATGAACTTCCTGTCAAGTGTCCGAGCTCTAACGACTTGTTTCTAATGGAGGAGATAAGGGTTCTGGAGGAGTCTTCTGGGATAGGCTTGCCAAATTTTCTACCTCCCAATGCATTCCTCACCCTTCTGCAGAGGAAGGTCAAGGAAATCTCCCACGCTCCACATGAGTTTGTTAGGAGAGTTTGGGCGTACATTGAGGATGTTGTGGTCAAGGTGCTTATGAAAAGTTCTGATAACTATCCCCAGCTGCAGTCGTGTGCCAGAAGGGCTGTGCACAATGTGATAGAGAAGATAGATCACAATCGTTCCAGGTGCTGCTTCCTCAATTATATAAAAATTATTATTATGAATGAATTGTTATTAATTTGTAACTGTGCAGGTTGTTAAAGTGGTCATTGAGATGGAATCAGTTGGCAACTACACTTCCAACCCCGACTACATGAAGGCATGGAGTGAGCTGATGGAGCGATTAGAGGAGTTCATGGAGATCATCCAAGACCAAAGCAGGCCGACTGTGATAAATCTTCAGCCGCACTTCGCAGGAGACATCGACATCGGACATCTCAGGCAGCACGCAAGGCGAGCAGAGCAGGCTTTCGACATGCGGATGCGCCTGGCTGCGTATTGGAGGATTGTTGTCCTCAGGCTGGTGGACACCCTTGGCCTGCACGTCCTTCACGCTGTGAGGACTCTTGTCGAGGAAGAACTAGAGAAACAGATCGTCACCGAGCTATTTGGACACGGGTCTGGCACGTCTCAGATAGAGCACATGCTGGAGGAGTCGCCGGCTACTGCTGGGAAGCGCGAGAGGCTCAGGAAGAGCATCGAATTACTGAAAGAATCCAATGAGGTTGTGTCCAAGATTATGGATCGTATCGGCTCTGGAGGAGATTAGGCTTCTGCATTAGTATCGAAATCAGTTTGTTTTTGTTTAAGTGATGATGGGAGAATATTGTGTCTGCTACTTATTGAGTTTTATGTTTGTGTTCCTACTTGCTGTTTTGGTGTGTTAAGTTGTTTAATGGAATGATAATGTGAGGAAGTCTGACTTGTTACTCTCATGCAGTTTATTGCTTGTTCTCAGTTGTCTCAAAATCTTTGGACTTGTACTCACAGATCAAGTCATTTAGAAAGAAAAAAAAGAAAGAATAGGCTTAGGCTATACCTTTCGTTGATGTGCTTCAAACTGATAAAATTAATATCCAACAAATTTGGGTGCCAATTTTTTGGTATAACAGTGCATAAGTAGCCGCTCGCTAGCTATAACTTGCTACACCTACATCCTCCACTCAAGGAACTCATAGTAGTTCCCCGGTCCAATTGTTGGGGTGGGTCGCTGACTCGCTACACCTACCGGCAACATGTTATCACTCTCCTTGTTAATTAATGTTTCCTGTCCTTGTTATCTCGATTGAGCTACGAATTAGTCATTTTAAATGGCCCATACCTGTATTTGTTTAATGGTAAGGAGTTTAACCGATCCATGAGAGAGAATCTCTCGTTTTAGTTGGTCCTTCCCTAGACACGGGCATCTCTTGTAATCCTTCCAAGTAGTCCAATTGAATTGGTCGCACGCATATGCTTTCCCACTTAGTTCTATAATTAATGAAGTATCTCAATCGATTGGTCAAATGCATTGACATTGGCGTATTGGATTTCTTTGTTTCCAAAAGCGACATTGGCGTATCGGATTTCTTTGTTTCCAAAAGCTTCCCTTCGGGCGCCTTGTTGTTGAATATATATGCCCCTTTTTTTTTAGTTATTTGTATTTATTCTCCCAATTGCTAATTCTATTTCTACTTTTCTCCAATTTTATTTTAATTAGTGTTACCTCCCAATCTTTGGGTAAAGTGCAAATAAATCCTCCTTAGATTTGTGTTTTTTGCATTTGAAGACCCCTTGTTTAAAAAAATTCACATTTTAATTTTTGCTTAGTTTGCACCCATGTCATTAACAGGTATTAAAATACGTCTAAAAATACGATTTTACCCCTCTCCCTACTCTCTCCTCCCTCTCTCTCCGATGGTGGGAACTTGTCAAGCGGGGCCGACTAGAGGAGAGGGAGGGTGGCCGGCCAGCGGAGGGAGGAGGGACATGTCGAGCTAGGGTTGAGCATTCGGTTAAGTCGGTTCAAAACGAACCAAAAATCGAATAAGCAAAATCAAAACCGAACCGAATTGGCCCATACCAAATCAAATCGAACCAAATTAAATTGGTTCGATTTTTGTTTATTCGATTTATTTGCACTTTTTTGTTATATATATAGTACTAATATACTAAATTATTTAGTATATCTGTAATATATATATATATATATATATATATATATATATATATATAAATTTTTTATTCGGTTTTGGACCGAAAACGAAACCCAAAATCGAAACTGAAACCGAATAATAAAATTTAGTATTTTCAAAACCGAAATCGAACCGAATTTTTTAACCGAACCGAATCTCTTATTCGGTTCTGTTCGGTTTTTTCTTATTCGGCCCCCTTCGACCGCCCCTCCTCCCTCTGCTAGCCGGCCCCTTCGACCCATCCCCCACCTCCCTCTGCTAGCCAGCCCTCCCAACCCCCTCCTCCCTCCGCTGGCCGACCCCCCTCCGCTGGTCGGCCATGCTCGACCTAAGGGTGAGCATTATTCGGTTTGGACCGAAAATCGAACCGAACCGAATAAGTGATTCGGCTCGGTTTTAAAAAGTTCTTATTCTGTTTCGGTTTTGAAAATACTAAATTTTCTTGTTCTGTTTCGGTCTTAGGTTTCGGTCCAAACCAAAAACGGAATAAGAAAATTTAGTTACTATATTATATATAAATATATATATATATTATATATATATATATATATATATATATATATATATATATATATATATATATAAGTACTATATATTTAACAAAAAGTGCAAATAAATTGTAAATCGAACTGATTTAATTCGGTTCCGTTTGATTCGGTTATGGGCCAATTCGGTTCAATTCGGTTTCCGGTTCGATTTGAACAGAATTAACCACCCCTAGCTCGACCCCCCCCCCTCCCTCTGCTGGCCGGCCACCCTTCCCTCTCCTCTGGTCGGTCCCGCTTGACAAACTTCCACCACCAGAGAAGAGGGGGGGGGGAGAGTGGGTGGAGGGATAAAATCGTATTTTTAGACGTATTTTAACGTCTGTTAATGGCATGGGTGCAAACTGTGCAAAAATTAAAATGTGGGATCTTTTTTTTTAAACAAGGGGTCTTCAAATGCAAAAACGCAAATTTTAGGAGGGTTTATTTGCACTTAAACCAAAGATTGGGGGGGGTAACACTAATTAAAATAAAATTGGGGGGGAAGTAGAAATAGGATTAGCAATTGGGGGGGTAAATAAAAATAACTCTTTTTTTTTCCTTCTCGAGAAGTGTTCTTCATCCACCATTGAAATTAATAGTTATAGAGTCACCCGTGATGGATGTTTTCGATCAAGCTCTTCAATTGCTTCAAGCGTGTTTCGTTCTCCTTTAATCTCTTAGACAGAGGAAGAGGTCGTCGGTCGAGTGAATCTGTGTATTTTATTATCAAGGCCATTCTTTTATACTTTTGGCTTTTGATTCTTGCCGATCATGCCTTTTGCTTACTTAGTTTAGCTAATCATCTAATCGTGTATCCCTTTGTGGCTTTGTTCTAGTTCATCTTTTTTCTTCTTTTGTTGTTAAGCAAAGTAAATCCTTAATTCACTACTAAAATAATCTATTTTAGCGACGTCAGGAGACGTCGCTAAATAAGGAAAATACGTCGCTAAAACCAATTTGCGACGTATTTAGCGACGAAAACCGGACGTCGCTTATAGGCAAGTCGCAGATGACACTTTAGTCGCCGAACGTCGCTATTGCGACGCGGAGTACATTGTCGCTAGACGTCGCAAAATTAGCGACAGATAGCGACGTATCACTACGTCGCCAAAATTGCGACGTAAAGCGACCACTTGCGACGCTGTTGTCACGCCCGATTCGGGAATCGCTCGCTTTGCTTCGATTCACGCCGAATCGATCGTCCTCGCTAAGGCGTGATGCCGTATAAGTCTGGAGTTGCACTTGTACGAGGCTAGAACATGCACATTTATATCAATTCATCACGTTTGAAAAATAAGCCACAGTTGCGGAAACATTAAGCAAGCGGAATAGGAAGAAATATTTATTTTATTGATGATTGTAGTCAGAATACAACTTTTCTCGATAATATTTGAAATGCCTTTTCGGCTACATTAATTCATGAAAGAAGTACAACTGATAGGCTGCCATGAAATAATTTCCCGTTCCATACATCACGCCCCTTTAGTACTTTGAAATATAAGCAGCTATCTTTGAAATCTCCGCAATATTTTGTGCGTCTTTAGGAAAAACAACTTGAAAGGAAACAGCAGTTCAGAAAGCTTTAATTGCGATGTGCGCCCGAGCCTTCTCCAGTACCTGTGGAGGAGGGGTCAGCACATTATAACAATGCGCTGGTGAGCCCCGTTGGCCCACTCAGCTAAACCAACATTTTATTAATGACAAGTATTTTAAAGATATGAACTTATAAGGGACAGGCAACATTTAGAGTAAATCACAATTCAATGACATGGTAGTTCAATAAACCATGTTTACTTTACCATTGGCCGAATCCAGCTTTCCTGCATAAGATACAGGATAATAATAATATACTTACCGCCCCTGCATAAGACATTGATTAGCATACATTCCCACGATGTGACCACTGGTGTTGTTAAACCATATGGACTCTTTTCATTCATTCATTTGCATTTGGGACTTCAAGATAATGAGATGACAGCATAGTAGGGAGCTAGCCTCTATGATGCCTCGCATTACTCATGTTCCCCAAAGCACTTCATTATTTCCTCCTAGGCCGAATCGGTACAGGCACCCCTGTACCGTTCGAGGAAATTATTGCTCAATCCTTGTATACAAGTTGTCCATGGTCAGGCGAATGTGTGTCCGACTCGATATACACAGTGTGCATAGAATATTTGAAGTAATAGGCAACATGATCATTCTTAGCATTTCATAACCATCATTCTAGGCATCAATTCAATCATTTCAATGTTCAGTTCATTGCAGTGTAATCAATTCATTTCAATGTCTATCTCTAGCATCTTAGTGGTATTGACTTGTGGCATTAGCATCTTGATATCGATCAACGGATGTTGCAAGACAATTATTTAGTTGGCATGAAGGAATAGCGAGAGGGACAATACCACCACAGAGATCCACACTCACCAAGTTAGAGAATCGTCGAGAGAGAGAGGAACACTTGCACGCTTAGCCTTCAGTCACGCGTCAGTCTGCATTGGCACCAAAAGATTTGATTAATAATCCGTCTCGTTATGTTCTCTTCTCTCAGAATTCTCAAGAATGAATGCTATGTAAATCGATGAAAAGGGCAAGAATCAAATCATCGAAAATCATTCAGAAAAGCATCCATCAAAACCAAGCAGCAAAACCAGCAGTAAAACATCCAGAGAAAACTCTTGGACGCATTTCAAGAGAAACCGATCCATCAATTGGAAAGGTTCTTATGCACTTGTCCGTGATCGATTCGATGCCGACGGTAAGTTTCCCCAATACTCGGTTCCGACCGAGTTAGCCAAGCCACAAGCCTTACATAGTGAACCGCTAGGAGCGGGACACTACATAATATACCACTAAGAAAAGTTTCGTCCTCGAAACTTAAATCAAAGGTCCTACCTCAAAATTATCAAACAGCGAGGGGTACTTCACTCGCATCTCTTCCTCTAATTCCCATGTCGACTCCTCGACAGCATGGTTCCGCCACAGCACGTTGACTAGAGACACTGCCCGATTCCGCAAAACTTTCTCTTTCCTGTCCAAAATCTGGACAGGCTCTTCAGTGTAGGATAGGTCAGCGCTCAGCTAGCTGGTCGAAATTCACTACGTGACTTGGATCATGCACGTACTTCCGAAGTTGAGATACATGGAAGATATCGTGCACATCAGCCAGAGCCGGGTAGTGCAAGTCGATAAGCCACTGAGGCTACCTTCTCCAAAATCTCGAATGGTTCGACGAATCTCGGGCTTAACTTTCCTTTCATCCCAAACCGCATCACACCTCGCATGGTGTGACCTTCAAGAAGACATGATCGCCTGCTGTGAATTCCAAAGGGCGTCGATGAACATCCGCATAACTCTTTTGTCGACTTTGAGCAACTCTAAGTCTTTCTCGAATTAAGCGAATCCTCTCGACGGCCTGTTCCACAAGTTCTGGTCCGAGCACTTGCCGTTCACCGACTTCATCCCAGCATATCGGTGATCGACATTTCCGTCCATATAAGGCTTCGTACGGGCCATTTGGATACTTGCCTGATAACTGTTGTTATAGGCAAATTCTGCTAGTGCGAGATGCGCGTTCCAACTTGTCTTCGAGTCGAGCACGCACAATCTCAACATATCCTCAAGGATCTGATTTACTCTCTCTGTCTGACCATCGGTCTGCGGATGGTAAGCCGTACCGAAGTTCAACTTTGTGCCCATTGCCGAGTGTAGACTTATCCAAAATTGCGACAAGAATCTTCCATCTCTATCCGACACTATAGAAGCTGGCACCCCATGCAATCTGACAATTTCATTTATGTAGATCTGAGCCAACCGTTCTACTCCCCATGTAACTTTTATTGGAATGAAATGTGCCGACTTGGTTAATCTATCCACGATAACCCAAATCGTATCATTTCCCTTCTGAGTTCTTGGCAAGCCAACTATAAAATCCATACAGATATTATCCCACTTCCACAGTGGAATAGCCAAATTTTGTAGTTCTCCGCCTGGCCGTTGATGTTCGGCCTTTACACGCTGACAATCCATGCACTGTGACACGAATAGCGCCACATCCTTCTTCATACCATGCCACCAAAAGGTTGAGCGTAGATCCTTATACATTTTCGTGCCTCCCGGATGCAAGGAATACTTCGCGAAATGAGCCTCGGTCAGTATTTCCTTCCTGATATTCTCGTCCTTAGGGACGCACAATCTTCCCTTGACACGAATAGTGTCATCTTCAACGGTAAAGTCCGACGCCTTTCCTGCTAGAATCAACTCGCGTATCTTCTGCAGAAACGGGTCATCCTTCTGAGCAAACTTAATCCTTTCCTGGAGACTCGGCTCAAGTTGTAACTGAGCCAACTGCACATTCTGCGGACGGATCCTGAACTCGATGCCCATCTCTTCAAGATCCCGTAGTACCTCTTTTGCTATTGCTAGTGATCCCAAATTTCCGACTCAAGGCATCAGCTACCACGTTCCCTTTACCCGGCGTGTAAGAGATTGTCAAGTCATAGTCCTTGATCAATTCTAACCAGCGCCGCTGCCTCAAATTCAATTCCTTTGTGTGAATATATATTTCAGGCTTTTGTGATCCGTGAAGATCTCGCAGGACACACCATAGAGATAGTGTCGCCACAATTTCAACGCGAACACAATCGCCGCCAGTTCCAAATCATGTGTTGGGTAATTCTTCTCATGCTGTTTGAGTTGCCTCGAAGCATAAGATATGGTCTTCCCATGTTGCATAAGAACACATCCCAAACCAAGTCCCGACGCGTCACTGTAGATCTGAAATCCCTCAGAGCCTTCCGGAAGTGCTAAAATTGGGGCCGTGACGAGTCGCTGCTTGAGTTCTTGGAAGCTACTCTCACAGTCGTTCGTCCACTTAAATACGACTCCCTTCTGAGTCAGGCGAGTCAAAGGCGAGGCGATTCTCGAGAAGTCCTTCACAAATCTACGGTAGTACCCGGCTAAACCAAGGAAACTCCGTATTTCACTAGCTGATGCAGGCTGCTTCCAGTCCACCACTGCCTCAATCTTCTTTGGGTCGACGGCAACACCTTCCGCCGAAACAACATGTCCTAGGAACGACACGCTGTTCATCCAAAATTCGCACTTGCTTAGTTTTGCATAGAGCTGGTTGTCCCGCACGTCTGAAGTACTTCTCTCAAGTGCTCGACATGAGTCTCTCTATCTTTTGAGTAGATCAAGATGTCATCGATGAACACAACAAACTTGTCTAAGAACGGTCGAAACACTCTATTCATTAATCCATGAAGGCTGCTGGAGCATTAGTCAAGCCGAATGGCATGACCAAAAACTCATAGTGTCCGTATCTCGTACGGAATGCTGACTTAGGAACATCTTCGGGTCTGATCTTCAACTGATGATATCCTGAACGAAGATCGATTTTTGAAAACACGGTCGCCCCTTGTAGCTGATCGAATAGATCATCTATCCTTGGCAAAGGATACTTGTTACGGATGGTTGCCTTATTCAGTTCTCTGTAATCGATGCATAGCCGCATCGTTCCATCCTTCTTCTTTACAAACAACACTGGAGCTCCCCATGGAGATACACTTGGGCGAATGTATCCTCGGTCTAATAATTCTTGTAGCTGCACCTTTAGTTCCTTCAATTCTGCCGGAGCCATCCTGTACGGCGCTTTAGATATCGGACGAGTATCCGAAAATGTATCAATTGTGAATTCAATTTCTCTATCCGACGGCATCCCAGGTATCTCGTCCGGAAACACATCGGGGAACTCTGCCACAATCTCGGTCTGATTCGAATCTACACCCTTCATTTGAGTGTCAAAACAGAAGCAAGAAACCCTTCACATCCTGAGTACAACATGTGCCTTGCTGTAACTGCCGATATTACCATAGGTCCTTGGAACGTCGAGCCGCACGAGTAAGAGAACTCTGTTTCTCCGGTTAGGCGAAACACAACTCTCTTATCCGCACAGTCAATCGTTGCATGACAGGCGCCGAGCCAGTCCATTCCCAAGATGATATCGTACTCTTTGATGTCGAGTACAATTGCATCCAGAGATAAAGTCTTGCCTCCAATTTTAATGTAGCCGTCCCTGCAAATCAAAGTTGCAGGCATATCTACTCCCGAAGGAGTGCTAACACACAAAGCTGTCTTTAGTTGAGTCATACAAAATTTATTTTCCATTGCAAAATCAGAAGAGATAAAGCAATGAGTAGCGCCAGAATCAAAAAGTACTCTTGCAGTGTGCCTTTATATAGCAACATACCTGTTAACATTCTCCGCAGTCTGGGCCTCTGCCTGAGTCAAGGCATAAACCCTTGCTTGCCCACCTTGTTGATTCGGTGCATTCCCAGCTGGAGCCGGTAAGGCTGGTGGCGCTCCGCCACGATGCTGGTTGTTATATTGTCCCCGGTTGTGGTTGTTGTTATGCCCACGATACTGATTATTGTTATGCCCACGAGGAGGATACTGATTCCCTCCTCTATTTCTGCAGTCAGCTTCCTTGTGGCCCTGCTCGCCGCATTTGAAACACTTCACCCGACAATCCTCAGATCGATGTCCCCAACGGTTGCAAAATTTACAACGTTCTGTATGTTGAGGCCCTCTATTGTCTCCAGTATTGTGACGCTTAGGTGCGTCATTCCTGCCAGCAGACCAAGGTCGTTTCTGATTATTGAGTCCTTGGTTGCTCTTCATTGTCTCACGACTAGCCGGTTTATGAAATCTCTCCATCTCGAGAGCTGTCTCGTACGCCTCCCGGTAAGACGTACATTTCCGATTTAGCACATCCTTCTCTAGGCCCTCATTCAAGCCTTGCACAAATCTTCCTCGCTTGGCGTCGTCATTCGGTACCATGTACCCAGCGAATGCGACTCTCTTCAAAACTCTGTCTCATAGTCATGCACTGACATACTGCCTTGTCGAAGTGCAATGAACTCATTCTCTTTTTGTTGTCGGACAGCGGGTGGAATGAAGTGAGTAATGAAAGCCTGCTTAAAGGCCTCCCAAGACATCTTTATATCCTGACTATTTCCGCAAAGTGCCTGTCTCTGCGAAATCCACCATTCCTGGGCCTTGAGGCGAAGTTGTACAGCATACACTCCACTCTCTTACTGCCCTGAATCTCTAATATTCGGAAATAGCCCTCTAGTGTGTTCAAGAAGCCCATCACCTCATCTGGCTCCTCTTTCCCATCAAACTCAGGCGGGTCGCAACTTTTAAATTCAGAGAACTTGAAGCTCGTCCTCTTCCGTGTCGGCGTCTCAGGTTTCTCTGCCGGCACCTCCACGGTCTCGGTTGCTGCGGCCTTTGCAGAAACATTAGAATCGGCCGACAGCTTGATGACAATCTGAGTTAGACTATCAACTTGCTTTGTTGAGCATCCAGCTGCTCCTGAAACTGATACTGAAGCTGCTCCTGAAGCGCGCGATGTTGAGCTTCGCTTTGCTTCCTCTGAGCCTCCATTTGCTTAATCAGTTTCTCAATCGGGTCAGACGATGAATTCGTCTTTGAGCTATCACCCTTGGTCATTCTACACAAAGAAATAATTCCATTAGCACTCATAAAATATTTATGGGCTTATTGTATGGAACATTATTTCATGCCAGCGCCATCGACACCATCAATCGAGAAAATTTGCATCAAGACTTCCTTTTTGAAACATTTATTTTTGAAATCCGAGGAAGTGAAGCCGTGCTCTGATACCAACTTGTCACGCCCCGATTCGGGGAATCGTTCGCTTGCTTCGATTCACGCCGAATCGATCGTCCTCGCTAAGGCGTGATGCCGTACAAGTCTGGAGTTGCACTTGTACGAGGCTAGAACATGCACATTTATATCAATTCATCACGTTTGAAAAATAAGCCACAGTTGCGGAAACATTAAGCAAGCGGAATAGGAAGAAAATATTATTTTTTGATGATTGTAGTCAGAATACAACTTTCTCTCGATAATATTTGAAATGCCTTTTCGGCTACATTAATTCATGAAAAGAAGTACAACTGATAGGCTGCCATGAAATAATTTCCCGTTCCATACATCACGCCCCTTTAGTACTTTGAAATATAAGCAGCTATCTTTGAAATCTCCGCAATGCTTTGTGCGTCTTTAGGAAAACAACTTGAAAGGAAACAGCAGTTCAGAAAGCTTTAATTGCGATGTGCGCCCGAGCCTTCTCCAGTACCTGTGGAGGAGGGGTCAGCACATTATAACAATGCGCTGGTGAGCCCCGTTGGCCCACTCAGCTAAACCAACATTTTATTAATGACAAGCATTTTAAAGATATGAACTTATAAGGGACAGGCAACATTTAGAGTAAATCACAATTCAATGACATGTAGTTCAATAAACCATGTTTACTTTACCATTGGCCGAATCCAGCTTTCCTGCATAAGATACAGGATAATAGTAATATACTTACCGCCCCTGCATAAGACATTGATTAGCATACATTCCCACGATATGACCACTGGTGTTGTTAAACCATATGGACTCTTTTCATTCATTCATTTGCATTTGGGACTTCAAGATAATGAGATGACAGCACAGTAGGGAGCTAGCCTCTATGATGCCTCGCATTACTCATGTTCCCCAAAGCACTTCATTATTTCCTCCTAGGCCGAATCGGTACAGGCGCCCCTGTACCGTTCGAGGAAATTATTGCTCAATCCTTGTATACAAGTTGTCCATGGTCAGGCGAATGTGTGTCCGACTCGATATACACAGTGTGCATAGAATATTTGAAGTATAGGCAACATGATCATTCTTAGCATTTCATAACCATCATTCTAGGCATCAATTCAATCATTTCAATGTTCAGTTCATTGCAGTGTAATCAATTCATTTCAATGTCTATCTCTAACATCTTAGTGGTATTGACTTGTGGCATTAGCATCTTGATATCGATCAACGGATGTTGCAAGACAATTATTTAGTTGGCATGAAGGAATAGCGAGAGGGACAATACCACCACAGAGATCCACACTCACCAAGTTAGAGAATCGTCGAGAGAGAGAGGAACACTTGCACGCTTAGCCTTCAGTCACGCGTCAGTCTGCATTGGCACCAAAAGATTTGATTAATAATCCGTCTCGTTATGTTCTCTTCTCTCAGAATTCTCAAGAATGAATGCTATGTAAATCGATGAAAAAGGGCAAGAATCAAATCATCGAAATCATTCAGAAAAGCATCCATCAAAACCAAGCAGCAAAACCAGTAAACATCTAGAGAAAACTCTTGGACGCATTTCAAGAGAACCGATCCATCATTGGAAAGGTTCTTATGCACTTGTCCGTGATCGATTCGATGCCGACGGTAAGTTTCCCCAATACTCGGTTCCGACCGAGTTAGCCAAGCCACAAGCCTTACATAGTGAACCGCTAGGAGCGGACACTACAGCTGTAAACTTTATATGATGACATGGCATGGCAGCCACGTGGGCAACTTAGCGACGGCTACCGACAGATTTAGCGACGTATATTAGTGACGTCTAGCGACGTTACATCGCTATTTAGCGACGTATTGTCACCCCCAGTTTTCACAAACAGGGGTATTTTGGTAATTTTTACTTTAAAAATATTTTAGAATATTTAATTATTATTTGTATTATTTTGGGGTTATTTGAATCGGGTTCGAATTTCAACTCATTCCGACTTGTTTTGACTTGTTTCGGGGACCCGGGGTAGTTTTGACCTTAGCGGGCTCACACACTAGTTAGCTATGGCCCACATGTTAGATATTTTGGTTAGAGACTAGACTAATTATTTTGGTTAATATTAGTTAGAGATTAGTGGTTTCGGTTTGACTAAACTACCCCCGGCTTAACCCTTTCCTATTTATTAGCTATTTAAACCATTGGAGGGCAAACTTGTAATTATCCAAATAGGACAAAACCCCCATTGTGGCCGGCCACTAGAGTAAGGATAGGAGGAGAGAGAAATCACTTTTCCATTCTTTCTCATCCACTTTTTCTTCTTCTTCTCCAAAGGGCTCCTTCCACTTTTGAAGCTTCCCATTGAATCCTTCTCCAAACCAAGGTGATTTCTTCTTCAAACTTGTTTCTTTTCTCATATAGATTGGATAGAAATCCATTAGGATGATTTCCATGGTTGTGTCCCCATTAGAGACCATTTTTGTGTCCTTTGGACATTTCTAGGAGTGTCCAACATGTAGGTTTGTATCCCAAAAGGAGAAACCCTCTTTTGGACACATGAATATTGTTCTAATATTATTTTTGTGTTGTTCTTCATATTATTCCAGATTTTTACATGATTTAGAATGAGTTTATTCATGTACTTAATGTATCATATTCATTCTTTTATTTGTTTATATATATGTGGTTATATATATATATATATATTTCTATATTATATAGATGTATATATATATGGCTTATATATATATTTGGGGGAAATATTGTGATGTGTTTGTGTGTGGTTTTGGTGTCCAAAATGGACAGCCATGGTCGGCCATAGGATGGGGAAGTGTTGGGGTTGGTATTGGTGAAGTGATGGTGTTGGTGTAGTGGTGGTGTTTGTGTGTTTGTTTGTGATAGAGGGAGTTGTGTAGGGAGGTTTGTGGAGTGTTAGAGAGGGGGGGGGGAGCTGCTGAATTTCAGCAGCTAGTAGAGGGAAAATCAGTCCCCAAAACAATGACAGCCCCTATTTATCCCTACCACAATTAGTCCATAAACCCCTTAAAATCCATCCAAAACCACTCAAACTTCCACCCTTCATAGCCACCAATTCACCTATAGTTAGGTCCACTTTTCAACCCAAAATGACAGCCCCAAACACCCACAAAAATCAGTCCCCAACATCCCAAAAATCTGTCCATTTTATTACCTTTGTGTGTGTGTGTGTTGTGAGATGTGTGTGAGTGTTTGTGAGGTATTTTGAGTGTAGTTTAGTACCCATAGGTAGTCTATTGTCTAAACTAGTAGGAAACCTATTAGGAGACCTATAGAGAGGCCTATTAGAGTGTGGTATCATGTGAGGGTGAGTGGTGTTGGTGAGTGGGGTAATGAAAAGGGTAAATTCATGATATAGGCAAGGTAATGGGTAAAGGGTTAGCATGTGTCGTAAGATGGTCTAGATGCTTAGGATACCCAAATTTCTTGGTAGGTAAATCTTAGATAGGTTGATATCTAGCTACCCTAAGGAGCCTAGGCTAGTGCCATGGGTATTTGCAAGGTTTCCTTGGGTTTTGGCAAGGTATCGGAATTTACCTTAGAAGGGTAAATGCTAGTTTTGCCTAGAAATAGGATATTAGTGTTAGAAGCCTAAGATGGTGTTAGAACTTGATCCCCGTGGTTGGTAATGATCAAATATGGTACTCTAAGACTAGTTTTGACGTCGGTTGACCTTTTTGACCAAAAGTCAACTAAAGTCAACCGAGAGTCAAACTTAGCCTTTAGGCGACCCGATTTGACCGAAACCAACCCAGAGTTGACCAGTTGACTGAAAGTCAATAGTTGGTCAACATTAGACTAGTTTGACCTAGAGTTGACCTAGAGTTGACCTAGAGTTGACCAGAGTTGACCAGAGTTGACTTTTTGACCAAAAGTCAACTGTAAGTCAACCGTTGATCCCGATTGACCTAGTTTGACTTGGAATGACTCCCAGTGACCTAGTATGACCTAGTATGAACCAGTATGACCTAGTATGACCCAGTTTGACCTAGATTGACCTAGTTTTGACTTAGACTTGCATTCATGACTTGAATTAGCTTCCTTTTTCAGTATTTAGTCCTGTTTGACTCATAGTATCTTATTTTAGGTCTGTGATCACTCTGAGTATCTGTTCACCTATCAGCTCAGGACCATAGGCGAGTACATTCACTGATAGTTTTCATTGTCTTGATATCTACTATATCCGATTCAGTCGTAGTATTTTACTTGATTCCCGACACGACGGTTCACGGACTAGTATACGTCGGATCCTGTCATAAGATGTTATTCTTGGACTTTCTTGGTATATGAGTATGAGATATTTTCGTGTTCCTGTACTTGTATAGACACCGATTCCTAAGAGGACTTGCTACCCTCTTACGGAACCCCGTGTCATGACGTGCCATGTCCGGATCCGTAATACTATTCGGGGGATAGAGGGGAATTATTAGGGGTTATGTGATCAAAGCCTCCGTGTGTTACTCCGTGTTTTGCTAGCGCCACCCTCACCTCACGTAGGGTGTAGCAGATACCCGTGCCGGTTATCCAGGTTGGCCGGCATGACCCTCTCCGGAGGTTTCTTTTCGTGTGATTGTCGGGCCAAGTGGATAACCTTTCCGTGATTCCCTAGCCGATCACATTTCGCCCTAATAATTCAAATCACTTTTTATTTATTTGTTGTCATATCTTACATTCCAGTTCACCTTTACTTACTGTACTTTCACCATGCTATGATTCATTTCTCTTATGCTCTACCTGCCCTTTATACTGTACCATAATGATGGAACTAGGTTCTGTTTGGAAGAAGGGTTACAATCCCGGTCCTTGTTTGGTTTAAGGGTTGTAACTCGACTTCAAATGGTCCCCAAGTCGCCTATATTCTTTGTCTTGTATTTCATTATTACTGTCTCTTATAGTATTTCTCAATTCACATGGAACTGCTGTTGGTGTTTGTACTTGCTCATTTTCCTGACAGGATACGTTGACAAAATTTTATAGATAATTTAGAGGCTGATTGCCCGACTTACTACGGGATAGAGTCTGATGGACTTGACCTAGACAGGGGCTTAGTGGTAGAGCCACTAGACTTCGCCCATCCCGAGTAGCCTAGTTTTAGTTAGGTTTGCCTGGCCTGCGAGCCAGCTAGTTCTTTTCTGTTGTAGCATCTTTATACTTAGTATTATTCTGAGACTCTGGATTTTGTGTTAGCTGTGACTTGGGGATATTTCTGGACTCGTTTCTTGCTTATTCTATCATATCTCTTTTCCATGCTTTCTACCTTAGTTTTGATTTATGTGATTGAGGCTGTATTGCTATGTTCCTCTGTTCGGAGTGTATATACTGTACAGGTACATTTATTTGTTTAGTCGTAGTATTTACAGACCCTATATACAGCGTTCTACCGCCGATTCTGCGGCATAGGCTGGACGTAACCACGTGCTCGTGCCCCTCTTCAGGGTGCGGGTCGTGACACATTTTTGTTGTGGCCCATGCAGGTCAGTGTCGCAACTAGTGCGAACTCGTAATGGTGCTCGACTTAGAGTGCAAATTACGAGCCTGCACTTAGGACGTAGGATTAGGGTATGATAGGAGTTACTCAATCACATGTTAGGAGATTCTGATCTTTTGATTACCATAACAAATTCTTTTTGCATTGAATTTAATTGTCCGTCTTTGATATTCCTATCATGTGCCATATTGATTCCTTATTTCAACCTATCCTCAGGATGACGATCACACGCTCTCAGGCAGCGGGTTCTAGCGCTGTACCAGGGAGGCCCGATCCGGCAGGAGGTCTTCCACCTCCGACTGCGGGAAGTAGCAGTGGCAGATCCGGCAGTTCTTCCACCTACAGTTGAGGGAGCTGCTACCACAGTTCCTGCCCTTCCGGCGGGAGCAGCAGCAGCAGCAACGATTCCGGAAGGTCTTCCACCTCCAGCAGCGGGACCGTCTATGGTTATTCCTGATGTTCTTCCACCGCCGCCTCCGATACCAGCAGATGCTCAGGGTATGATGGCCCTACTGCAGCAGATGCTGCAGACGCAGAGAGCACAGACAGAGGCACAGCACCGTCAGGCAGAGGTGCTTAGACAGACGATGGAGAACTCACACTAGTTAGCTATGGCAGCAGTGGAGAGAGGTGCACCAGCGACAGTTCAGGGAGCACCGGCACAGCAGCAGGGCCAGGGGAGGCCCGGTACGCATCTCGACTTCAGGAAGATGAACCCGCAGAATTTCAAGGGTACCGAGGGTATCCTATACGCGGACGACTGGCTAGAGGATATCCAGCGGAGTCTGGAGTTGGCAGAGGTTCCGAGAGCTCTGTGGGTGACTTCTGCAGCGAGCCAGTTCTTTGACATAGCATTGACTTGGTACCGCACGGATCCGCATACGTCAGTGAGAGGTATATCTTGGGAGGACTTCAGGAAACTCTTTAAGGAGAAGTTCTACCCAGATGTAGCCTTGACAGCTTTGGAGGGGCAGTTTGCCAGTCTAGTGCAGGAGAACTCATCAGTTGACGAGTATGCAGCAGAATTCTTCCGCCTGAGCAGGTTTGCACCTAGTTTGGTTCAGGATGAGGGGTGCAAGGCCCGAAAGTTCAGGAGGGGTCTCATTCATGCAGTGTGCACTCGTACATCTGGGCGACGAGATGCTACCTTTGAGCAGATTCTGATGGAGGCTCAGATTGCTGAAGAGGACTTCGACCTCAAGCCGAAGAGGAGCAGTGATGTCTTGGGAGCCAGTTCGAGTGCAGGGCCAGCGAAGCGCCCATATTTCCAGCAGAGGCAGTTCCAGCAGCATCAGCCTCAGTTGCAGATCCAGCAGGCACCAACGCGTGCCCAGCAGCATCAGGGTCAGGGTCAGAGACAGAGGCCAGCGGTACAGTGCAGCTTCTGCGGGAAGCCAGGGCACACTAGAGAGGTGTGCAGGAAGAGATTGGGCGCCTGCTTATACTGTAGGGCGTCCGATCACCAGCTGAAGGACTGCAGTCTCAGAGGAGCTACAGACAGAGCACAGCCAGCCAGAGGACCAGCGGTTCAGCAGAGAGGTCCTCCACTTCAGACTCAGTAGCAGCATTTTTAGCAGCACCAGAGGGGAGCCCCTGCGGGCAGAGTGTTTGCCCTGACAGCAGAGGAGGAGGCAGAGCCAGTAGGCGATGTAGTGGCAGGTCATATTCTTCTCGATTCATTTCCTGCATTTACCTTATTTGATTCCGGTGCCTCGCATAGCTTTGTGTCTGTCTCCTTTGCTCTGAGACACAATATTATTGCTGAACCCTTGGGTAGGACTTGCAAGATATTGACCGGGGGAGGCATCATCCTTGTCAACAATATCTGCAAGGGGCGGAGAGTTACTGTAGGAGGCCGAGTTTTGGGTGCATGCTTGCTCGTAATGCCCCTTTCGAGGTACGATGTGGTACTCGGAATGGATTGGTTGAGCACGCACCATGCTACTATAGATTGTAGAGGTGGTAGGATTTTGTTTAGGCCGCCGGGAGAGCCAGAGGTTGAGTTTTCCAAAGGAGCAGCTGAGCCGGTAGATGGGTTCTGCGGAGCTCTACTGGCGGGGCAGGCATTGCCGCATCCGTTGATTGCTGATTTCATGGATGTTTTTCCAGAGAAGTTGCCTGGGATGCCGCCGGATAGAGACATTGAGTTCTCTATAGACCTAGTGCCAGGTGCTGAGCCCATTTCACAGCACGTCATAGAGTCAACAACATCGAGTTGGCGGAGCTGAAGAAGCAGGTCGACGAGCTGCAGGACAAGGGATTCATTAGATCTAGTTCATCGTCTTGGGGAGCGCCAGTCCTGTTTGTGCCGAAGAAGGATGGTACGATACATATGTGTATTGATTACAGGGCGCTCAACAACCTTACTATCAAGAATAAGTACCCATTGCCGAGGATCGACGACTTGTTCGATCAGTTGAGCGGCGCCAAGGTATTTTCGAAGATAGATCTGAGATCCGGCTATCATCAGCTGAAGGTAAAGAAGGAAGACGTTCCGAAGACAGCTTTTCGGACTCAGTACGGCCAGTACGAGTTCACAGTGATGCCATTTGGGTTGACCAATGCCCCAGCTGTGTTCATGAACTTGATGAACAAGGTATTCCATCAGTACCTTGACAAGTTTATGGTGGTCTTCATAGACGACATCCTGGTTTACTCGAAGACGCCAGAGGAGCACGAGGAGCATCTGAGGATTGTGCTCGAGACGTTGAGGAGGGAGCAGTTGTATGGGAAGTTGTCGAAGTGTGAGTTTTTCCTGGACTAGGTCGAGTTCCTGGGTCATGTTGTGACCGAGCACGGGATCTCAGTAGACCATAAGAAGATTGCTGCAGTAGAGTCTTGGTCTACGCCCAGTACAGTTGCCGAGATTTAGAGCTTTCTGGGATTGGCGGGCTACTATCGGAAGTTCGTCCAGGATTTCTCGCGGATCGCGGAGCCGATGACTAGACTCACCAGGAAGGACGTGGAGTTCGTCTGGACTGAGGAGTATCAGGCCGCCTTCGATGAGCTGAAGAAGAGGTTGACATCAGCTCCTATCTTGACATTGCCGTCTGGGACCGGTGGTTTCTCGATTTACAGCGATGCTTCTGGTCGGGGTCTGGGTTGTGTACTTCAGCAGCACGGGAAGGTGGTTGCCTATGCATCTAGGCAGTTACGTCC
Source organism: Iris pallida (assembly GCA_029216955.1). Lineage (NCBI taxonomy): Eukaryota > Viridiplantae > Streptophyta > Magnoliopsida > Asparagales > Iridaceae > Iris > Iris pallida. The sequence goes on along the minus strand of JANAVB010040218.1, from coordinate 2,740,635 downwards.
TCATGAGAAGAACTACCCGACTCACGATCTGGAGTTAGCCGCTGTCATCTTTGCCCTGAAGTTGTGGATACACTATCTGTACGGAGAGCGGGTTGAGATCTTTACTGACCACAAGAGCTTGAAGTACGTGTTCACTCAGAAGGAGCTGAACATGAGGCAGAGACGTTGGCTCGAGCTGATGAAGGACTTTGATATCGTCTTGCAGTACTATCCAGGGAAGGCCAACGTAGTTGCAGATGCCTTGAGCAGGTATCCAGTGGCTATGTATCTGATATCAGACCGTCATCTTTTGGCCGACCTGGATAGTTTGGGAATCGAGGGTGATCATTCCAGGCATGGAGGTGCAGATGTAGGGTTTACAGATTCAGTCTGAGTTGATGGACAGGGTCAGATCAGCACAGTTTGATGATGTTGCCCTGAGGAGCATCAGGGAGCAGGTGCAGATAGGGCTGCTTGATGATTTCTCCATTGCCGAAGATGGATCGCTGCGGCACGGTGCTAGACTGTGCGTTCCGAGTGGAGAGCTTCGAGAGGAGGTTCTTCAGGAGGCTCATCGCTCTCAGTACTCTATGCATCCTGGTGCCAACAAGATGTACAGAGATCTGAGAGAGCACGTTTGGTGGTACGGCATGAAGCGCGAGGTGGCTCAGTTCGTATCTCGCTGCTTGGTTTGTCAGCAGGTGAAGGCCGAGAGGCAGAGGCCTGGTGGATTGCTACAGCCACTACCCATTTTCGAGTGGAAGTGGGAGCACATCACCATGGACTTTGTGTCCGGACTTCCACGATCTCCAGGAGGGAAAGACGCAATTTGGATCATAGTTGATAGATTGACCAAATCGGCCCACTTTTTGCCTTTCAAAGTGGGTATGTCTACGGAGAGGTTGGCAGAGCTGTATGTTCGACAGATCGTGAGATTGCACGGAGTTCCGGTGAGCATAGTTTCAGATCGGGATAGCTGATTCACTTCCCACTTCTGGAGGAGTTTGCAGGCTAGCTTGGACATCTCGCTCAAGTTCAGTACTGCTTATCATCCCCAGACAGACGGGTAGTCGGAGAGGACCATCCAGACCTTGGAGGATATGCTTCGCACATGTGTGCTAGATCTCGAGGGTTCTTGGGAGGACCATCTCCACCTGGTAGAGTTTGCCTACAACAACAGCTACCAGGCCAATATAGAGATGTCACTATTTGAGGCTCTATACGGACGGAGATGCCGTACTCCCTTATCTTGGGACGATGTTGGCGAGAGGGTGCTGCTCGGGCCAGAGATGGTGGTAGATGCAGCTGAGAAGGTCCGGCTTATTAGAGACAGACTCCGTGTGGCTCAGGATAGGCAGCGGCATTGGGCCGATAGCCACCGGAGACCGTTAGAGTTCGAGGTTAGTTTCAGTTCCTGTTTGTGCTTGTTTGTGTTTTGTCTGTCCTGTGTGCTGAGTTTGTTTTATGTCTAGGCTGGCGCTATGGTGTTCATGAAGATTTCTCCGACACGGGGCACGATTCGCTTTGGCGGGGGCGGGAAGCTTAGTCCGTGCTACATCGGACCTTTCACCATTCTTGAGAGGGTCGGTACAGTGGCGTATCGGTTAGACTTGCCGCCTACGCTAGAGGGGGTACACAACGTGTTCCACGTATCGCAGTTGAGACGGTACGTGGCGGACCCCAGCCATGTATTGGATCACTCAGCGATCGAGGTAGGGCCTACTCTTCACTATCCAGAGCAGCCGGTTGAGATTCTGGATCGTAGGGAGAAGGTGCTCCGGAACCAGGTGATCCCCCTGGTTCGCGTTGCATGGAGGCATCACTCTCCAGGTGAGTCTACCTGGGAGAGAGAGGACGACATGCGGGAGCGTTTCCCCTATCTCTTCGAGCCCTGAGGTATAATTTCTGTTTCTGCATTGTGATTCATGGTATGTTTATTTTAATTTTGAGGACAAAATTTTTTTAAGGTGGATAGATTTGTCACCCCCAGTTTTCACAAACAGGGGTATGTTGGTAATTTTCCACTTTAAAAATTATTTTGGAATTATTTAATTATTATTTGTATTATTTTGGGGTTATTTGAATCGGGTTCGAATTTCAACTCATTCCGACTTGTTTTGACTTGTTTCGGGAACCCGGGGTAGTTTTGACCTTAGCGGGCCCACACACTAGTTAGCCATGGCCCACATGTTAGATATTTTGGTTACAGACTAGACTAATTATTTTGGTTAATATTAGTTAGAGATTAGTGGTTTCGGTTTGACTAAACTACCCCCGGCTTAACCCTTTCCTATTTATTAGCTATTTAAACCATTGGAGGGCAAACTTGTAATTATCCAAATAGGACAAAACCCCCATTGTGGCCGGCCACTAGAGTAAGGATAGGGAGGAGAGAGAAATCACTTTCCCATTCTTTCTCATCCACTTTTTCTTCTTCTTCTCCAAAGGGCTCCTTCCACTTTTGAAGCTTCCCATTGAATCCTTCTCCAAACCAAGGTAATTTCTTCTTCAAACTTGTTTCTTTTCTCATATAGATTGGATAGGAAACCCATTAGGATGATTCCCATGGTTGTGTCCCCATTAGAGACCATTTTTGTGTCCTTTGGACATTTCTAGGAGTGTCCAACATGTAGGTTTGTATCCCAAAAGGAGAAACCCTCTTTTGGACACATGAACACATGAATATTGTTCTAATATTATTTTTGTGTTGTTCTTCATATTATTCTAGATTTTTGCATGATTTAGAATGAGTTTATTCATGTATCTTAATGTATCATATTCATTCTTTTATTTGTTTATATATATGTGGTTATATATATATATATATATATATATATATATATATATATATATATATATATATATATATATATATATATATATATATATATATATATATATTTTTTTTTTTTTCTATATAGATGCATATATATATGGCTTATATATATATTTGGGGGAAATATTGTGATGTGTTTGTGTGTGGTTTTGGTGTCCAAAATGGACAGCCATGGTCGGCCATAGGATGGGGAAGTGTTGGGGTTGGTATTGGTGAAGTGATGGTGTTGGTGTAGTGGTGGTGTTTGTGTGTTTGTTTGTGATAGAGGGGAGTTGTGTAGGGAGGTTTGTGGAGTGTTAGAGAGGGGGGGGGGAGCTGCTGAATTTCAGCAGCTAGTAGAGGGAAAATCAGTCCCCAAAACACAATGACAGCCCCTATTTATCCCTACCACAAATTAGTCCATAAAACCCCTTAAAACCCATCCAAAACCACTCAAACTTCCACCCTTCATATCCACCAATTCACCTATAGTTAGGTCCACTTTTCAACCCAAAATGACAGCCCCAAACACCCACAAAAATCAGTCCACCAACACCCCAAAAATCTGTCCATTTTATTACCTTTGTGTGTGTGTGTGTTGTGAGATGTGTGTGAGTGTTTTGTGAGGTGTTTTGAGTGTAGTTTAGTACCCATAGGTAGTCTATTGTCTAAACTAGTAGAAAACCTATTAGGAGACCTATAGAGAGGCCTAGTAGAGTGTGGTATCATGTGAGGGTGAGTGCTGTTGGTGAGTGGGGTAATGAAAAGGGTAAATTCATGATATAGGCAAGGTAATGGGTAAAGGGTTAGCATGTGTCGTAAGATGGTCTAGATGCTTAGGATACCCAAATTTCTTGGTAGGTAAACCTTAGATAGGTTGAGATCTAGCTACCGTAAGGAGCCTATGTTAGTGCCATGGGTATTTGCAAGGTTTTCTTGGGTTTTGGCAAGGTATCGGGATTTACCTTAGAAGGGTAAATGCTAGTTTTGCCTAGAAATAGGATATTAGTGTTAGAAGTCTAAGATGGTGTTAGAACTTGATCCCCGTGGTTGGTAATGATCAAATATGATACTCTAAGACTAGTTTTGACGTCGGTTGACCTTTTTGACCAAAAGTCAACAAAAGTCAACCGAGAGTCAAACTTAGCCTTTAGGCGACCCGATTTGACCGAAACCAACCCAGAGTTGACCAGTTGACTGAAAGTCAATAGTTGGTCAACATTAGACTAGTTTGACCTAGAGTTGACATAGAGTTGACCTAGAGTTGACCAGAGTTGACCTGAGTTGACTTTTTGACCAAAAGTCAACTGTAAGTCAACCGTTGATCCCGATTGACCTAGTTTGACTTGGAATGACTCCCAGTGACCTAGTATGACCTAGTATGAACCAGTATGACCTAGTATGACCCAGTTTGACCTAGATTAACCTAGTTTTGACTTAGACTTGCATTTATGACTTGAATTAGCTTCCTTTTTCAGTATTTAGTCCTGTTTGACTCATAGTATCTTATTTTAGGTCTGTGATCACTCTAAGTATCTGTTCACCTATCAGCTCAGGACCACAGGCGAGTACATTCACTGATAGTTTTTATTGTCTTGATATCTACTATATCCGATTCAGTCGTAGTATTTTACTTGATTCCCGACACGACGGTTTACGGACCAGTATACGTCGGATCCTGTCATGAGATATTATTCCTGAACTTTCTTGGTATATGAGTATGAGATATTTCTGTGTTCCTGTACTTGTATAGACATCGATTTCTAAGAGGACTTGCTACCCTCTTACGAAACCCCGTGTCATGACGTGCCATGTCCGGATCCGTGATACTATTCGGGGGATAGAGGGGAATTATTAGGGGTTATGTGATCAAAGCCTCCGTGTGTTACTCCGTGTTTGGCTAGCGCCACCCTCACCTCACGTAGGGTGCAGCAGATACCCGTGCCGGTTATCCAGGTTGGCCGGCATGACCCTCTCCGGAGGTTTCTTTCAGTGTGATTGTCGGGCCAAGTGGATAACCTTTCCGTGATTCCCTAGCCGATCACATTTCGTCCTAATAATTCAAATCACTTTTTATTTATTTGTTGTCATATCTTACATTCCAGTTCACCTTTACTTACTGTACTTTCACCATGCTATGATTTATTTCTCTTATGCTCTACCTGCCCTTTATACTGTACCATGATGATGGGACTAGGTTCTGTTTGGAAGAAGGGTTACAACCCCGGTCCTTGTTTGGTTTAAGGGTTGTAACTCGGCTTTCAAATGGTCCCCAAGTCGCCTATATTCTTTGTCTTGTATTTCATTATTACTGTCTCTTATAGTATTTTTCAATTCACATGGAACTGCTGTTGGTGTTTGTACTTGCTCATTTTCCTGACAGGATACGTTGACAAAATTTTACAGATGATTTAGAGGCTGATTGCCCGACTTACTACGGGATAGAGTCTGATGGACTTGACCTAGACAGGGGCTTAGTGGTAGAGCTACTAGACTTCGCTCATCCCGAGTAGCCTAGTTTTAGTTAGGTTTGCCTGGCCTGCGAGCAAGCTAGTTCTTTTCTATTGTAGCATCTTTGTACTTAGTATTATTCTGAGACTCTGGATTTTGTGTTAGCTGTGACTTGTGGATATTTCTGGACTCGTTTCTTGCTTATTCTATTATATCTCTTTTCATGCTTTCTACCTTAGTTTTGATTTATGTGATTGAGACTGTATTACTATGTTCCTCCGTTCGGAGTGTATATACTGTACAGGTACATTTATCTGTTTAGTCGTAGTATGTACAGACCTATATATAGCGTTCTACCGTTGATTCTGCGGCGTAGGCTGGACGTAACCACGTGCTCGTTCCCCTCTTCAGGGTGCGGGTCGTGACACGTATAGCGACGTCTACGTTCCGTCACAGTACATCGGAGAACTTCGCTATACGTCGCAGATATTATAAAAAAAATTTAGAAAAATATAATTAATATTTTTGTTATGCTGTTTGTCTGTGTTTGCAGTGTGTGTGAAGTGCAGTGTTTGAACCATCGACAGTTTCGTTTACTGTTCTATGTTTTATCTTGGATAGAAAGAGCAACAGTTCAGGGTGCACTTCTCAGAGCTTCCTCTTCACGTCCTTTACCTTCTCGGGAACCTTTACGACGTTCCAAGAAAGTGAAGGACGTGAAAATGAAGCTCTCAGAAGTGCACCCTGAACTGTTGCTATTTCTATCCAAGATAACACATACAACAGTAATCGAAACTGTCGATGGTTCCGAACACTGCATTTCACATTCTCTGTAAACACAGACACACATCATAACAAAAATAAACAATTTTTTTTTTAAATTTCGGCAGCACCTCCTTTGTATATCAGATCATCGCTTATAACCCAACGTAGGTATATTTGTCATCCCCGTCGCAGATATCATAAAGTAAATATCACAATAAAAATAGGAGGCAGTGCAAAGTAAATATCACAGACACACATCCTCGCAAACATCCAATAGAGTCAAATAAAAATAGAAGATTATAAAAATTCTCCCACCAAGTGTATAAACAACAATGTACCAATAAACAATTTGCCCATAGGGCCAAAACATACAAGTCATAAAAAAACCAATAAAATCAATGCGGACCCCTGCCGTGCAACTGGGATAGAATGTAGTCATACTGCTCCTGGGTGAGCTGTACCGTAGGGGCAGCAGGAGGCAGTGCAATGTCTGGAGTCGGCACCGGAGACAGTACAGTGTCTGGAGTCGGCACCGTCGATGGACCGAGAGAACGTATCTGCTGCAGCTCTCGCAGTCGCTCACCATGCGCAACAAGGGTACTCACCACCCTCTCAGTATACTGAGTGAGTGAGGCAGACATGCTCCTCTATGATCCCTCCAGCTCGACCTGTCTACGCTCTGTGCGCTGCGTAGACTCGGTAGGCGTCTGCAAGCTAGCAGCTGTAGCCTCATACAGACTCATCAACTCCTGTATACTGCGCTCGACCGTATCAAATCGTCCGGTGACGATCGGAGGGTCGGATCGTCGCTTGACCGTATCAGAAATCTGCTGCTGCAACTCGCGATCCTCAGCTCGTGACGACGCCTGCGTAGCCGGAGACTGCGCACTGACAGAGGGGGCCCGAGATGACTCCGAAGCCAAATACGCGCGGTAGGATCCCGTACCGTAGTACGTACCCTTCTGAAGACCGCCAACGGCGGTCATCCAGAGCTCGTCCGACGATGGAGCTGTAGACGGCTGGAAGGAAGTACCAGCCCCTCCCTCTGCTTGCGCACTAGCAGCAGCAGCAGCAGCCTCCTCCTCCTGTAGCCGAACAAACTCGGCCTAGAACATGTTTGCTAAAGTCTATATTGATATCTATTTTCCTGTTTTCTAAATTATAGTAAATTAATATAAAGGATAGAACGTACATATGCCTACGTCGCCCGCTCGTCAATGAACTCTCCAGCCCTCCGATGGGTGACCAGGAAGATGGTCACCATGTTCGGATCCTCACCCTTTTTTACCTGTTAAAATATATTATCTATTATTAGTATTAAACATTCTATCGAATATATATAAATTAATGTCCGTCATAGGAAACGTACCAGACGACGAAAATGCTCCGTCATCGGAATGGAGCCACCACACCACTTACCGGCGCTCGACCGCGCCACCTTGGCCTTCTCAGACCGCTCCTGGTACCTGCGCTCGCTGAATCTAGCCTTCTTCGCAGTCCACTGCTCTAGCGTAATCCAACCCTGGATCGGCTGTCCGGAGCGATCACGACGCTTCTGGTCGTCGATCGCATCACGGATGAGCTTGGCTGCGACGGCAGAAAATTGGCCATCGATCCTCGCCGCCCGGTGTGGTGGATAGAAATAGGTCCTCTACAAGAAGTAAAATACAAAAGTTGTATAATATATAAATGATTATTAAAATTTAAAAATAAACAAATTTTTTACCTTGAAGTGGGCGAACCAAAAGGCCTTCCTATCTGCGGAAGCATCTGAGTAGTTAATCCAAGGCCCACCATAGTTCTGCCTCAGAAATGTCCCCAGCTGTCTCTGTACTGCAGAAGGCCGATATATATACAATAATAATTTTTCATGAATATATATGTACATATAATCATTTGAGAAATATATAATAATTAATTAACTTACTTCATAGGCACGTCCGTCCAAATCTCCATACGCATCTCGCCCGGAGGAGCGCATGGAGGGTCGCTCTTACCTCCTGCCTGGGCAGGATCAGTCTGATCGCCTTCCTCAATATGCTCGACGTGGGCTCCCTCTATAGAGCCGTCGACAAGAGGAATGCTGGACGGGGGATCAGGGATGCTGGACGCGGGATCAGGAAGGCTGGACGACGAGGGAGTAGTCGCCAACCTGCTAGAACTGCCCTGTCCCGGTAATGGACCGAGAACAGAACGGTACACTGGCATACTCGGAGATGAGGATGAGGGTACGGAACTGCCCTCTCCATCCCCAGGCTGAGGCTGACGGGACTGCCTAATGTAAAATCCTCCGCGTCGTCCTCCTGGTCTAGTCATACCTGATAATAACATATGACAATAAAACAAAAATACATATTTATATGATAGACATCACAGATTTTTGAAAAATATCATAGTCATAAAGTGTCACTGAAGTGTCAATAAAAGTGTCAATAAAGTGTCACTGAAGTGTCACAGATTTATATGATAGAAGTGTCACTAAAGTGTCAAATATGATGATAAAACAAACGTACAGATTTAATCCTCTTCTGAAAATTTATCTAGTTCGTTTAGCTCACACTACAACAAATAGGACCTATAATAGCAGTTTTTCTATAGCGTTCAAGTGTCCCCGCTATAGAATGTTATCAACAATAACGTTCTTTCTGCAGTGCTATAAAAATATCTATCTGTAGCGTTTCCTAAATGCTGTAGAATCACTAAATTTTTTTTCAAAATATGGACCGATCCAGTGACCAAACAGGTTGGCTATTCGGCTATATTTTATTGCGAACAGACTTATTTCCTTTCCAACAATTGTAGCAACAGACTATTTTCATCGGTACGCCAAGCCCAAACATAAATAAATAGTATAACCTAGGTTTCTTTTCCAAACTCATTTTTTTCTGCCCAAAATTTGGAGAGCCACCGCCCCAAAATTGGAGAGTTGCCAGTGCTCCTCCTGTGGAAAGATGTCCTCGGCACCAAAATCTGTCGCACCATCATTGCCGAGCTCCTCGACCATGTCGAGACCCATCGTCGTCGACCTTCATCGACCTTCACGACCTGTCAGTGGACGAGGTCGTCGTCGATATAGAGACGGTGGGGATGAAGCACCACGAGCTCGTCGTCGACATCAAACCCGATGGAGAAGAGCTAGAAGCGGAGGTAGCCTTTTTCAAATGGGGTTCGATGTGTCGAGGGCCATCTTCTTCGAGGCTTGAATCCTCTTTATGAGGAGAAGGAGGGGGATAAGGCCCTTGTATGCAGCCGCTTCGAGCCTAAGAGTGTCCATGCGCCGACACTCTTAGGCTCCTCCTCCTCCTCCTTCTCGATCCAAGCATTATCCTCTTCGTCGACCTGCCAAATTTTTTAGGGTTAGATCTTAAGTTTTTTGTGACATTAATTTTTTTCTACTACATCTCCAGATCTTGTGCTCGAGCAAATCGATCTCAATGTGGGTATTCCTTCACAATTCCTATTTTTCTAAATTTCTCTCATTATTTTAGACATGGTTAAGGCTTTTATCCGATAGAAGTAGGTGAAATACTAATGATTTGTGTTAGTTTACAATATTCTTAATAATCCTTCTGATATTTTAGATATGTTATCGTTAAAGGAAGTCTTATTAATCTGGGAGGTTTCTGCAGAGAAGGCTCCCAATACCTCTTTTGCTTTGCTTCATACATTATGTTCTTCTACAACCATATTTAGATGTGCACTTGGCCTTTATTCAGCTACTTGTTATAACAACAAAAATAACGGTGGCACACGACAATGCCATTTGAAGAAAACTACATTAGTTTGCATCATTTATGTGTCTTTCGATGTGTTTGATCCCTGAAGCATGTTGTGTGCTCTTGTGTCTTTCTTTGCTGGGTCTGATTATAAAAACTTGATGCTTTTCAACAATATGGATGTTAATGTTTTCCCAATCTTCATATATTTCTTCTTCTTCTTACAATATTCATACTGAACAATTACTGATAAAAATTTCTTTACCTGTTTGTTTACTGATTGTCGTTGTTAGGCAGAAGGAAAAGGTATTTTGAGCATATAGAGATGTCAATAGTTGGGCAGAGGATGTTGAGGGATTTTTGTCAAGGTAAGGTAAGCAAGCACTATACATTAGCCCACATTTTCTTCATGCCAATTATGCTGCTTCAGATTCTAGGATTGGCAACTTGGTTCATATTTTTCTATTTTGGTCAACCATATCATACTATCCTTATAAAGAAAGATATCATGCTTGATCAACTTTTCTTGGTGGATGTGTTTTTTGACTAATTAGTGGATAACTTGCAAAGATCAGTATAGGCTACATGTAGGGCTATAATTTGAACAGAACTTACATATCCAGAGATGCATTTCGAGTCTTTTGACTTGTGTTTATTTGATTTGCTAACAACTTTTCACTATATTTTAAGCCCAAGTAATCTTCACTGATGCATTGGGCTGGATACATACTATCCAAACTAGTTGTTGCCATGGCTATATTACTAGTTGTTGGTGCATTTTGCAGTACCTGAGCTATAGCGTATTTCTCTTGTGGTTCCTCATAAGAGGTTGGTTTATATTTCACTCCAAGCAAAATTGCTTTTATAATTAGGAGTATGTAACTTTTAGTTTCCTTATGAGGATGGAATGAGAGAAGTCTATGGTTAGTGGTATGGATTGTTTTCTTAGATGAATCATGTGGTATGGACAGTTGTTCTATGCTCTCTATTAACTTGAAATTCATTATTTCTCACATTATTTGGATCAGATTTTCTATTCATATAAGTTTATGTTGATTCTATTGTTTTCTGATTGTATTATCGCATTTCCGATGCTTCAGCTCAAGACTTCAGCCACAACTGGAGCCTCTTCTACATAGGTACACTTGATTGCGTTATTCACGGGTCTTAATTCCAAATATGCATTCAACAATCCTGGTGTAAAGTTGGCTTACTTTGTACATTAAAATTGCTGCTCCTGCTGCTAATGGAGTACCCGAACATGCTTCGTAAGTTCATACTCATTGTTTTAGATTATTTCTACAAAAGTATCCATATTCAAATTAACACGAATAAATTTTGTGAGGCAGATAATGGTCTTTAACGGAAAAGTCCGCCTGGAACTGGAATATATGCAGAAGGAGTGTTTGTTTGGTTTTATGATATCTTAGGATTGATTTATTTCCTTTTTGCTTTTTTTCTTCGACAGGGCTCCACAAAACAATGCACCCAGTACTGAGCGAGTAACAACAGAGTACGTAGTATCTGTTTGATAGTGTCAAGTGATTATAATGCTTCATACTTCAATTTTCTTTGTAAAGCACAATTATAGTCTGACATATACAGCTCATGAAAGTCAATACCTGCAGTAAAAGAAAATGTTTATTGTGAGATTTGGTAAAAGTGTAATATTATTTTTAGAAGAGAACCATAGTTAGATTCTATAACCGCAATTTCAACAAGTAAGATGTATTTGGGGGAAGTAATCAATACATAAAACAGTACCAAGTAAGCATAAAAAATGAGAACTATTTTATAATTATGAATTGTATCATTATGAAAGATGTTGAACAAGGGTCTATGACACTATGTGTTCTCTCACTTCTAGGTATCTTGTAGCATTCAATTGATTTTGAGCCTTATTTCTGTAGTGCAAGTTTTAATTATATTTTGAATGTTCAGAATGTAAAATATGAACTTGTGAATGCCAACCATTCTGTATATATTTGGAATCTCTAGGTTGTGTAGAATGTGATCATATAGTTACCAAATACATGGTTGTCATTAGGCTAAGAGTAAGAGATGATTTAGAAGAATTATATGCTTGCTTGCGAAGTATGTATACAAATTTTTCTTGCTAAAAGTCTGTTGATCTAATCATAAGCTTTGATTTGATATCGACTCTATTCCACATGAATTGAGTGATCTGTCTTGAAAACTGACTACTAGTTTCTGTTGACTATAAGGGATTTCTGGATCCTAGATTTAAAATAGTTTGTATATTTGCTTGGGATATGCTTCTGCAAATGGAACTCTTCTATGTTATGTTGAAATATCGAGAATTCAATGGTGTTAGGCTGAAATGGGAATTTCTGATTATGCTGACTTATTGTTGCTACACATACAATTCGATGCTGATTGTGTTTGAATGAAATTGAGTGCTTTTGTACTTTTAAGCCATCATAATTACGTTATTAACAACTATACAATAAATATTTGCCAGTTGGCTTTTGACAACTTAAAGTATATCCCGTTTTAGCCTCCAGATGAAAAGAAACGAAAAAGATCATCTCAGAATTATGTCCATGTTGTATGATTAATAATTTTTCCTCCTCCTTTTCTTTCCTGTACGGTAAGATCATCTATCTTCTGAGCATGATCCTATAAATGACTATGAAACAACCAGCCAAGTTCTGGAACCACTACTTCTATGCTACGAATCGCTGGTAAAACTCTAGTAGCTACTTCTTGCTATATGCTAGTAGGACCACCTTCCAAATTCTTCTAAAGTTTGTCACTGAATCCAACATCCCTTTTAACATATTGAATGGTGTTGGAAACATTCCTTGTAAACATAACAGTTTCTTTTTATTTTATTTCCTCGTTTGATCTTCTTCTTCTTTTTTCTGTAGCAATCATGTGGATCAGGCATACTTGCTGATGGACGCTTGGCAGATCTAATAAGAAGGGTCGCCACTTTTTGGATGATACAAATGAAATTAGTTTTACGCCAGGTAAATCTTTCTCAGCTGAGTATGGTTATTATATGTGTGTGTGTGCGCGCGCACACACAACACTCATGCGCTTTGCTATCATATGTTACTTCTATAGGAGTCTGCCAGACATGTTGAAACTCTAGATGCAATTACAAGATACTTGGACATGGGAGTATACAGTTAGTGGAAGGAAGAAAAGAAACTGGAAATTCTTACTAGAGAGCTGAAAGGAAATAGGCTCTGGTTCCCCCAACTATAGAGGTACACTTCAATCTTTTCTTGAAAACTCAGTCATGTTTCCCAAGTTACTCTGTACAGTCTGCTTGTGTATGTCCTTTTACCATATTTCTCCACACTGATTGATAGTGTGTATGTCCTTTTACATATTTCCCCACCTTTCAGATTTACCAATTGGGTCTCCTATGTAGACTCTTTTATTTTAGACAAGTAAATCCGATCGGAAAGAGAAATGAAATGATTGTTCTGGGTACAATGCTCAATTTCCCTTTCCAAAATCAACTTTGCCATAATTGATAAAAAATTCACTAGGATCACTAATGTTGTTGGTAATAACTCAAGTGAAACTACAAAAATATATTCATACATCTGAGACTTTTACATTTAGGTAATCCAGTACTAAACTTCATGGAGCATTTCAGGTGCCTTCGGATGTGAAGGAGGTCTTGGACACCTTTAGGGTGGCTACTGAACTAGGGAGCGAATCTCTTAATTGGTAATAATATATAATAATTCTTTTTTGAAGCAGTTTGAGGGTGGTTCCTTTATTCGAAACTATGAAGGATTTGAGAGCAGCAGGTTTGGTTATAAGGAAGTTACTGTCAATTGATTGGTATAGGGAGCATATTATAAAGAACCATAATGGAAAACAAGAGGTGCTAGTGCTTTCAAAGTGTACCAAACCATGTTAACAGTTCCAAGTTAACTAAAATTTCTTCACAACACTTGCAGGTCATGGTTGGATATGATTCTGGTAAAGATGCTGGCCGCTCCACTGCTATATGGGAACTGTGTACAAGGCCCAAGAAGATGTTGCTGCTTGCAAAGAGTATGATATCAAAGTTACATTGTTCCATGGTTGTGGAGGTATTATAGCTCGTGGTGGCGGACCAACATATCTTGCAATACAGTCACAACCTCCTGGCTCTGTGATGGTAAGCTATTACATTTAAGTCCATTATTTCAGATGTGCATGTTCTTTCATTCATATGTTTGATGCTTATTGTTTCTTTGTTCAATTCATGTCCACTCTTTATCAGGTATACATGTGTCCAACTTGAGTATCAGAAATTTCTCTGTCCAGTAAAAACCTTCTAGCACTTTACTTCATGTATTACACTGCTTTACATAACACTACTGTCCTGCAACTTCACATTTAACACACTGCATGCCTCCTTAGCCACTGAACATATTGTATTAGCTATTACATAACACTACTTGAGTATCAGAAATATTTCTATCTTATTTTTTATATCATAATGTGTTTTTTTCTCAATTTTGTGTAGGTTGGCGTATATGTTTTTGATGGTTGTGGATAGCTGCTAGAGGGAAGGAGGCGAGCTATTTTTTGGCCTACAGATATTTGTAAATGGAATGGTTTATTTTGGACTACAGATACTTTGTAAATGGAATAGTTTATTTTGGCGTACAACTACTTTTTCTACATTTTGAATGTTTTAATGTCTACTTTTGTACATCTTGAATGTTCTAATAAAACATTCATATTTTGGCAAATCTTTACTATATCTTGATTGATCGAAATGCAAGTTGCGATTGAAATTGTCTGCGATTGAAATTGATCGAAATACAAAACAGGTTATGAAATATGAAATTCTGTAGCAGATATGAAAGGATATGAAATTCTGTAGCAGGTTTATAGCACTCAAAATGTCTAAATTGCTGCTACCACGATAGCATATGATGAACGCTATAATAAATCAAACCATTCATCAAACGCTATAAATCATCCACAGCATTCACAAACGCTATAAATAAACCACAGCATTCATAAACGCTATAAGTAATCCACAGCACTCACGAACGCTATAAAACAATCTACAGCGTTCTAGAATGCTATAAAGTATTTACAGCATTCATAAACGCTATAAACCATCAACAGCACACACGAACGCTATAAACCTTCTACAGCATTCAGGAACGCTATAATGTTATAGCGTTCACATGTCTGGACATACTATAGCGTGGGCGATCATAGCAGACAGAATGCTATAGAAGGCTTTCTATAGCGTTCTGCATGCTATTGTAGGCCATATTTGTTGTAGTGTCATCTACTTCTTCTTCTTCTTCTTCTTCTTCTTCTTCTTCTTCTTCTTCTTCTTCTTCCTCTCCTCCTCCTCTACATCTTCACTTTCATCTGCATCTTCCTCTTCAGATAATTCTACTTCTTCTACACAATTAGATGTGTAATGAAAAACTTTCGTCGTGTCCACTTCTATAATATTTGTTACAAGAGGTAGTTCATCATGTTGATAAGCTATATCGTCAACCTCAAAGGTATTTCTAACTTTGGTCTTGCATACTGCCCACCATTCCGACCTTGTTGTTCTCCGTTTAGGATAACTTGTGAAGTACACGAGTTGAGCCTGACTTGATAGGACAAATAGTTCATAGGCTTGATATCGACGCCGATAGTTTATATCAACAAGATCGTGCTTGTCTACTTTCCAACCTTGACCTTCAATCGGATCGAACCAATCATACCTGAATAACACAATCTTAGCAGGCTCTATTCCATAACTATATGTCAGCTCCATGATCTCCCGTAGCACGCCATAGAAATCGTTGCCCGCATCAACATCTTTGTAGTTCGAAGATCTGATACACAAACAACTGTTTTTGGTGGAGTCGAGATCCACAAAGTTGTCTCTGATCGGGCAAATTGTTGACTTGAACCTAAACCCATTAACACAGTAGCTTGGCCATATTTTTGCAGCATAAATTGGTCCCTTGGCTAGCGTTCTAATAGACTCATTCTCAAGTCTTGCGTATGGACGATCGACCTAAATACCACGAAAGAAGCAATTAAGCTCATTCTCAATCAAGTGCATATACAGAAAGGTAATTACAGAGTTCTCGAGTCTTACATATGCACTCAACCATGATGGAAAATAACGCCTCATTTCTTGTTCTAGTTCTTCTGTTATGTGTGGCCTACCTGACCTCACATCATCATTAAATATGCTAAAAGCAACATCGTGCAATTAATGTAATAGTATCATTCTCAACACTATTAAAATAATGTAGACGTATTATTTACTTACCCCTCCAGTTTTTCTACTTCCTCCTCGTCGCAGTTGAGTAATACATACACCTGAGCAACCCTTAGCTCATCATCGTTCAGATATCTCTTCTTCATCTTACCCGATGGCTTTCCTGGAGCATTGAATACCTTAGTATTGTATCATTACTTTCATGATCTCCCTCGTCATTTCTGGAAGCTCTCGTTCTATTAGTTGCAACATGAGGCTTGAAATACATCGAACAAAAGTTTGTAATCTCCTCGAGAACATAGGCTTCACAAATAGAACCCTCGACCCGTGCCTTATTTTTCACCTTTCTTTTTAGGTGATTCAAATGTCGCTCGAACGGGTACATACATCGATATTCGACGGGTCCACCAACACGTGCCTCATAGGATAGATGAATCGGCAAATGCTCCATAGAGTCGAAGAATCCAGGAGAAAACTACCCTCTCTAGCTTGCATAGTGTTACCGCAATGTCCTTCTCTTGCTTTTCTAGACGATCAACGAGCAATTTCTTAGAATAAAGATCCCTGAAGAATATGCTAAGCTCCGTCAATGGATCCCAAACTGCCTGCGATAAGAATTCCCGAAATGCAATCGGAATTAACCTCTCCATGAATACGTGACAATCGTGGCTCTTCATACCCGTCAATTTGTTTTCCTTCGGATCGACACATCTTCTCAGATTTGACACATATCCGTCTGGAAATTTTAGGCCCTGGATCCACCGATAAAGTCTCACTTTATCCTCCTTGTCCAGCGAGAAAATTGACTTCGACAGGAACTGTTTTCCATTCTGCTGTATCAAATGCAACGCAGGGCATTAGCATATTTCTTCTAAGTCCAACCTGGCCTTGGTATTGTCTTTCGTTTTTCCCTTTACGTCCATCACAGTATTAATTATGTTATCAAACACATTCTTCTCAATATGCATGACATCAAGATTATGTCTGATAAGATTGGTACTCCAGTATGGCAGATCCCAGAATATGCTCCTCTTTATCCAGTTATGATCTCTACCAAATCCATCGCACTTGTACCCAGTTGTAGGATCTTCGATAGCACTTGAAAAATCTTTAACCTCCTTCCATATCGTGGCTCCGTACCACCTTGGCGGTGGATCACCCTTCTCTACAACGCCGGCATGGAATGCATTCATGTTCCTTCTGAACAGATGATCTTTTGGCAGAAATTGCCGATGACAATCAAAGAAGCACGGTTTTCCTCCGTGTTTTAAGCGGAAAGCCTTACTACGGTCCATGCAATACGGACATGAGAGACGGCCATGAGTGCTCCATCCAGATAAAATTCCATAGGCCGAAAAGTCGTTGATGGTCCACATAAGGGTTGCCTTCATCTGAAAATTCTGCTTCCTGGAAACATCGTACGTGTTAGCGCCTATTTCCCATAACTGATTCAACTCATCTATCAAAGGCTGTAAGTACACGTCAATGTTCCTCTTGGGATTGTTCGGACCAGGAATTATAACGGTTAGAAACATGTACTGAGTCTTCATGCACATCCAAGGCGGTAGGTTATACGGAGTGACAATCACATGCCAGCACGAATACTGGGATCCCGAAAGACCAAAAGGAGTAAAACCGTCAGAAGATAGTCCCAACCTGACATTACGCGGATCTGAAGCAAAATCAGGATACACTCGATCAAAGTGCTTCTACGCTTCTCCATCGGATGGGTGATCCAACACTCCTTCAATCTGTTCTCGCATGTGCCAACTCATATTTTCGGCCGTCTCTTTCACCATAAATAATCTTTGCAACCGCGACGTTAAAGGCAAGTAGTACATTGAATCGGTCGGTCTTCTTGCACCGGTAGACCTTCATGTACTAGTTGTCTTATAGCGATCAGCACCACAAAATCTGCACATATCTGCGTCCTTGTCGTCTTTGTAGTACAACATACACCCTTTGCGACAGGAATCGATTTTCTCGTATTCCATCCAGAGCGATCTCACCATCCTCTTAGACCGGTAGAAGTCTTTAGGCAACTTAGCACCTACCGACAAGATCTCTATAATCAACTCTAACACTCGGTTGTAGCATTCTTGCGACATATTAAAATTTGACTTAATGCTCAACAGTCTTGTAACCACCTTCAACGGTGAATGATCCTCACAACCAGGATACAATGGAGTCCTTGCATTCTCCAGCAACTCCATGAACTGTGCAGCATCGGCGTTCAGTGGCTCCTCAGGTGCATCATGAACGAAACTAGGCCCCGCAGCATCAAAAACCATGTTCACGCACCCGTCGTCGTATGCATGATTATCTGAAACAAAATTAGGTCCCGCATGCATATATGGCTCAACATAAGGCTCCGGCTCTGATGCTAAAGACACAAGTTCTCCGTGTGCGGTCCACTGATTGTAATTAGACGTGAAACCCCTCAAGTACAAATGATATGTCACTTCCACTTCTGGATAATATTTCACGTTATGACATTTCACATATGGACACTTAATTTTGGTGCCGTCCATGTACTGAGGGAACGCCTTAGCAAACTGCAGGAACTGCTCTACTCCCGCTATGTATTCATCTCGCACACCACATATATCATCAGGACGACGATTGTACATCCATGAACGATTTCGCAAGTAGTAATTCATATCCATTTGGAAATAATTCTGCAAAGATGGACACACATTATCCAACAGGCACAAATTCGTATATCATGTCTTATTAGGGACACACATTAGTAGCGGACAGTTACTAATATCAATGATATGCAATCTAGGTCAAACTAGGTTGTACTAAGTCAAACAAAGTCAAACAAGGTCAACCTAAGTCAAACAAAGTCAAACAAGGTCAAAGTAGGTCAAGGGTTGACCTATAGTTGACTTTGTCAACTCTTAGTCCAATCTAAGTCAAATATCCTATTTCTAGTCATTACCTACCAAGGTACCGTTTACCTTATCGCTATTGGTATCCCAATACCAATACCTTAAGTTGGTACCCTTTACCTTATCGCTATTGGTACCCTTTACCTTATCGTTATTGGTACCCTTTACCTTATCGTTATTGGTTAATAGTCAATTCAATTTTAATTATTCAAGGGAATCAGTTGACATATTCAGGGGATTTATCTCAGGAATAGGAAAACCAATCTCAGTCCTATTTACAGTTTAAGAAAAATAAAATCTACAAGGACTGTTACTCAAATAGACCACCTGTTGACTGATACAAGAATACCTATCATCAAAAGCCCCAAACTCGAGCCACACTCCAAACACTGACCCATTTGTGAAAATAGGACTGAACCTGTGTGGCATGGACTGATGCATGGTAGGTAGGTGACTAGACACTTGATGTTAGGGACTGATACTCAAGTATTTAATCAAGTGACCTCAGGAACTGAACTCATATTCAATAGGGGACTGAACTAACCAATAAGCAATTTGGGGGCTGAATAATTGATTCAAAACTGATTTAAGGACAGGCTGGACATCTAAGTTGATAACTAATGTCGATGTGCAAGGGTGGAATGAACTAAAAAGGTAATCCTTCAACCAAACAATACCTAATCTATATGTCAGTCATGGGACTGAACAACTGAATACAAGACAAATAATAGGACTGGAACTAAATAAATGCCTGGACTGATATGAAGAGATAATATGGACTGCAATATGCCAAGCAAGACTGATACACATAGTTGATACCAAATGGATATGGGACTGATCATTACACTGTGGTAATCCCCCAAACTGGACTGTACAGTGGTAAATGCTAACATGTGGATCAAATATGGACTGTTCAAAGCTCACTGACTGAACAAAGCTAAGGGATTGAATCGATATAAAGGCAATGGACTGACCTACTAAGAGACTAACAATGTATACATTCACACTTACAAACTTGAGTATATATATATATATATATATATATATATATATATATATATATATATATATATATATATACAATGACTGGACAGTCATACATGGTTGATCACATATGGAATAAACAGCCCACACAAATACACACCCACAGTCCACTTAAACCACAAATCCCCCAATCAATATAACTACTTCTATTATACTCTTGTATGCTAGATTATCATACCAATGCTAAAGCTATAGCAAAGCACTCCTAAACTAAAGGTTAAAATTTGAATTTAGAGCATTGATGCTCTTTGAGTCATTTTGACAAACACTTGGCGTGCATATCAATGTCTGTGTCTGTGTGCGTGTGTGTGTGTGTATGTGTGTGTGTGTGTGTGTGTCCGTGTCTGTGTGTGTATGTGTCCGTGTCTCTGTGTGTGTGTGTGTGTGTGCGTGTGTGTCCGTGTCCATGTGTGTCCGTGTGTGTGTGTCCGTGGGAGAGGAGGAGGAGGAAGGAGAGGAGTTAGGTTAGGGTTTACCTGAGGAAGAGGAGGAGGAGGTCGGATTGGGGGAGGAGGAGCTCGAGGAGGAGGATCTCGAGGAGGATCTCGAGGAGGAGGAGCTCGCCGGAGGGGGAGGGAGTCGTCGGGGGGGAGGGGGGCGTCGGGGGGGGGGGAGGGCACTGACAGAGGGGGAGGGAGTCGCCGGGGGGGGGAAATTAAAATTTTCGGGTTTTCGAGTGAGAGTGAGGGGGAAAGAAGGCAGCGGCGTGCCCTAAGTAAAATAACTTAGCGACGTCACGTGTTGACGTCGCTAAACGTCGCAACCATGACGACATATACTTATAATATGTCGCTGAACGTCGCTATTCAGCGACGTAGTATACTCCTGTCGCAGAACGTCGCTAGCAAGCGACGTTTTGCGACGTGTTTATAAAGAAGTCGCTACTGGCGAGGTAATTTCTTGCCGTCGCTACATTACGTCGCTATTTGATGATATTTTAGTAGTGATTATCTAGTTTTGTAAAGAAGAAATATGCCCTCTCCCTTCTTCTTTGTATCTCTTAGAGGGGGGCTATAGTTCAATAGTATCGGCATTTCTGCTTGTAAGGAGGGCATGTTAAAGCCAACATATAGGGATCTCGTATAAGCTCCCACATGGATTTATAATAAGCATCAATTCGGCCTTCTGCGGAGAAAAAAGGAAAAATATATTTCAAATTATATATATTCCCAATATTGCTTGTCCACCAAAATTGATTGCATTATGGAAAACCGTTCGTGTATTGAATTTTGGGAAAGTATAAGACGGCCTAAAACTGGTATTGATCGGTCTGTTGGTCCAACAAAGAAATCAAAGATCTAGTTGCTTCTCATGTTCGATCAAAAATTGGTATTGTTTATCATGTATGGGTTGGCAACAAGCATAGTTGCCCACGTAGTGCTCGAAAGTGAGGAGGTGTTAAGCACGATCGACAATTGCTAATTTTCTTAGGCAATATTTGTTATTGTTGCAGGAGTAGGGTAAACCATCTTTCGAGTTTTAGAGGTGAATCCTCATATGAAAGACTCTCATACCTAGAGAATGTCGCCCTTGGTGGAATCCCTCAACTCTTTGAGAAAGAATAAATGGAACTAGAAAAAATGAGAGCGAAGAGCACTCCCTACCCATGGAAGACATTACGATGAAAATAACCCAAGTCTCAGAAGGTCTTTGTGGATCAAGAAGTCTAATCTCGAGTATATAGATGTCGTCTTTGTTGCAAGCGTTGTGTCGCTTTCACAGTCTTGTGTCTGAGATCGCCGCAAACATTGTGTCGCTCTCATAGTCTTATGTGTCCTAGGTCAGGGAACCTAGTTCGTTTGAAGGCACAAAGGATAATGTAAAAGTGGGAGAACATAATGCGAAAGGAAAATACATGGACCGAACATAGACCCCGATCAATAAGCGAAGGACATTAGCTATGCTATCTGGTTGGGTAGTATGGATCTGGAAAGGGCAATCATTCATTCTTAAAACTAGCATTGTTAAGAACAAAGAGTCGAGGGAAAGGGGGGAGCTCTATGTACCAGAGGCTACCCGAGGTTGGAGAGAATTATTCGCCAACATCTCCATCGAGGTGTTCCTTTGAATCTATTGGGCTCCTTTGTTCCTCTAGCTCTTTAAGCTTCTTATGGAGATTCTCGTTCTCAGCAAGAATCTTCGATTTCTCTCTTCGCAACTCCTCCAATTCATGCACCGAGCCCTCCATCAAAACGTTGACTGGACGTTGTTGGCTTCGTGTGCCTCTAGCTCTCCAAGCTTTTCATTGAGTTTTTCGTTCTCAGCAAGAACCTGAGAATGTTGTCTTCTCAACTCCTCCAATTCCTGCACCGACCCCTCAATCATGGTGTTCATTCCAAGTTGTTGGGGTCTCTCTTGTTCAGCATCATCATCCCCACCAGTTTGGTGGTGTCCCTCTCCCTCAAATGCATATATTCTTCTCGTATTTCTATGTCCTCTTCTAGGTGGCCTTCATCTTTTCCGACAGCTATAACCAAATTATTGAATATTTGTTTCGATCTAAATTTAATGTGATATTCGCGTTTGAGGAAGACCGAGATTTCGTACTAATTCCACGTGTAAAATCTCGGGTATTCACGTATTGGTGTGGACTTCCTTTCCACAAGCATACTATGTTCCACAAACCACTAGAGAAAGTATATTTTGCAACCTTCCATTTTGGAGTATGCATCGGAGTAATTCCCCCTTAGTTTTACTTGTAGTCCTCTCGATGCTCTCCATGACATACTCCAAGATTAACCTTGGCCAGCATATTCTGTTGATAACTTCTATGCTGTCTACCAAGGCCAAAAATCTGTACGGCAAATTTGAACCGCCTGACTTTGTGAAGAACACTGTTTAGCACAAGTAAAAGATTATTAGCTTGGCCAAATCATCTGGATTAACAGCGTTATCTCCGCTACGAAGCCATTGTAACAATTCAAAGAACTTCTCCCTCACTTCTTTATTCGTGACTTCTGAGTATTTGCCCTTAGAATTAGCCAGCAATCTTGTGAAGTGATCTCTACACAAGCTGTCACGACCCGCACCCTGATTAGGGGCACGAATACGTGGTTACGTCCAGCCTACACCGCAGAATCGGCGGTAGAACGCTGTATAGGTCATCTATAAATACTACAACTAAACAGTATAAAGGTACTTGTACAATATATACACTCCGAATGGAGGTGACATAGCAATACAGTCTCAATCACAAAATAAAACTAAGGTAGATAGCATGGAAAGGAAATATGATAGATAAAAATAAGAAATAAGTTCAAGATCCACACAAGCCCAAAGCTATACACAATATCACAGAGTCACAAAATATAATATAAAAATACTACAATCTGAAAGTACTAGCTGGATCGCAGTCCAGGCAAACCAAACTAAGCTATACTACTCTGGGAGTGCAAAGTCTAATGGCTATACTATCAAGCCACGATCCAGGTCTACTCCATCTAACTCGACCACACAATAGGTCGGGCAATCTGCCTCAGAGTCATCTGTAATATATCAACGGTATCCTGTCGGAAAAATGAGCAAGTACAAACACTAACAGCAGTTCCATATGAATTGACAAATTCTATAAGAGACAGTATAATGAAATACAAGACAAAGATAATAGGAACACTTGGGAGCCATTCGAAAGCCGAGTTACAACCCTTAAACCAAACAAGGACCGGGGTTGTAATTCTTCTCCCGAACAGAACCTAGCCTCCAATCAAGGTATAGCATAAAAGCATGTAGAACATATGAAATACAGGGTAAAATCAGCAGAAAATGTATAACAGATGTGAGTACTGAATAGGACGCCAGTATACATATAGGATGACTTGGAAACTATTCGGAAACCGAGTTGCAACCCGTAAACCAAATAAGGACCAGATTGTAATCCTTCTCCCGAACAGAACTTAGCCTTCTATGATAAATAAATATATAATGTACCTCAAATTATTAGTACGTTATGTGATCGGCTTGGAAAAACATGATCAGGCTTTCCATCTGACCGGCTATGAATAAGTGTACAACTGAGCAGGATAAGGCCGGCCACCATGGAAAGCTATGAACAAGTAGGGTAAGGCTTTACCCGTCGTGAGGCGAGGGTATAGCTATGAACAAGTGACAAGTACAATTGTGAAGATTAAGTAGGAATTTTGATCACACAACCACTAGTAACTCCCCATCCTCCGAATAGTATAAAGGATCCGGACGTGACACGTCATGACACGGGACTCAAGGGCAGGGGGCCAGTCCACTCCCAAGTCAATGTCTATACAAGTACAGGTAACAAGTCGAGCAATGTACCAATATACCAAGTAATCCAGGAACAACATCTCATGACAGGATCTGACATATACTAGTCCGTGAACTATCGTGTCTAGAAATCAAGTAAGACACTAAAACTGAATCGGATATAGCAGATATCAAGACAATAAAAATTATCAGTGAATGTACTCGCCTGTGGTCCTGAGCTGATAAGGTGAACAGATGCTCAGAGTAATCACAGACCTAAAGATGAGATACTAAAAGTCAAAACATGGTTTAATAATGTAAGGAAAGCTAATCTAGTCATGATATGCAAGTCTAAGTCAAAACTAGGTCAAATTAAGTCACACCAAGCTAAACTAGGTCATACTGAGCCAAACTAGGTCACAAGGACAACCAAGGTCAAACAAGGTCACAGAAAGTCAATCCAAGTCAAACTAGGTCAATCTGGGTCAAGGGTTGACTTATAGTTGACTTTTGGTCAAAAAGTCAACTCTGGTCAACACTGAGTCAACCCTGGGTCAAACTAGTCAAATCTTGACTAACTGTTGACTTTCAGTCAACTGGTCAACTCTAATTTAGTTTTGGTTTAATTCTAGTCATTATTAGGCTAAGTTTGACTTTCGTTGACTTTTTGTCAAAACGGTCAACCGAGGTCAAAACTAGTCTAAGGGCACTAATCATAACCATTACCAACCAAGAGAACCTATTTCTAGCCATATCCTAAATTATCTAACTCAAAATTTACAATTATCCCATTACCTTAACTTACCTTACCAAGGTAATTTTCATTACCTTGTCCCAATACAATGGTAACCCATCTATACCTTGGAATACTAACCTGGACTTCTTAGGATAGCTAGACACTAACCTATTTAACTATTACCAACCATAAATTCCTACTAACTTGGACATCAAAACTATCTTTTCTAATATGTTACTTTCCTACACATTACCTTAAGGTAATCTTGAGATATCAAGATACCACATCTAACATAATTCATTCTTCTAAACCACACTCACTCTCTCTAACAAACATTATTTATCTAACCCACATCTAACTCAGAATGCTACTTCTAAAATAACTCTCAAAAACTAACTCAAACATCTACCACAAACTTCTAATGTTTCTTAACATGACATATAACATAACATGACCAACCTTATTTTTTACCACTAGAAACACTACCCCACTAACCACCTAACACACTAAAAATACTCTCTAACTTAGGGGTTTCATAGTAGAAAATGTGGTTGACAAATGGGGGTAGGCATTTGGGGCTAAGGTGGGTCAAAAGGGGATGTTTCGGGACCACAAAAACATCAAAAAACCATCCTGCACTGCTTCTGCTTACTGCTTTTTCCTGCTTACTGCTTTTTTCTGCTGCTTTTCTGCTCATTCTCTCACTCTCTAACCATCTATCCACACACACAAATAAATATATATGCACAATCCACACACACCGATATATATATATATATATATATATATATATATATATATATATATATATATATATATATATATATATATATATATATAGGCTTAATTGCACTTTGCTACCCTCAACTATTCCGCTTTTTCAACTTGATATCCTAAACTTTTTTTGGTAACAAGTTGATACCTCAACTATTAATTTTTTTCAACTTGATACCTACTTTTTCAAAAATCCCAAAATGCCCTCATCCCTTCCCTCTTCCCTTCTTCCCTCCCCCACTCCCCCCCCCCCACCCTCCCGCTCCGCCTCCCCTCTGGCCACCCCCTCTCCCACGTCCGGCCAACCCCCCCTCCCGCTTTCGGCGCCACCGCAGCGGCGGCGGCTGCAACTGTTGCGGCGGCGGCTGCCGCCGCCGCAGCGGCCGGCGGCGGTGGCAGGAGGGGAAGTGGCCGGGGGGTTGGCCAGACGCGGGAGGGGGGGTGGCCGGAGGGGTGCGGAGCGGGAGGGAGGGGGTAGCCGGAGTGGGGGAGGGGGGTTGGGGGGAGGGGGATAATTTAAGGTTTGAGCAGGGATATTTTCGTTTCAAAATTTTTTTGGGTATCAACTTGCTACAAAAAAAAAGTTTAGGGCATCAAGTTGAAAAAGCAGAATAGTTGAGGGTAGCAAAGTACAATTAAGCCTATAGACACTCTCAATATAATATATACACATGAAAATATTTTAAGAACACATTTAAAATAGACACACACACAACTTATATATATATATTATATATATATATAAGTATTTAAGAACACATGAAAATATAATATATAAGTATATTTTATATATATAAGTATTTTATATATATAGACACTCTCAATATAATATATACACATGAAAATATTTTAAGAACACATTTAAAATAGACGCACACACAACTTATATATATATATATATATATATATATATATATATATATATATATATATATATATATATATATATATATATATATATATATTTTTCACACAACTTATATATATATATATATATATATATATATATATATATATATATATATATATATATATATATATATATATATATATATATATATATATATATATATATATATAAGACACATGAATAAATATGTAAGGACACTCAAGAACAATATTTAAAACATCAAAAATCTGAGATTAAACATTTAATAAATCATTCAAACATAAAAACAAACACAAAGTGTGTCCAAAATTGGAGGTTTCCCACATGGACACAAAATACAACAAGGACACTCCTAATAGCTCCAAATGGACACGAAATGGACACAAATGGAGACACAACCATGGGGGTCATTCCTATGGGTTCAAAATAATCCTATATGCATGAAAGAATGATGTAGAGAAGAGATTTATACCTCTCAGTAGATCGAATCTAGGAAAAACCCTCCCGATACGATACCGACACGTAGGAATCTCCAAATGGACACGAACGAGCTCCGAATCCTCCCAAACTTGGCTAGCTCCTTCATTTGCTTGAGTAGAGAAGAAAAGAAAAAGATTGGGTGGAGAAAGGGATTGATTTGATGGAGAAATCAATAGGAGCTCTTCTCTAAATTTGGGAAAGAACAAAAGAGAAATTTGTGGCTAAGAATGAAATGAAGGAAGTGACTCACCCCTCCATTTGTGGCCGGCCCTATTAGGCTAGGTGTCCCCTATTATGGAATGTCCAATATGCCCTCCATGACTCCTATTAGTTTTAATTAAAAATTAGGTTTTGTTTGGGGCTAAATTAGTCAAATTTAAATCTCTAATTAACAAAACCTAGTCATAAAATTTAATCTAAATATACTAATTTAATTATTATCATATGTGGACCATGTCTAACTAATAAGTGGGTCCGACTAGAGTCAAAGCTACCCCGGGTCCCCGATACAAGTCAGATTGAGTTGAAATTCAAACTCGACTCAAATAACCCCAAAACAATATCATAAATAATAAAATAAATTTCAAAAATATTCTAAAATAAAAAATGACCAAAATACCCATGTTCTTGAAAACTGGGAATGACACAGGCTCAACGATGCTGGTGGTGTGGGCTGTTGTTGTTTTTCTATTATCAATCTTCTGTAATTAGCATCATCCTCACTATCATCCTTCAGCGGTAGACCGAAATTGGCTGCTATATCGCCCACACTCGACGTTATTTTAACAGTAGTGCTTAGTTGAAAGTATCTGATACCAGATTTGTCTTTCACATAAGTTCCTATCAAATTCTCAAGACCTTCTGAAACCTTGGCCAATTCTTGAGTGCGAACTTTGTTTTTGAAGAATACCTCGACAAAATTGTAGAAACCAGTATTCTTCAAAGAATCGATAACTGGCTCGGACAAACGGCCGACATCTTCTTTGATATCATCCATAAGAGTTTGCATCGTCTTGAAAGAAGAATGGAAAACTCTTAAATCTTTATTTTTGACAATTTTTCCCCTACAAAAAAGACAAAAAATTAGGTTTCTGACAACTATTCTCCGTCAATCTAACACGGAGAATGGCCATTTCCCATGACTTTAACACATATAATGGTCATTCTCCGTGATATTTGCATGAAAAATGACCATTCTCCTACATTTTAACACGAGATGGCCATTCCCCGTGATATTTGCACGGAGAATGACCATTCTCCTATATTTTAACACGGAGATGGCCATTCTCCGTGGTTTTAATATGGAGAATGGCAGTTTTCCTTCATTTTAACACGGGAATGGCCATTCTTCGTCAAGTCAACACGGAGAATAGAATTAATCCTTCAATCTAACAAGAAAAATGGTCATTCTCCGTGATATTATCACGAAGAATGGTCCATTCTCCGTCAATATAAACTTGTAGAATGACCATTCCCTATGACTTTAACACGGATAATGGTCATTCTTCGTGATATTTGTACGGAGAATAAACATTCTCCGTGATATTTGCACGAAGAATGACCATTCTCCTATATTTTAACGTGATATTTGCACGAAGAATGACCATTCTCCTACATTTTAACACTTATAATTATACCTTCTTTTTGCCCTTCCTTTTGCCTTTCTTCTTGATTACTAGCCTCTTACTCATGTGCAACATTCTTAAATCTCTTCACAAAAGCTCTCTCTTCTTGCATATCTACATCTTCTCCCTCTTCTCTAACCGGGGTTCCATTTGATGCTGATGTTTGCGACATGGTGTGAGATTGCGAATGGAGAGTCACTGACGAGTTTTTGAAATAGGGTTTGAAGATTTTGGAGGATGAAACCTAGATACGAAAAGGAGCAGCGTATGGAAGAAGAGGAAGAATGGAAACTTTTTGGTTTTGAAGAGTAGGTTTCGTGAGTGTTTTAAAAAAATTACAAGGGAAATAAGGTCATGCCACACCCTTTTATATATTTTTAGCTAATTCTGGGCACGCGATGAAATGTTATTTTGCAGTAGATTTTTTCATAAAACTTTTGTGGTTTTTGGACATTTTATAAATTTTCTCTTGTCAATAACTTGAGAATTTTTCTCGATACATAGGATTAGAGGCATATATCACTTTAGCACGAAGAGAGGGTAAACCCATATGGTCAGAGGCACAGGTTAGAAATTTTAGGATTATATGGCAGCAAGATTATGAAACAAATGAACATTTTAATATTATTTTTATCCCACATTTTAAGAATATTATAACTCAACAAAACAAATGAACATAATACATTAGATATAAAAGAAGAAGAAAAATATCGTCTTCCATATTCAATCATTTCAATTTGGACTCCTTTCTGCTTAATTATATTATATACGCAACTTGGATAGTACTTCATTGTGCTCTGAAGTTGCAAACCATTCAGCAGCTTTGCGTCTTTCCATTCCCGCATCAAACTGCATATAACAAACATAACATAAAAAATATTGCTCTAAAAAGTATAAATTTTTGACGACATATTTTTTAGACTTACATTGAGAGAACGGTAGTCCAGACTACATCGGTCTTTCATGAATACAATTACAAAAATCCCACAATCAAGTAAATTGCATTGGCGGGGAACATAAGGACGACGTTTTATGGCAAAAGTAGAAAAGCTGAACCTAGCATCTCTTAACTTCAAAATTTCTTTTTCGAGAAAGAGATCCAAATTTGAAAGCTACAATTACCAGAATACAATATGTATTAGTATACCGCGGATCTTGTACGCAATTCATAAAAATTGATGAATATGAGCTTACTATTTCGTTTATGACTGATTTGTTTTGAATCGGATCATCTAGAGATGCAAGTGTGTCCCAAATTTCAATAGTCCTTATTTTAACCATAACTCTTACAAGAGTACAGTATCCGTCCAAAAGAATGGGTATGTATATCTGAATCTGGATTAATTAGGTAAAACAAATTAGTAAATTTTCAGAAAATTAGGATTAATATTTAAACAGAAATACATTAATACCTCGTTACAAATACTTAAAGATCCCATATAATCCTAGAAATATTTGTACTTCTTCTATATTTCATGAAGCTTTTTGTCAGATGAAGGTAACCTTGCTTTCTACATACACATCAATTAATACATTACGAAGGACAAACAAACGAGAAAATTGTTAATGCATAATCATTGAAGAATAAAATGCTCACTCACCGTTATCCTTATTGGTAAAAACCATACATTAGCTTTATTAGAGGTTCTTTTTCGTTCCTCCGCGGTGAGAAGAGCAGAGACAAGGGTTACAATCTGAATATCTCATTAAAAATGTCAGCGATGGAATCGAAGTAAACATAGATGGCATCTAAGAAGAAATATACTATCTATACATACCCCATATTTAATTCTCGTTAAATGAGCTAAGGACTTCATCTCATCCCGAGATACATAGATTTTGTTGCAAGATGATATTATTTCACTAAGAAAAGAAACGAATAAATTAGAAGAAAAAAACTGTTGGAATTAAATCAAAACTCATATTACTTACTCGTCAGGTCTATCATCCGTAAAAATATAGTCGTAATAACTCGAAGAACCACTAGTACACTTGGTAGGCTTCGAGGTTGAAGTTTTTGTTAAACTTTTCAAAGGTGTGACCGGATCTAAATTTTTACGCATTCTTTTCGAAGAACTGCTAAAATCAGTTTCTTCTGTAGGACACAATACGAGAATTCGGTCCATTGCTTTATCATGATTCTGTAGCAGCATGTCCTCCTCATCGAAAGATTCAACGGAAACCTCATCCACATTATTAAATACTCCAGATGAAGATGCCTTCTTCAAAGCTGGAGATTCTTCTATCTTATCCAAATACCGAGATATATTCATTTGTTCAATTTTGATTGAACCAAGCTTAGAATTGATCGAACCAAGTTGAGCTGAAATCATCGACAGTTGTTCTTCAAACCTGCGCATCATACGCAGAATGAAGGTTTCACTTGGAGCTGGCAACCAATCTTCTACGTCTTCTACATGTCCCACCATACGAGTAGACATCTTTCTCCAGTACTACAAAATGAAATAAGAAAACTATTCTATGTATTTCAAAATATATAATAGTTGAAACAACAAAACTATTATATATAGCAAGAGAAAAG
Organism: Iris pallida; assembly: GCA_029216955.1. Taxonomy (NCBI): domain Eukaryota; kingdom Viridiplantae; phylum Streptophyta; class Magnoliopsida; order Asparagales; family Iridaceae; genus Iris; species Iris pallida. Next base: position 2,709,487 of record JANAVB010040218.1, on the reverse strand, counting down.
TACAAAAAGTGAGAAAGATGGAAAGACAAATAAATTTCGAGACTAGCAAAGAATCTACTAGCCGTTTGAAGGGTTATCATAAAAAAATTTGAGGAGGGCTCGAGAAAATTTCTACTAGCCGTTTGAAAAGTACAAAGGTTATCATGATTAACAATTTGAGAAAATCTATAAGAGGTCTAATTCCGCTGGTACTCCTCGTTGTTCGAGGAAAGCTCGACGAAGTTCGCCGCGAACCGGAACTTCTTCTTCTGTCCTTCTTCATCTTCGTTTCTCCTTCCACCACCACCACCACCATGGCCTATAGCTTTATAACCAAAATATTAAATTGTTAGATGAAAAAAAAATTATGAAAAGATTACTAAATCAAAATCAAACAGAACACATATTCATAGAAAACATGAGATTAAAGATGAAAATATTACAGAAGCAACACCACAATTTTACAACAACTAAGCAGACTCTTCTAAGCAATAACTAAAATTAGGGATTGTGTCATCCTTAGATTTAATTTACAGAAAGAAGATATTTGAGAGAACGAGCTTTTATCGACTTCCTACCACTCTTCTTCCTCTGAATTCTTTCCTTACTATTATCCACATTGGCTACAGGAACTTCGTCCATGTCGTCGTCGGTGTCATCATCTAGATCGCTAGCAGCGGTGGTGTCGTCGTCTACGTCGCCTACATAACTGGACATACTGTGTCCTTCCTTTTCAGTCGACACACAATTATTATTATATAAACGTAGTTGCACAAAATATTAAATTACATGGACGAAAGAGAAAGTAAATATGAGTTAATTTAGGGTGTTCATTGAATAAATTGCATTGAAGAATGACCTGCTATAGCAAGTTAACAAGAGGTCAAAAGTAAAAAAAAAAAACAGCCTTAAATTATGTCTCATGCATTATTTAATCTGAACCGTTGGATGTAACAAGAGGTCAAAAGTAAAAAAAAAAGCATTAAATTATGTCTCATGCATTATTTAATCTGAACCGTTGGATGAACATCCAACGGTTCAGATTTGGATGTATCGATACATCCCAAAATGGTGGATGTATTGTAGAATTTAGTATATATATATATATATATATATATATATATATATATATATATATATATATATATATTGAAAATTTTATTTTGGGCCCCCAAATTTTATGGGCCCTGGACGGTCGCCCTGGTTGCGCTCATTATATCCATCTGAACGCGTCTACCCGGACCGAAGGAGGACCACGGTTTAAACCGTGGTGCCACGTGTCCCCTTTCTCATTGGCTGGAATCGAGTGGCCCATGTTAGCATCGACTTAGATATGTGGGCTCCAATTTCAACCAATAAAAAAGGAAGACGTAACACCGCAGTTTAAACTGCAGTTCCCCGATGTGAGAAAGACTTTCTCTATCCATCCACACATAAGACGTGTAGGAAGTGAAGGGAGTGATCCCCACACAATCCGCAAGTGGGCATTCTTTACCATTCCTATCACTATCCAAAGGATTAGGATTGATTGCTTGTAGAATTTTGATTACTTGTCTTGTGTGTTTGATGGTGATGGAGATGGAGCTGTCGTAATTGTTTAATTGTTACAAGTTTCTTTCATCCAAATTAATTGACCAGGACCAATAATACATACATAGACTTGCTTCAAAGTCCACCAAGGAACCTCTGAAAAATATTTTCCTCATCCAAATTGAGTTCGACCAACTCTTTTTTTTTAAACACAAAGTGGACCAATAATATAGAATTGGGATGTTTAATTAGAAAAATATTAAAAATACACTATACTCGTTTTGATTTATTTATTTTTTTAGCCGAACAAAATCAGCATCTTTTTTAGATACTTTATAAACGGGTCTGGTTAAGAAAAAACTTCGAAATTGATATACATATTATTGGCAAGAAAACCTTAAAAAATTTAAAGAGAACAAAAGGTCAGCGATGCATGTGACACCTTAACAAAAACCCAAGCATTATTCTTGATATAGGACTCAAAAATCCAAAGATAGACTTGTCAAACGTGACCTAGCCCAAGTGCAGGAATTATTCAAATTACTATAACAAAATTTATAAAAAAGAAAAAAAAAAATAGAAGCAAACCACTAATAAAGCACAAGACTCGCTCTACCCTGAAAACAAACTCCTCCTATCCATCTATAAAACCAAAACCATACCCTGCAGGGTAAGCATGTTCCTATTACTATTACCCTTACCTTATTAGGCTTACCTGGGAGGCAGAATGGAAGGAGGGAGCCCAAGGCGGCCGCAGCAGCAGCTTTGCAGCTCCTCGAGCTCCCCCTCCTTCCGCCTCCGCAGCCCCTCCCTCAACACCCTCCGCCTCCGCCGCGTCTTTGACATCTTCGACGACAACCGCGACGGCGAGATCACCATACCCGAGATCTCCCTCGCCCTCGACCGCCTCGGCCTCGGCCCTGACGACGCCACCGAGCTCGAGCTCACCGTCTCCTCCTTCATCCGCCCCGACCGCGCGGGCCTCGACTTCGACGACTTCCAGGCCCTCCACAGCGCCCTGGGCGACACGCTGTTCGGCCCGGGCACCGGAGGGGACGAGTTCGGGTTAGTGGAGGAGGATGAGGCCGCCGCCAACGGCGGCGACTCGGACCCGTCGACGTCGTCGGCTCTGGAGGACGCGGACATGGAGGAGGCGTTCCGGGTGTTCGACGAGGACGGGGACGGGTTCATATCGGCGAAGGAGCTGCAGACGGTGCTGAGCAAGCTGGGGCTGCCGGAGGGGAAGAGCATGTCCCGGGTGCACGAGATGATATGCTCGGTGGACCGGAACCAGGACGGCCGTGTGGACTTCGGGGAGTTCAAGTGCATGATGCAAGGGATGATCTCGGTCCGTGGCACATGATCCGTTCATTTGTTCATGGCTCCTACGTACGTCCTACGTGCATGCATGCATGCTCAATTAACGATAACGTTGCATGCATGTACGTACGTACGTACGTAGCTCAATCTATACATAAGTATAGTCTCTTGTTGTTGTTGTTGATGTTGTTTGATGTCATTGTGGCTACTGGTGTTGTTTGTGGCCCGGCTCTTTTGTTTTTGTTTTTTTGTTTTCTTTTACGGGCAAATCGCAATTAATTTGTTCTTATCACCAAGTATTGCAATTTGCTTCTTGGATTTTTATTTTATCAGAAATGTTATTCGTCGCCTAAATTTTTTTTGGGGTCATGATACTATGTCTAGGATCTCAAAAATGTTATTCATCGTCCAATCTTTTTTTGGATACTGATTACCATCACCCATGAGTCACAGGACGCCTGACGTGACGTTAGTGTTATTGTTGGTAATGTAGTGTTCCGCTTTGCTTTGCTCTGTTTAACATGACGAATCAATGGACACGACGGCGTTTGAATTTGGTTTTGCAGCGACTTGTTTGAAGTCGTATTCAGTCGAGATAAGTTGTTGCTTTGGTGGGTACCTGTCATAGGCTATACATTGTTGTCTGTTCTGAACAAAAGCCAAGTCCTCAAAAGGCCAAGTCCTCCACTACCTATTCTACTGGCTCCTATATGTTGGTAGCTTCTATTGTCCGGGTCTATTGTATTGATCCGTTGTGGAATGAGCATTGCATAGCTTTGGGTGCTCACTCATTGTATATATATATCAGAACTCTTTCTTTCGATGAGTACAGAGAAAAAAAAAATAGAGAGAAATTTTAGGGAAAGCTCTACTCTTAAATTTCTCTTAGTTGTTCTACTCTTCCAATTTTTTTGTTCTGGACAACGCTAAGTTCGGGTCACTCTTTTTAAGTTGTGTGCGACAAGGAGATACCGGTAGAGCGGAAATTTTACCACTAGGAACATTTGGAACAAGTCTGCACATAGATCCGAATTAACTCTTAGGACAGTGCTACGTGCGTGACTTCCCCGGAGGCCGGTAACATTTACTTTATTTTATTTTGTTTACAAATTTTAAAGGAAGGAAATTGAATAATTTCCAACAATCTAAGAGTTGACTTGTTTTCCAACAAACTTATCAGTTGTAGACTACAAAATTTTGTTCTGTTAATTATTGATAATTTTCTTGTGTTAAATTTGTTAAGAGTTACATTGCAAAAATTACTACTGTTAAGAGTTACATTTTTAACAATTTTGTTCTGTTAAAATTGTTGACATATTTGCTTCAAATAATTAGAAAATTTGCTCACTGATAAAACTTGTTACTGCAATATTTCTAATAATATTTGCGTAACCGACAACACTCTTGTTACTGACAACATTTCCAGTTATATTGCCTTACTGATAATATATAATATTTGTTACTCGAGGTATATTACTGATTTGTTAACATAGAAATATTTGTATGTGGTAAATCATTAGTGCTAAATTACCGATTTGATAAAATACAAATATCTCACTTCCATTTACTTATTGTTAACATACGAATATTCAATTCAAATTTTGTCTACTGCTACACACTTGCTTGTGGTCAATCATTTTAACATCTGCAAGTATATGTGTCACGATCCGCTACCCAAATTGTTGGACCGGGCCGAGTCATGTCTAGTGTCACGACCCGTACCCGCTATAAGGGCACATGACGCGACAACGCCCAGCCCTCACCGAAAAATCGACGTGGAACGCTGTAGATTTTTCTACTCTAAACAGTTTATATATATAACAAAACCTGTCGAGAATATGGTCAACTCCGAACGGAGGACAAGCAGTGAATATATATAAGTACTCAATCACAACTCTAAGATTACAAAGTAAAGACTGAAAGAATAAAGACAACAAGACGATGATAAAATAATAACCTGTCAAGTCCAAACACCAAATAATATATACAAGTCCAAGTCTCTAATACAGTCCATAATAATAATAGTCTCAAAAGTAGCTGGAGACAATGTCCAGTACAAAAGACCTACTCTAACTAAGCAAGGGGTAAGGTCTCGCCAGACGGAGCTAAGCCCTGCTGGACCAAAGTCTCCAAGTCTAGGCCCACTACGTCATCCGGACCGTAGTAGGTACAGTAGTCTCCCTCATCTGCATCTGTAATATTTTCAACATATCCTGTCAGGATGGAACGAGTACAATCTAATTCAACAACAGTTCACAAGATATGACAAAAGCTATAAGACAGTAAATAGAGAGTATACACAAGAAAATCATGGAATGTACATGTGAGTATCATGGCTAGGTAAGCTGTAAATCTAGAGCTAGAACAAGGCAAGTAAACTGATCATGGCATGTACAAGAATCAAGAATCATATCTCTAGGTGTGTGAATACTAGCTACAACATGTGGCCGGATTGGGTCTGCACAAGGTTATGATCTAGCCAATCATACGTGTGGTGTAGGATTGGCATTCACAAGGTTCACAATATATACAAGGCGGGTATGACCACACATCTACACTAGTACTCCCCGTCCTCGACTGGTAGAGTGGATCCAAGCAAGACACGTTACGACACGAGATTCTACGAGAAGGGAGCAAGTCTCCTCGAGAATCGGTGTCCATATACTGCACAAGAACTACAAGGAAGCTTGCACAAGATATACCAAGATAACGAGGAATAACATCTCATGTCGGGATCCATGAATACCAATCCGTGAGACCAATGTGTCGAGAACAAGCATATCCACACTAATTACACAATCATTATAAATTGAAAAAGTGTCAGAGAATGTACTCACCTGTAATATGGTATGATATGTCAACCGGAGCAAATGCAGCGTCTCGAGGACCTATAGAGAACAAGACGTATCAATACTATGTTTAGGAAGTAAAAATCAAATCAATTTGAATCCTATTAAGTCATTCTAGGTCAAGACGCGTCAAACTAGACTGTACGAGGTCAACCTCAGTCATATTAGGTCTAGCTAGGTCATACTAGGTCAACGCAAGTCAAACGGAATTAATCTAGGTCAATTTGAGTCAACGGTTGACTTACAGTTGACTTTTGGTCAACTGGTCAACTCTGGTCAACCCTGGTCAACCCTAGGTCAATCCTAGGTCAATAGTGACTAATAGTTGACTTTCGGTCAACTACACAAGTCTAATGAAATTTGGAACTAAATTGGGCAAAGTGTTGATCCATAGTTGACTTTTGGTCTAAAAAGTCAACCGAGGTCAAGACTAGGTCTAGACGGCTATTTCTACCCATTACCAACCTCTACAACCCATATCCAAGTCCATCTTGGACTTCGAAACTCATTTCTTGGCCATAGGCCAAATTCCTATTTTACCCTTAAAAAGGGCAAAAATCCAACTTCGGCGATTAGCTAGTTAGCCTATCTACGCTTAATATTTTGACCCGATCTCCCCAGGGTAGTAAGGTACTAGCCTATAGGTGTATTACCTACCAAGATACCTAAGTAAAGTGGACGTCTAGTCCACCTTACGGCCCGTTGCCAAAATCTTGAGTATTTCAAGATACACACCGATACGGCGCGATACCGGCGCCCTACGACCCCGATTTCCTCCCGGGAGCTTATCCGCAGAATCTAATTCATATATTCTAACTCCACGCCAAGTTTCGTCGCGTTCCGATACTCCGGGCTCCGTTTCACCCTCTAACTCGATTTCCTCCAAAACTCCCCTTTAGCCCTTATTCTAATTCTCCTCCCTAACTCTTCTTCTAACTTCTTCTTCCTATTCTCCGTCTAATTCTTCTTCTAACCCCTTCTTCCTATTCTCCTTCTAATTTTCCTAACTTCTTCTAATTCCTTCTTCTCTAACTCTTTCTAAACCTCCTTGAACTCCTTAGTCTTCTTTTTATTCTTATTCTTCTCAACTTCTTCTTATTCTTCTCTTATCTTTCTAATCTTCTTCTAATCTTCTAACCTACTAATCTCTTATATATATATATATATATCTATCCATATCTATATATATATATACATATCTATATATATATATACATATATATACATATAAGGGGGGGTTTATAGGCTTATAGGGGGCCCAAAATAGGGGGTTTAAGGGGGGGGGGGGGGGACTGCTCACTGCTGCCACTGCTGCTGCAAGCAGCTGCTGCTGCTGGTCCTACTGCTGCAGCCATTCTTCTTCTTCATCTTCTACTACTTCTTCTCCTCATATTCCTCCTCTACACTCTATATATATATATATATATATATATATATATATATATATATATATATATATATCTATATATATATATATCTATATACTTATCTATCTATCTATCTATCTATCTATCTATCTATATATATATATATATATATATATATATATATATATATATATATATATATATATATATATATATATATATATATATATATAAACTCACTAACACACACATATCTATACCTATATGTAAATACATACACACACACACTCATCAATATATATATATATAAATACATACACACATATGTCTATATATATACATATACCTATATATACATATAGACACACACACACCCTCTCACACAAACACACACACACACTCACACAAACACACACACACACACACTCACAAACTCTCACCACCACTCTCATGAAACACACTCTCTCACAATACCACCACCACCACTCTCTACACACACACACACACACAAATACATATATATATATATATATATATATATATATATATATATATATATATATATACACACACACTCTCACACACAACCACACACACTCTCACACAAACACACCCTCATGACAACACCACCACCACTCTTATTGCTCTACACACACACAAATTTAAATATAAATATATAATACATCCACATATATATATATATACATATATATATATTATATATATATATATATATATATATATATATATAAATCCCTAATAATTTCCTTAACCTAGATTTCTAGGGAACCCTATGAAAATTAGGGACAAATGGTGGAGAATCTTCTCCTCTACAATAATGGTGAAAGCCATAAATGAAATAGAGGAATTAATGGAAATTTAATGGCTTACCTAAAGTTGGTTTGCTTGGAGGAAGAAGGAGAGCTTTTGAAAGAAAGTGAAATGGAGAGAGAGAGAGAGAGAGAGTTTGCTTTGTGGAGAAGCAAAGGGGAGTGGTGCTCCTCTAGTGGCCGGCCAAGGGGGGATTTATTGGGTTTGGGTGGTGATCCAATAAGCCCCCAAACCCAATAGACTTGGTTGGGTTCGATTCGGGTTTGGTTTGTTTCGGTTCAACTCCAAATCGACTAATTAAGCTCTAAAATGACTAATTAAGCCATGAAAAATAGGGTTTATGAATTCTAACCTAATTATGATGGTATGTGGGCTAAGCCCAGCTAGTATGTGGGTCCCACTAGGGTCCAGGCTACCCGGGTCTCCAATTTGAGTCCGAATTGGATAAAATCCAAACCAAACCAAATAAATCCCAAAAAATCACATAAAATAAATAAAAATTTCTAAAAATTATAAAACTTGAAAAATGACAAAAATACCCCTAATTTGAAAACTGGGGGTGACATATAGCCTACGCTTGAGATAAAGCGTAGTAAGTTGTTCTAAAGACAAACAATATAATCAAGTGTGCTAATAGTTCTATATGTCATATTGAGTCAGAAATGTTCCAAACACAAAAGTCATCTCGTATATAAATATGTTCCGAGTACATGGCTAAAAGTAAAACTGGATACAGGTGTCACGCCCCAGAACCAGAATACTGGAGAGCGGGGGACAGACAAAGCCAGCTACGTACATTGAAGTGAATCTCACCTCGCAATACGGTCACGGCTGTCTAGATGCATGAGGGTTTACTACAAGCCATCAGTCTCTTAAGGTCAATAACAAGCCTAGTGTCTCAATCTCAAGCAACAAGTAGATATAACAAGATGGTAGATCATCAGACATACAAGGTAAGGCGTCCCATACATTACATATTCAGATGATCATGAAGCTAGTCATACAAAATACGAAGACTAGCAAGAGTTTAAGTCATACATGATCAACCCTAGGATTTGTCAATCATGCTACAGTCCGTAGGCAGACAGTAAGTAAAATTTGCAAACGAGCTAACACTTGCTCGGCGGCTAAACGCCTCAAAAGAATATTTTTATAAGGGAGTGGGAGAGAAAAATAAAAACCCATTCGTTGCCGGAATTCCTTCTAGTGTTCACCATCTGGCAGAAAAGTTGGAAAATCCTCGGTAGCTGCTCCAAAATCTGGCCATACAAAACCAGCTGGGTCAGACCCCAGAAAGAGCAAGTGCCACAAAGGGGGCTTCACTTAAGAACTAAAACCAGCATGTCAGCACATAAAGTCATAGGTAAAATAACATAAGACATGAATTAAAGAAAACAGGATAATAAACGATAAGATAACTAGAGGACTTTTTCGGTAACCAAGTTACAACCCGTAAACCAAACAAGGACCGGGGTTGTAACCCTTCACCTGAACAAAACTTAGCCTCGAACCAATTATCGATAAAGTAAAGCATAAACAAGCATGTCCGGAGATATCCATGCACCGGATCTGGGCAAGACTAGACAAGATAGGACTCCATCCATCATTCACGGCCAAGCAAAGAGTACGGCTTGATACTTAACTAACTAGGGTTATCACAAGCTTAGTTACTAGCAAGATGCAATGAGGTACACCTACGGCCACAAGTCCTGCAGACTATCCAGGTTATCCAGACGCAAGGTTCAAGATTAGAGTTATCATGTCTTGTTAGGTGACTTGGATGCAACACATGACAGTGTGCATAGTAATCGTTTTATGTAGTGCCCCACATAGCAGTGAGCTGGAAATGTGCCCTACTCGTCGGTAGGCTACAAGTCCATCAAGGAAGGCGCCCAGATAACGGGATTGCTTGTAGCCGAAATACCTCTCTATATGCTCTACTTGATCAATATAGTCATTAACCTAGTGAGATTCAGTATGAATCCCTGAACGTGGTAACCAGGGATACATGTCCTAGACATGATACGAGACAAGACTGGTTGCTTATACAAGCATATTCAATACAATCACCCCCGGTGTCAAGAATTCACTTAGCATGTCAGGTTAGCTGTCGTAATAGCGTATCAAGGTTATCATGTCAAGATTACTTGTCAAGGGTGCACCACGGCGGGTCACCATCATGTCATGTTACTTATCAAGATTACTTATCAAGGCAAGGGTGTGTCACAACGGACCATCATCAAGAATTATCATGTCAATTTACTTGTCAAGAGTGCACCGCGGCGGGTCACTGTCAAGAGTTATCCTGTAAGGTCATAATGCCATTTCGTGTTTATGCAAGTGCACCACAACGGGTCACTGATCATGCAATTCCATCACTAAGCCGTGTCCAGATTAACATTCATAAATAATGGCATGATCACATCGGGTTCATGTCGAGTTTATACCAAAAAGGCGTAAGGATATAAAATGGGTGCAAAAATCCTAAAAAGGGAGATATGGGGACATGATGCGCCCAAGGGGGAGGAGCAAGGGGTACTATGGCCAAAAAGTGGCATTAGCCAAGTTGCGCAAGGGTAACAGGTTGCGCCAAGGCAAGTAGGGTCAAGTCCAGTTGCGCCTGAACATCAGGTTGCGCCTAGGCACTAGGGGTGCCAATCACTAAAATGCACAAGATCGGGTCAAGTTGCGTCAGGAAGAGTCAGGCCAAGTCATGTTGTGCTAGGCACTAGACTGCTCGAGGCTAGATTGCGCATACCTCAGGTTGCGCATGAGTTAGACTGCGCATGAGTCAGGCTGCGCACGAGTCAGACTGCGCATGAGTCAGACTGCGCACGAGTCAGACTGCGCACGAGGCTAGACTGCGCTGCGCTAAAGAGCGCACGCAACTCAGTGGCACAAGCTAAAAAGCTCGCGCACACTGCTCACTGTCTTCTCCAAATCAGCAGGAACTCCATGGTTGAACCCAAAGCTTCAAAAATCCATAACTTAGTCAAAACAAGTCCAAATCCAACTTTCCAATGGTCAAAATTGGGTAGAATATAATTCTCTTCAACATGGAACCATCAAATTTTGAAAACAAAGAAGTTTGATAGATCAAAACTACCAAAATCCGAAAATGACCAATTTCTAGCTAGATCTACAAAAATCAAAGCCTCAAAATGAAAAATGTCAAGTTCTAATGTGTCTTAGAAACATGAGAAGAAGCTATTGGAACAATAAAAATAGGTTCTCTTGTGGAAGCAAGTTGTACTTGCCTAAGGGGTGTTCTTGGTTGGTGGTAGGTTTAATGGAGAAGGAAGAAGAGTCAATGAGAAAGTGGAGGAGAGAGAAAAGTTAGGTGGGTTATAAAGGGGGATGGTGGTGGGTTTAACATGATGAACCAAAGAATAAACCAATCCAACCCAAAATAAACCAAGTCAAAGCATTACATGCCATGATGAACCTAATCATGATTAAGCTAAAATTAGCTAGCCAGGCAGGAAAATAAAATACATGTCAGGATTCCGTATACGTATACTGAAAATACGTAGAACGAAAAACGGGGGTGACAACTCTACCCACCTTAAAAGAATTCCGTCCTCGGAATTTAATCAAGAGGCTAGAGATGTCGAGCAAGCTATATCAATTGCAGGCAATATATGACTAGCAGTCAATCAAGCAATCATTCATGCAAGCAAGGAACTTAAACATAAGGCATAAGAAAGACATTATATCTTACGAGTCAAACAGGTCGGGATATCGTGATCGGATATCATCCTCACGCTCCCACGTTGACTCACCCATATAGTGATGACTCCAAGCAACACGGACTAAACTAATAGTCTTGTTCTTGAGTATCTTCTCCCTCCAGTCCAATATGGATACGGGTCTCTCCTCATACGAAAGGTTGGTACCAACAACCAATTCCGAATGATCAAGGACATGACTCGAATCCGAGATATACCGTCGTAATTGGGATACATGAAAGACATCATGCACCTCACGTAATGACGGTGGAAGAGCGAGACGATAGGACACATCACCTACTCACTCAAGGATATCAAACGACCCTATATACCTAGGACTAAGCTTTCCCCGTACACCGAATCGAATGACGCCACAGGTAGACAAGATCCTAAGAAATACGTGGTCGCCGACAGAAAATTCAAGGGGACGCCGATGAGAGTCGGCCCAATGACGCTGGCGATCTTGGACAACTCGAAGATGATCTCTGACTTGTCTGACCACCTCAATAGTCCGCGTCACCATCTCTGGTCCAAGCATTTGCCTCTCACCGATATCGTCCCAAGCTAAAGGAGATCTGCACTTCCTGCCGTACAAGGCCTCGAAAGGTGCCATCTGGATACTAGTCTGGAAACTATTGTTGTACGAGAACTCTACGAGATACAGGTGATCTTCCCACTAACCACCGAAGTCGAGTGTACCGCAGCATGTCTTCAAGAGTCTGGATCGTGTGTTCTGACTGACCATCTGTCTGCGGATGGTAGGCTGAACTGAACTTGAGACGAGTCCCCAAACTTTCCTGAAGACTTTGCCAAAAGTGAGATGTGATTCTCGAATCTCTGTCGGACATAATACTGACTGGCACTCCATGTAATCTGACTATCTGCCTGAGGTACATCTCTGCAAGCTGATCCATGACTGACCGATTCTGAAAGGAAGAAAATAAGCTACCTTCGTGAGACGATCAACTATAACCCAGATGGCATCTCTCCCAGTTGGGGATCTAGGTAATCCAGTTACAAAATCCATGGTAATGTGCTCCCATTTCCATTCTGGGATCGGTAAAGGTTGAAGAAGTCCAGTCGGTCTCTGATGTTCAGCCTTTACTTGTTGGTAAACTAAACAACGAGAGACAAACCGGGCTATCTCCCTCTTTATGCCATTCCACCAAAAATGCTGCCGAATATCACGATACATCTTCGTACCGCCGGGGTGAATGGAATACTGAGAACTGTGGGCTTCCGCCATGATCTCCTGTCTGATATCACCACTGGGTACACAAAGACGCCTCCCATGTCGGAGTGTACCATCTTCATGAATGCATAACTCTGGTCTCTGTCCTGCCACACATTCTGCCCTAAGCCGCTGAAGCTTAGAGTCCCTGGACTGAGCTAACTTGATCCTCTCAACTATACTGGACTGAATTTGCATACTGGCCATCAATGCCACACTGGAAGGAAGAACAACTTCAATACCCATCTTCTGAAGATCTGCTAACAACTCTGGCTGTACCGTTAGAAAATAAACTCCAGCTCTCCTACTCAATGCATCTGCCACTACGTTGGCCTTCCCAGGATGATACTGCAAGCTGATGTCATAATCCACAAGTAGCTCTAGCCATCTCCTCTGACGCATATTAAGATCCTTCTGGGTAAACACATACTTCAGACTCTTGTGGTCGGTGAAAATCTCTACCCGATCTCCATACAAATAATGCCTCCAAAGTTTCAATACAAAAACTACGGCTGCTAACTCCAGGTCATGGGTTGGGTAATTCCTCTTATGGTCACGAAGTTGACGTGATGCATAAGCGACTACCTTACCATGCTGTATCAAGACACATCCTAATCCCTTGCCGGATGTGTCGTAATAAACTGAAAATCCTTCCTTCCCGTCGGGAAGAGTGAGAATGGGAGCCGTCATTAATCTCCTCTTCAACTTCTCAAATAAACTCTGACACTCTGCTGTCCAAGCAAACTGCATATCCTTACGGGTCAAATGCGTCAGTGGCACTGAAATTCGAGCAAAGTCTGACACAAACCGCCGGTAATAGCCGGCCAATTCGAGGAAACTCCGAACTTCTGCGACGGTGCTAGGTATTGGCCATGCCTCTATAGCCACTATCTTCTGGGGATCAACTTCCACTCCACCTCTGGTGATGATATGACCCAAGTACGAGATACGATCCAACCAAAAGTCGTACTTACTGAACTTCGCGTACAACTGGTGCTCCCTGAGAATCTGAAGAACTACACGAAGATGCTGCTCATGCTCTGCCTCGTTCTTGCTATAGACTAAGATGTCGTCTATGTACACTATCACGAACTGGTCCAAATAGGGCATGAAGATACGATTCATGAGGTCCATGAATACAGCTGGCGTATTGGTTGCTCCAAATAGCATAACAAGGAACTCCCAATGTCCATATCTAGATCGGAATGCTGTCTTCGGGATGTCCTGCTCTCTGACTCTGATCTGATGGTACCCTGACCGCAAGTTAATCTTTAAAAATACTGCCGCTCCCCTGAGCTGATCAAATAAATCATCTATCCTTGGCAAAGGATATATGTTCTTAATTGTTACAGAGTTCAAGGTACGATAATCAACACATAATCTTGACGTACCATCCTTCTTCTTCACAAGAAGCATCGGAGCTCCCCAAGGTGATCCGCTAGCACGAATGAATCCCTTGGTTCTAAGTTCTTCAATCATCTTGTACAGGACTTCCAACTCTGATGGTGCCATCCTATAGACTCTCTCTGACACTGGTGCCGTCCCTGGAATCAAGTCGATAGTGAACTCTATCTCTCTCTCTGGGGGCATGCCTAGAAGCTCTTCGGGAAATACGTCAGAAAACTCTTCTACAACTCTAGAAAACTGAACTGCTGCTGCTACGGCCATCCGCAATGCTGGGGAAGAAGGTTCTACTCCGCCTCGAGAAAATAAAAACTCTGGCTCACCGGAAATACTAAAAATAATCTTACCGACATGGCAATCTATTATAGCATACTGGTCCCTCAACCAATCCATTCCTAGGACCACATCATAATCGGCCATTGGGAACTCTATCAATCTAGCGGGAAACTCTCTACCGCTAACTACGATTCGACATGAGGAAAACACCATATCTACACCCACAAGTCCGTTACCAGTAAGTATATTGAGCCTTACTGATAATGACTCGGGCTCCAGTCCTATCTGTGTCGCGAATCGTGCAGATATAAATGAATGCGATGCACCTGAATCAAATAACACTGATGCAGGAAAAGAGTTGACGAGAATGGTACCTGCCACCACCTCACCTGATGCCAACTCCTCTTCTACGGTCAAAGCCATCGCTTGACCGTGCCCTCTGGGTGCTGGTCCCCTCTGCTGGAAACCTCTCTGGCGGTTCTGAACTTGAGCTTGGACCTGGGCATACTGTTGCGGTTGCTGCTGCTGGAATGCCTGAGCCTGAGGCGGCAATGGACTCGGAGGCTGATACTGCTGCTGCTGTACTGGTACTGGTCCCCTCACCGAAGGACTAGTCTGGGTCGATGAGGATGAACCGGCTCTCTGTGGGCAGGACCCTATCATGTGATCCGGTGCCCCACAAGCCAGACACAATCCTTGTGCTCGGCGACATTCTGACACTACATGCCCTGGCTTCCCACAATAAGTGCAGCCCATTATGGAAGACTGCCTCCGCTTCTGCTGCTGAGGATACGTCGGAGTCGAATGCTGAACCGACGCAACTGATACTGTCCTCCTCGGAGCTCCAATGGTCAAGGCCCTAGCTGCTGGGGCTGGGGCTGAGGACTAGATCATCTGACCATGGGACCGCTTCCGTCCTCCAGTTCTGTCTACAATTCTCTGCGAGGTATACTCATGCCTCTTAGCTGCCCGCAAAACAGCATCAAAGGTCTGATGCTCAAACTGCTCTACTGCTAGAATGATCTCTAGGTGGAGTCCCAGCTGGAACCGCTGCGCTCGATCAAACTCGGTTGCCACCAAAGTGGGAGCAAACCGACTCAGTCTTGAAAACTCGGCCGCATATCCATTGACCGTCCTTCTCATCTGCCTGAGATTGGTGAACCTCATCTGTAGGTCGTACCGAGCTACAGCATCGATGTACTTGATCTGAAACTTGTTACTGAACACCGCCCACGGGACAGGCGTTGCCAATCCAACTGCTATCATCGCCCACCAGGTGCGGGCTAGGTCCAATAACTGTAGGCATACCACAGCTACCTTCTCTCCTTCTGGAGTCTTGGCTGCATCTAAGATAATCTCAATGTCCTGGAGCCACACATCAGCTGCAATAGCGTCTTCACTCCCGTCAAAGAATGGAGGGTTGAGGCGCTTGAAACTGCTAGCCGTACTGTTCCCTTGATAACCAACACGGCCCATGGCATCCTGTACTGCCTGGTGCAGGGCCTCGCCCCGATGATCTTGAGACACAAGCAATGTCCTGATGAGACCCACCAAGGTGCCATCGCCAGGCTCTACAGGCTGGACTGGCTGAACTGGGGGCTCTGGGTCCCCGGAATGCATGACTCGGGATGCCGCTCCAGATTGCTGGACTTGGTCTCCAGGTTGCTGCTGGTCCACTGGAGGTGCTCCGCCTTGCTGATCGGCAGGAATAATACTGCTGAAGAAACGACATGGGGAACAATAAGAAAGGACCATGATAGATCGATGATACAAACATGTGATCAGGTCAAGGATTCTGAAAGATCAGAAGTCACGAGTAGAGATCAAGGACGAATGCTGATTGAGACATTTATCCGGTAAAACCCTCACACATTTTGATCTACAAGATCTGCATGGGCCACCACTTAAACCGTGTCACGCCCCAGAACCAGAATACTGGAGAGCGGGGGACAGACACAGCCAGCTACGTACATTGAAGTGAATCTCACCTCGCAATACGGTCACGGCTGTCTAGATGCATGAGGGTTTACTACAAGCCATCAGTCTCTTAAGGTCAATAACAAGCCTAGTGTCTCAATCTCAAGCAACAAGTAGATATAACAATATGGTAGATCATCAGACATACAAGGTAAGGCGTCCCATACATTACATATTCAGATGATCATGAAGCTAGTCATACAAAATACGAAGACTAGCAAGAGTTTAAGTCATACATGATCAACCCTAGGATTTGTCAATCATGCTACAGCCCGTAGGCAGACAGTAAGTAAAATTTGCAAACGAGCTAACACTTGCTCGGCGGCTAAATGCCTTAAAAGAATATTTTTACAAGGGAGTGGGAGAGCAAAATAAAAACCCACTCGTTGCCGGAATTCCTTCTAGTGTTCACCATCTGGCAGAAAAGTTGGAAGATCCTCGGTAGCTGCTCCGAAATCTGGCCATACAAAACCAGCTGGGTCAGACCCCAGAAAGAGCAAGTGCCACAAAGGGGGCTTCACTTAAGAACTAAAACCAGCATGTCAGCATATAAAGTCATAGGTGAAATAACATAAGACATGAGTTAAAGAAAACAGGATGATAAACGATAAGATAACTAGAGGACTTTTTCGGTAACCAAGTTACAACCCGTAAACCAAACAAGGACCGGGTTGTAACCTTTCACCTGAACAAAACTTAGCCTCGAACCAATTATCGATAAAGTAAAGCATAAACAAGCATGTCCGAAGATATCCATGCACCGGATCTGGACAAGACTAGACAAGATAGGACTCCATCCATCATTCACGGCCAAGCAAAGAGTACGGCTTGATACTTAACTAACTAGGGTTATCACAAGCTTAGTTACTAGCAAGATGCAATGAGGTACGCCTACGGCCACAAGCCCTGCAGACTATCCAGGTTATCTAGACGCAAGGTTCAAGATTAGAGTTATCATGTCTTGTTAGGTGACTTGGATGCAACACATGACAGTGTGCATAGTAATTGTTTCATGTAGTGCCCCACATAGCAGTGAGCTGGAAATGTGCCCTACTCGTCGGTAGGCTACAAGTCCATCAAGGAAGGCGCCCAGATAACGGGATTGCTTGTAGCCGAAATACCTCTCTATATGCTCTACTTGATCAATATAGTCATTAACCTAGTCAGATTCAGTATGAATCCCTGACCGTGGTAACCAGGGATACATGTCCTAGACATGATGCGAGACAAGACTGGTTGCTTATACAAGCATATTCAATACAATCACCCACGGTGTCAAGAATTCACTTAGCATGTCAGGTTAGCTGTCGTAATAGCGTATCAAGGTTATCATGTCAAGATTACTTGTCAAGGGTGCACCACGGCGGGTCACCATCATGTCATGTTATTTATCAAGATTACTTATCAAGGCAAGGGTGTGTCACAACGAACCATCATCAAGAATTATCATGTCAATTTACTTGTCAAGAGTGCACCACGGCGGGTCACTATCAAGAGTTATCCTGTAAGGTCATAATGCCATTTCGTGTTTATGCAAGTACACCACAACGGGTCACTGATCATGCAATTCCATCACTAAGCCGTGTCCAGATTAACATTCATAAATAATGGCATGATCACATCGGGTTCATGTCGAGTTTATATCAAAAAGGCGTAAGGATATAAAATGGGTGCAAAAATCCGAAAAAGGGAGATATGGGGACATGATGCGCCCAAGGGGGAGGAGCAAGGGGTACTATGGCCAACAAGTGGCATTAGCCAAGTTGTGCCAGGGTAACAGGTTGCGCCAAGGTAAGTAGGGTCAAGTCCAGTTGCGCATGAACATCAGGTTGCGCCTAGGCACTAGGGGTGCCAATCACTAAAATGCACAAGGTCGGGTCAAGTTGCGCCAGGAAGAGTCAGGCCAAGTCATGTTGTGCTAGGCACTAGACTGCGCGAGGCTAGATTGCGTATACCTCAGGTTGCACATGAGTCAGACTGCACATGAGTCAGGCTGCGCACGAGTCAGACTGCGCATGAGTCAGAATGCGCACGAGTCAGACTGCGCACGAGTCAGACTGTGCACGAGGCTAGACTGCACTGTGCTAAAGAGCGCGCGCAACTCAGTGGCGCAAGCTAAAAAGCTCGCGCATACTGCTCACTGTCTTCTCCAAATCAGCAAGAACTCTATGGTTGAACCCAAAGCTTCAAAAATCTATAACTTAGTCAAAACAAGTCCAAATCCAACTTTCCAATGGTCAAAATTGGGTAGAATAAAATTCTCTTCAACATGGAACCATCAAATTTTGAAAACAAAGAAGTTTGATAGATCAAAACCACCAAAATCCGAAATGACCAATTTCTAGATCTTACAAAAATCAAAGCCTCAAAATAGAAAATGTCAAGTTCTAATGTGTCTTAGAAACATGAGAAGAAGCTATCGGAACAATAAAAATGGGTTCTCTTGTGGAAGCAAGTTGCACTTGCCTAAGGGGTGTTCTTGGTTGGTGGTGGGTTTAATGGAGAATGAAGAAGAGTTAATGAGAAAGCGGAGGAGAGAGAAAAGTTAGGTGGGTTATAAAGGGAGATGGTGGTGGGTTTAACATGATGAACCAAAGAATAAACCAAGCCAACCCAAAATAAACCAAGTCAAAGCACTACATGCCATGATGAACCTAATCATGATTAAGCTGAAATTAGCTAGCCAGGCAGGAAAATAAAATACATATCAGGATTCCGTATACGTATACTGAAAATACGTAGAACGAAAAACGGGGGTGACAACAGGTCCAGTTACAAAATACATAGTCAACAACATGACTACTCTCAAAAGTCCCGAGCAACTACACAAACTAGACGAGTTTTTCTGCAAGTACATCTTCGTAAGGTAAAGTCTGATCCTCGATGGCAACCCCATATTAAGAATCACAAAGCAACACCTCCTCGATAAGTATACCTACAACGTTATCTTGTCAGGACGGGAGCAAGTACTGACTCTAGCAAACTAAACATACGAAACATGAAGTGAACAGGAGTGTAATAAATAGGAATTATGTCATATCATAATCTATCATGGCAAGGATACATATGTCATAGAGACAAATGTATATGTAATGTTTAAAACTATAGCAGGTACGTGATCGTCAATAGGTGTACAATGTGCAGGGGCACATAATGAAATATACTTTCGTACAAGTGATACGGCGATAGATGTACATACGCACAAATACAACTTTGAGATAAAGGCCTACGGCGCAGTAACATATAAAATGAAACTTTGCTCGGTACGATAGAGGGGGCATGATCACGTACTCAACTATCAGTTTTTTCATAACCCAGATTCTAAACATGTGAGAGATACGAGGACAGTATAAAACATGGTGGATACTGAGAGCAGTATAAAGCATGTGAAGCATGTAGAGAGATATGGCTTGCAGTTTAGATATCGGAATTTAACATGGTTTATACACAATTTATGTAAGCCCCTAAATTTCAGGGTTTATTTTTATTTTTCTGAATGAATTATTTTTTATAAATATTTTATTATTTAATTGTTTAGATCATTAATGTACCTTTCTATGACTTTGATTTCTGGAGCATCAGGGATACCAATCTCTGTAAACTATCTTCACGAGTTTTGAAGTAGACAAGATTATTTTCGTTTTGATATATCATGTCCCACTTGAACTCGTTCCTTTGTGCTCTTTTTGTATCGTGCAACTTTGGGTCAACTTAGACCAATTAATCGTTGAATAATTATTCCCACTTTTATCTTTGATCGTCGTTTGCACATTACCGTGACTTTTAATTTAGGAGCACGAGACCAGTCGTTTTCCCAGAACCAACTTCTCATGAATGATCTACTTGAGACGCTCTTCACCCATGACCTTCGTGTCCCACTCAGATACTCCATTTTGTGCTTCAATTTCTTCGTGCAACTTTTGGGTCAATTTAGGCCAATTTATTATCTACCGTAAAACCTGATTTATTTTCCAATTTAATTTCGGGACCCGACATCGACCCAACCTAGTCGAACCAAAGTATGGACGTGGCCCACATGAAGCCTACTACCCACATGAAACTTGTGTCCCATTTATTTGAGTTCCCGTATATTATTATTTTCCCGTGATCATAAATACCCATTTTTAATTTAATTATTGCACCCGGTTCGATTTTGACCCGACCCGGCTTGACCGAACACGAACCCAAGCTCCAGGTTGCCCTCTCATGACTGCCCAAATACCCCACATAATTTCCCTATTTTTTCTATTTTAAAAATCTATTTTTCTTCTCTCTCCACTTTACAAATATATATATATATATATATATATATATATATATATATATATATATATATATATATATATATATATATATACTCTCTCTCTCTCCAAACAAACACCACCTCACCCCTTCCCTCTCTCTCTCATCCAGCACACAGCACCCCCTCATTCTTGGACCGACCTCTCTCTCTCATTCTCTCTCAAATATCACACAACACTCTCTCTTTATATTAAACACACACACACCCCCATATAAGTCTCTCTCTCCCACTCTCCCTACACTACACAACACCACCCCCCCATGGCAGAGCTTCCCGAGCTTCCCCACAGCCGAGCCCAGCCCCTGGCCGAGCATCACCAGCACCCCCACCCTAGGTCGAGCAACCTCTCCGACTTTCTCTCTTCTCCTCCTCCTTCTCCATCTCCATGAAACACCAAAACCACCATCACCACTCTCTTCATCACCACCACCGCCCACCATCTCCTCCACCGAATGCCGCCTCAGCTATCGTCGGCCACCGTCGCGCACGTGCGTCGGGCCGACGATCGACGCAGCAGCCGTGCATGCGCTGCACAGCAGCGGCAGCAGCATACAGCAGCAGCGGCGCGCACATGCGCGCGTGCGGGCCGCCGTCGTGTGCCGTCGCGCCGCCGCACGGCCGCTGTGGCCGGTCCCCCTCGCCCGGGCGACCTTCGACGAGCCACCCCGTGGCCACCGCTCGCTTCTCCGACGCGCCGAATAGCCTATTCGTGCGTTTTGAACGAGATCCCGTCGGCGCGCGCGAGTTTGGAACTCAAAATTCGTGTCCCGTCGCAGCAACTTCGTGCGTGTTTTCTGGGAGATCCGACCATTGGATCGCCGAACTCCTTGCTCCGTCTCAATTTTGGTATATAGCACTTCACTTCCCTCAATTTTCGTTCGTTAATTTTTTCGTTTGATACCTCAAAACTGGCCACCAAGTTGACGTTTTAAATTGAACTGTTTTTGGACAGTTTCGTGGAGCCGACTTCGTCAGCTCGTAACTCCGTCGTCGCAGCTCCGGTTGGCGTGCTACCAGTTCCTTTGCGTAGCCGGTATAACCCTCTTCCTGCCTCCTTTAGATTTCGTTTCATTTTAAGCAGGTTCGGTTGGTCGAATTCGACGCCAAAGTTGGCCGTCCGAATTCTTTAATTTGCACTTGTTAAATTTTATTTTTGAACTCGGAACTCCGGATTCAATTTCTGACACCACCAATAGACTCGTGGCATCGTTCTGGCATGGTTTTATATAAAATTTGCTTGATTTGGAGAACTGGGCCCTGGCACGCATTTCGGTGCAAAGCGGGTCCCACTTTTCGAGTCAACGTATCACTTTGAGATCGGCTCATCGGAATCCAATTCCGGATATACCGTTGAGTTCGCATCGTCATTCTGGACTCGTTGACATATAATTTGCTGAGTTTTGAAGACATTTGCTTCGGCAGGCATTTCGGTGCAAATCGGATACCAAGTATCCGCGTTAACGTATCATTTTGAGATCGGTACATCGAAATCCTATTTCGGACATACCGTTGGGTTCGTATCATCATTCTGGATTCGTGAATATATTTTTTGTTAGGTTTTGTAGACTTCTATCCTGCCACGTTTTTCGATGCAAAGTGTGTCCAACGGCGGACATCATTTTGATCCGAAATTATCGTTTTGCCCCTGTGTCTAAATTGGACTTATGGGTAGGCTATCCTAGCTGGTTTGATCGTTCTGGACACGTTAGTGATATTTATTTTATCATCCGACAACATCTGTAGATTTTGCATATGTATTATCCTTAATTTATAATTAATTATTTTTCCAGAAATTGTTACTTTCTATTTTTAGATTTTTATATATATTTTAATTTCTGCAAAAATCTAGGAAAAATTGTATTTAAATACTATGGTAATTTAGATAATTTATTATAATTTTTCCAGTATTTAATAAGTACTTTTGGTATTTTATAAAAATAGGAAAACAGAACTCATTTTTAGTATATTTATGTTTGCTGATTTTTAATAAATATTTATGAAGGTTTATAAATCCCAAAAAAATTAGTATAAATTTCTATAATTAACAAGGATCATTTTGGTACTTTATTTTATATATATTTAAGCTTTTTGTCTATCTCAAAAATTGTTGGAACTTAATGTACAGTTTGATTTATTTATTGAATAGTTACGACTTTCAATATTTTGTGTTGTTTTGAGTTATAGACGTATTAGACCTCACCCCGCACTAGTGTAAAGATCTTAGGAAGTTAGTTTGTGTATAGTTGCACTCTATATTAGACTTTTATGCTAGTTTCTCACTTGGCTAGTATCCAGTCAGGAGTCGTGTCACACCACTAGTGTAATATTGAACATAGCTTAGAACTGAGTTTGTATATCATTATTGGCAGGACATCGAACATCTATATCTTCGTACTAGTATTCTTGATTTGCTCGAGGCAAGTACATCTACAAACTCATTTACTGTCTTTTAATGCTAGAACATGTATTAACCCTGTTAAAATACTGATCTTTGAGTTAGCAAGTTAAATCTTCACATGTTGTATTACTTTCAGTACCTGCCATGCTTAGGACAGTTCTTATATCTTCACATGCTTCTTACTGGTTCTCAGTACATGTTTCACTATGCTTTATACTACTCGAAGTATTCACATGTTTCATACGGCTCCCAGTATCTGCTATGCTTATACTGCTTCCAGTATCTCTCATATGCTTTATATCGTTCTCGTATCTCCTACATGTTTTTACTGTTCTCGTATCTCTCACATGTTTGAATAACGGGTTAAGGGGAAACTGTTGCTAGTGTATGTGAACATGACCCCCTTCTCCGTATGTACTTACCGCGCTCGGTGCCATTCTATATGTGACCTTGCCGTATGTTCTGGTCCCGCGTTTGTGTATGGATATACACCGATGCCGTTATGTGTATGTATGTGCACATCAAAAAATTGATATGTACCTCTGTACATCCTATTCACCTATTGACCGATTCACGTACATACTACAGTTTTAAACTTTTAAACTATATGTTGTCATTTCTAAAAAGAACCAATTAAACCATGATATGCCATGTTCCCTATGTTACCATGATACTGTGATCCCAGTTGTACCATGAGGCCATGTTTTCTAGTATTTCCTGTTTTATAGACTTATCACACCATGTTTCTTGTTGTACATCTCTTTCATTATATGTTCAGTACTTTAGTTGTAGAGGTTGTACTTGCTCCCGTCCTGACAGGATAACGTTGTAGGTTCACTTTTCGAGAAAGAAATGCTATGTGATTGATATTATGGTACTGCATTGAGGACCTGGCCTTAGCTCCAGAAGAGGCTCCAGCGGGGAACCTTGCTTAGATATCTTTCTTGTGTTTTGGGACTTAGACTTTGGTCTGTACTTATATTTGGATACTGGACTTTATCTCCAGTTAGATACTTGGAAGTGTATTATTTAAGTCTGTGCTTATGTTACCTTCGCTTATAGATGATGTGTTGTGATGAACTTTAAATATGATTTTAGAACTGTTAGCTGCTTAGATCCTTTATTGTCTATTCTTAGAACAGCTTACTACGTTTTGACCAAGCGTAGGCTGGACATGGCTCGGCCCGGCCCAACAATTTGGGTAACGGGTCGTGACATATTTTTTTGGCGGCCCATGCAGGTCCAGACTTAAGTTGTTTGGTTACGTTATTGTACCAAGCATGCCTGCAATTAGGATCTAGGACAACTTGTTAACACTAGGGATAACATTTAAAACACCTAGAGGATTACTAGGATTGCAACATAGGAGAACTCATCACAGCATAGGACCATTAGCTATAATTAGTCTCTTGTTTGTATTTCAGTAGGTCAATTTAGACCAAGTTAGTACCCTTGGGATGACCCCTGAGGATCTCACTCTAATCTTATCTCGAAATCTGTTTTCACCTGTTTCTATTTGCTATTCCTTAATTTGTTGTTGAAATCGATTTCTGATTTTCGTTGTTGACTTTGATCTTGCATCGTGATAAATTTTATGGATTAAATTATGATATATCCTGATAAGGTAAACGTCTGCTAGAATTTATCGCAGCCATATTAGCTGATATGACAAAAACATAGAGCCTAATTTCGGATATACTATCATATTCATAGAATTTAGATTTTCTCGCAGCCATACCGGTTGGCGTGGCGAGGATTCTAGATAATATGATTTTGGGGAGTATACCTTAGTTATGACTCTATCGTTTATTGCATCTAAGCTTACTGGTGGGGCGAAAATTCTGGCAACATGATTTCAGGAAGACGTGTATGATTATCAGATCATATCTCAACTTGGTTCACTTCGTTATGACCGAATGAGCAAGAACAAATTCTTATCATCATTCTTCTTCGTCTTGATTAACTCTGTCCTATCTACATCTACAACTAGGATTACAGGTTCTCTAGGACTCTCCAATAGGATTGCTTTCGCGTTATCTTTTGGACATAATTATTTTTTTGTTCCATCTTTCCTATGACTTGACTAAACTCTTTTTCGTTAACCTCTTGGATAATTCTTCTCGTTATGTATCCCGTTGTCTTCATACCATTCTTGGAGATATCCCGATAAATTTTTCTGTCTTGCTTGACCCTTTAACTTGTTTGGACACTGTTATGGATTGCTTGACCCAGTCTTAGGCTTTATTACCTTCTACTTGATAGACGACCGAAATAGCCAAACCTTGTTAACTGATTCTGTAGTATAACTATACATGTATTGTGTGATTGTGATAAATACTTTTTCTAGGGATTGGTTAGATTAAGCTTATAGGACAAGTATAAGTGACTGACTGTAGTAGACTTGAAAACCATTAAGAACGATTGCATTGATAGTATGACTTGATGATAGGTATCTAAAATGGAGAAATGAGATAGTATATTATTGTGACTATGGATTGAGGATTAGAATCTTGTTCTTAGCAGTTTGAGGATTTAGCATTTGTAGAATTTTGGTTGGTTATCTATAGCTAATCACATGTGATTAGAGGGTAGATCGATATGTGGATTGATATAGAATAAATTAGAATGAGTTATCGTATTGCATATGAGATCAGGAAGATATCAATTAAAAAGACCAGGAACAAGGCAGAGACATATGTACATTGGTAATTAATAAAGCGAAAGTTTTGAAATCGAGGATTTATATTCGGAGGACTTGTTGAGTAAAAAGAAGAAGGCTCTACACCAAGGATAAAAATTGAACATATGTTTTCAAGGAGAAACTGTAGGAAATGATGAACGGCAAATGATGCTAAGGAACTGTGGATTGATAGAATATGGATACTTAGGATACGATAAGGAAATCAAGTATTTACAATTGAGGTTGGAAATGTGATTGATGATTAAGTATTGTAGGTTTATAAACATACCCAGAGAATGACCTATAGTTTAGGGTATACATAAATGTTTCATGTTAGTATGGAAGATTCTAAATAATATATGACGTAGTTTATGATAGAAGGACATTTGTTGAACCTGAACCAAAAAGATTGTAAAGAGAAACAGAAGAGATGATTACAAGGATAGCAGATTGAGTATCGTAGCCAGAGCAGCTACATGTTATAGTTTGACATATTAGGCAATTTTTAATTTCGAGGACGAAATTTTTGTAAGGTGGGTAGAATGTAAGCCTCCTGAATTTCAGAATTTATTTTTATTTTTCTGAATGAATTATTTTCGATAAATGTTTTATTATTTAATTGTTTAGATCATTAATGTACCTTTCCATGACTTTGATTTCTGGAGCGTCAGGGATACCAATCTCTGTAAACTCTCTTCACGAGTTTTGAAGTAGACAAGATTATCTTCATTTTGATATATCAAGTCCCACTTGAACTCGTTCCCTTGTGCTCTTTTTGTATCGCATAACTTCGGGTCAACTTAGACCAATTAATCGTTGAATAATTATTCCCACTTTTATCTTTGATCGTCGTTTGCACGTTACCGTGACTTTTAATTTAGGAGCACGAGACCAGTCATTTTCCCAGAACCAACTTCTCATGAATGATCTACTTGAGACGCTCTTCACCCACGACCTTCGTGTCCCACTCAGACACTCCATTTTGTGCTTCAATTTCTTCGCACAACTTTCGGGTCAATTTAGACCAATTTATTATCTACCGTAAAACCTGATTTATTTTCCAATTTAATTTTGGGACCCGACATCGATCCAACCTAGTCGACCCAAAGTATGGACGTGGCCCACATGAAGCCTACTACCCACATAAAACTTGTGTCCCATTTATTTGAGTCCCCGTATATTATTTATTTTCCCGTGATCATAAATACCCATTTTTAATTTAATTATTGCACCCGGTTCGATTTTGACCCGACCCGGCTTGACCGAACCCGAATCCAAGCTCCACGTTGCCCTCTCATGACTGCCCAAATATCCCACATAATTTTCCTATTTTTCCTATTTTAAAATTTTTTCTTCTCTCTCCACTTTACAAATATATATATATATATATATATATATATATATATATATATATATATATATATATATATATATATATTACTCTCTCTCTCAAAAAAATATATATATATATATATTAATATATATATATATATATATTACTCTCTCTCTCTCTCCAAACAAACACCACCTCACCCCCTCCCCTCTCTCTCATCCAGCACACAGCACCCCCCTATTCTTGGACCGACCTCTCTCTCTTATTCTCTCTCAAATATCACACAACTCTCTCTCTCTCTTTATATTAAACACACACACACACACCCATACAAATCTCTCTCTCCCACTCTCCTTACACTACACAACACCCCCCCCTCATGGCTAAGCTCCCCGAGCTTCCCCACAGCCGAGCCCAGCCCCTGGCCGAGCATCACCAGCACCCCCACCCTAGGCCGAGCAACCTTCCCGACTTCCTCTCTTCTCCTCCTCCTTCTCCATCTCCATGAAACACCAAAACCACCATCACCATTCTCTTCATCACCACCACCGCCCACCATCTCTTCTACCACGCGTCGCCTCAGCCACCGTTGGCCACCGCCGTGCGCGTGCGTCGGGCTGGCGACCGATGCAGCAGCCATGCATGTGCTGCACAGCAGCGGCAGCAGCATGCAGGAGCAGCGGCGCGCACGTGTGCGTGCGCGGGCCTCCGTCGTGTGCCACCGCGCCGCCGCACGGCCGCTGTGGCCGGTCCCCCTCGCCCGGACGACCTTCGGCGAGCCACCCCATGGCCACCGCCTGCTTCCCCGACACGCCGAATAGCCTATTCGTGCGTTTTGAACGAGATCCCGTCGGCGCGTGCGAGTTTGGAACTCAAAATTCGTGTCCTGTCGCAGCAACTTCGCACGTATTTTCTGGGAGATCCGACCGTTGGATCGGCGAACTCCTTGCTCCGTCTCAATCTCGGTATACAGCACTTCACTTCCCTCAATTTTCGTCCATTAATTTTGTCGTTTGATACCTCAAAACTGGCCCCCAAGTTGACGTTTTAAATTGAACTATTTTTGGACAGTTTCGTGGAGCCGAATTCGTCAGCTCGTAACTCCGTCATTGCAGCTCCGGTTGGCCGCTACCAGTTCCTGTGCGCAGCTGGTATAACTCTCTTCCTGCCTCCGTTAGATTTCGTTTCATTTTAAGCACGTTCGGTTGGTCGAATTCGACGCCAAAGTTGGCCGTCCGAATTCTTTAATTTGTACTTGTTAAATTTCATTTTTGAACTCGGGACTCCGGATTCATTTTCAGACACCACCAGTAGAATCGTTGCGTCGTTCTGGCATGTTTTCATATAAAATTTGCTTGATTTGGAGAACGTGGGCACTGGCACGTATTTCGGTGCAAAGCGGGTCCCACTTTTTGAGTCAACGTATCACTTTGAGATCGGCTCATCCGAATCCAATTCCGGATATACCGTTGAGTTCGTATCGTCATTCTGGACTCGTTGACATATAATTTGCTAAATTTTGAAGACATTTGCTCCGGCACGCATTTCGGTGCAAACCGGATACCAAGTGTCTGCGTGAACGTATCATTTTGAGATCGGCACATCGGAATCCTATTTCGGACATACCGCTGGGTTCGTATCATCATTCTGGATTCTTGGAAATATAATTTGTTAGATTTTGTAGACTTCTATCCTGACACGCTTTTCGGTGCAAAGTGTGTCCAACGACGGACATCATTTTGACCCAAAATTATCGTTTTACCCCTATGTCTAAATTGGACTTATGGGTAGGCTATCCTAGCTGATTTGGCCGTTCTGGACACGTTGGTGATATTTATTTTATCATCCGACAACATCTGTAGATTTTGCATATGTATTATCCTTAATTTATAATTAATTATTTTTCCAGAAATTGTTACTTTCTGTTTTTGGATTTTTATATATTTTTTATTTTTTGTAAAAATCTGGGAAAAATTTTATTTAAATACTATGTTAATTTAGATAATTTATTATAATTTTTCCAGTATTTAATAAGTACTTTTGGTATTTCATAAAAATAGGAAAATAGAACTCATTTTCAGTATATTTATGTTTGCTGATTTTTAATAAATATTTATGAAGGTTTATAAATCCCAGAAAAATTAGTATAAATTTCTATAAATAACAAGGATCATTTTGGTACTTTATTTTATATATATTTAAGCTTTTTGTCTATCTCAAAAATTGTTGGAACTTAATGTACAGTTTGATTTATTTATTGAATAGTTACGACTTTCAATATTTTGTGTTGTTTTGAGTTATAGACGTATTGGACCTCACCCCGCACTAGTGTAAAGATCCTAGGAAGTTAGTTTGTGTATAGTAGCACTCCATATTAGATTTTTACGCTAGTTTCCCACTTGGCTAGTATCCAGTCAGGAGTCGTGTCACACCACTAGTATAATATTGAACATAGCTTAGAACTGAGTTTGTATATCATTATTGATAGGACACCGGACATCTATATCTTCGTACTAGTATTCTTGCTTTGCTCGAGGCAAGTACATCTACAAACTCATTTACTGTCTTTTAATGCTAGAACATGTATTAACCCTGTTAAAATACTGATCTTTGAGTTAGCAAGTTAAATCTTCACATGTTGTATTACTTTCAGTACCTGTCATGCTTAGGACAGTTCTTATATCTTCACATGCTTCTTACTGGTTCTCAGTACATGTTTCACTATACTTTATACTACTCGGAGTATTCACATGTTTCATACGGCTCCCAGTACCTGCTATGCTTATACTGCTCCTAGTATCTCTCACATGCTTTATATCGTTCTCGTATCTCCCACATGTTTTTACTGTTCTCGTATCTCTCACATGTTTAAATAACGGGTTAAGAGAAAACTGTTACTAGTGTACGTGAACATGACCCCCTTCTCCGTATGTACCTACCGTGCTCGGTGCCATTCTATATGTGACCTTGCCATATGTTCTGGTCCCGCGTTTGTGTATGGATATACACCGATGCAGTTATGTGTACGTATGTGCACATCAAAAAATTGATATGTACCGCTGTACATCCTATTCACCTATTGACCGATTCACGTACATACTACAGTTTTAAACTTTTAAACTATATGTTGTCATTTCTAAAAAGAACCAATTAAACCATGATATGCCATGTTCCCTATGTTACCATGATACTGTGATCCCAGTTGTACCATGAGGCCATATTTTTCAGTATTTCCTGTTTTATAGACTTATCACACCATGTTTCTTGTTGTACATCTCTTTCATTATATGTTCAGGACTTTAGTTGTAGAGGTTGTACTTGCTCCCGTCCTGACAGGATAACGTTGTAGGTTCACTTTTCGAGAAAGAAATGCTATGTGATTGATTTATGGTACTGCATTGAGGACCTGGCCTTAGCTCCAGAAGAGGCCCCAGCGGAGAACCTTGCTTAGATATCTTTCTTGTGTTTTGGGACTTAGACTTTGGTCTGTACTTATATTTGGATACTGGACTTTGTCTCCAATTAGATACTTGGAATTGTATTATTTAAGTCTGTGCTTATGTTACCTTCGCTTATAGATGCTGTGTTGTGATGAACTTTAAATATGATTTTAGAACTGTTAGCTGCTTAGATCCTTTATTGTCTATTCTTAGAACAGCTTACTACGCTTTGACCAAGCGTAGGCTGGACATGGCTCGGCCCGGCCCAACAATTTGGGTAACGGGTCGTGACAATTCATTATATGATGTAAATAAAGTTTGTAGAGGTACTTGCCTCTAGCAAAGTAAGAAGTGAAGGAAATGCTATAGATGTCTGGTATCTTGTCACTGTAAAAATAATACATAAACTTAGTTTTCATACTAAGTTAAACACTAAGACACTAGTGTGTGACACGACTCTCTGACTGGATACCTAGCCAAATGGTGAACTTTAGCATAGGAGACCAATGTGGGGTGACACAATACCTAAACTAACTTTCTAGGGCCTTTATACTGTGGTAGGGTGAGGTCCAATACTACAATATTCCAAAATCACACAATACATCGTAAGTCGTAATTAATCAATAATTAAATCAGACTGTATACTGTGTTCCAATAATTTTTAAGAAAGACAAAAGCTCAACTATACATAAAGTAAAGTACCAAAATGATCCTTGTTAATTATAGAAATTTCTACTAATTTTTCTGGAATTTAAAATCCCCCATAGATATTTATTAAAAATTAGTAAACATATGTATCCTGAAAATGAGTTCTATTTTCCTATTTTTATAAAATGCCAAAAGTACTAAATAAATACTGTAAAAATTATCTTAAATTATCTAAATTAACATAGTATTTAAATACAATTTTTTTCATATTTTTACAGCAATTAAAATATATATATATATTCAAAAATAGCAAGTAACAATTTTTGGAAAATAATTAATTATTTATTTACTATTTTATCCACGTATACGAAATTGAACCGAAGTCCAGATACGGGACCCAAAGCCATGAATCAGGTCCAATATGACTTGTACAGACTTTGAATGTATTAGACACATTTGGGCCCAAAAACCCATGCTAAGTTTGGACACCAAGTGGCCATGATTAATAAAATACAGTAATTCAAAAATATATATTAAAGTATTTTAATAATATATATTAAAGGGGTAAAATATACAAGTCATAAAACTATATAATAAAATAACTTGTGAATTTACGCATAATAATATTTTGCACAAAATTGTATTTGAATATATATACATATACAACAAATACATTTATATATATATATATATATATATATATATATATATATATATATATATATATATATATATATATATATATATATATATATATATATATATATATATATATATTATGTTTATTATATATATATATATCTATATATTTATGTATATATAAATATATAGATATTTATATATACATAAATATATAGATATTTATATATATAATAAACATAATATATATATATATATATATATATATATATATATATATATATATATATATATATATATATATATATATATATATATATATATATATATATATATATATATATATATATGTATATATATAGATATTTATATATATATAATAAACATAATATATATATATATATATATATATATATATATATATATATATATATATTATATATAAATACATATATATATATAACAGTATATACATATATATAAAATACACATATACATACATATATACATTTATACATATATACATATATAAATACATATATATATAATAAAAACCGGACCAAACCCATTGGGCCCAAACCCATACCCTTTTTTAAACAATAAACCCGATTAAACTAAAACCCGTTACTATGCGGGTTTAAACCCATTAACACAAACCCAAACCCGTTAACCCAATTAAATATTAAATCCGCGTCCAACAGTTAGGGACACGAGTACACGAATCATGTATCCATGGTGAGCACGACACGAATCTCGCGTGTCCACGTACACCACTGGGTTCCTCGTGTTCAGGCAAGTCCACACATGTGTACACGAGACACGACTCGACACACAGAAGAAATGACACGTACGTGTCCGATGGGCGATGGCCTTTGGGGGCGTTGCTCGGCGGAGGAGACGTCGGGGTGGTCGGAAAAAAATAGCGTTGTGGTCGTCTCGTCGAGACGCATCTATTGGTGGTGGTCGGAGGTGTCGACATGGCCTGTAGGGGAGGCGCTCCTAGATCTAGAGTTCCGGCGAACTTGTCGGAGAAGAAATAGGTTAGGGCGGTGGCTAGGGTGGTCAGGGTGGTCGTCTAGGGTTAGGGTTTAGGTCGGGGGCTTTTATAGGCTGGGGAGGCGGTGGAATTAGGATTTAGATTAGGGTTTAGGGTTAGGGTTTCGGCGAGGTTTAGTCGGAGATGATCACCGACGAAGGCGGTGATCGGGTGCCGAATTTGCAGAAACTCTCCCCCCCCCCCCAAACGAGCTATTGCAAATAAACCCACCGCCATAGCAATGTGCAAAAACCAATTTGCATAAAGCCCCATCTGCTATGTTCTGTGCAAATTAAGATTTTCACAGACAAATCGATTATTACAAACTATTATAAAATAATTTAATTAATTGCAAAACATATTTAAAACAATTTAATAAATTATAAATTGATATTTCTTAGGTTTTAAAACTATTTAAAATTTATTTAAAAAATTTTAGAAAATTTCTAATAATTATAATAATTTATTTTAAGGATATAAATGCTATTTAAAATCATAAATCCTTATTTTAAAAATAAATAAAAAATTTAGGGGCTTACAAATCTTTTTTCTTGAAAAATTTCGTCCTCGAAATTCACAAGGATAGAAGACTCTACAAACATTTAATATAGCAAGCAATGCAACAATGACTAAGGCTATTATTAAGACTAACCTCTAAGGTATCAAGCGAGAACGGGTGGTTCCCTCGCGACTGTTGGGTCGAACAAGTAAGGATATCTCTCCCTCATGTCTGACTCCCTCTCCCAAGTAGATTCCTCCGGAGAGTGACGGCTCCAAGCTACTCGGATGAAGGGTATGACTTTGTTCCTCAGCCTCTTCTCCCTCCTGTCCAATATCTCCACTGGCTGCTCAGTAATTGCAAGGCTCGGTCCAATCTCCAACTCTAAATGATCTAGCACATGGCTGGGGTCTGGAACGTATCTCCTCAGCTGAGACACATGAAAGACATCGTGAACCCCTGCTAGGTTGGGTGGAAGTACAACCCTGTAAGCTGCCTCTCCGATCCTGCCAAGTATCTCGAACGGTCCAATGTATCTGGGGCTCAACTTGCCGCCTCGTCCGAACCGGATCGTCCCTCTAGTAGGTGATATCTTCACCAGTACCATATCTCCGTCAACGAACTCCATCGATCTGCGACTAGCATCGGCCCAGTGTTTTTGCCTGTCCTGATCAACTCTGAGCCTGTCTCTGATCATCCTGGTCTTCTCTGCTGCATCCGTGATCATCTTTGGCCCAAGCATAACTCTATCCCCAACATCATCCCAAAAGAGCGGTGTACGGCATCGTCGTCCATATAGTGCGTCGAAAGGAGACATTCCGATGCTGGCTTGGTAGCTGTTGTTGTATGAAAATTCTACCAAGTGCAGATGGCTCTTCCATGATCTGCCAAAGTCCAGCACACAAGTCCTCAGCATGTCCTCTAGCGTCTGTATCGTCCTCTCGGACTGTCCATCTGTCTGCGGGTGGTACGCTGTACTGAACTTGAACCGGCTGCCCAACTCTTCCTGCAAGCTCCTCCAGTAGTGGGACGTGAATCTGATGTGCCGGTCCGATATGATGCTCACTGGTACTCCGTGTAAGCGAATTATCTGCTGCATGTATAACTCTGCCAACTTCTCGGTGGAGAGCCCCACCTTGAAGGGTATGAAGTGTGCACACTTCGTCAGCCTGTCAACGATGACCGAAATGGCATCCTTCCCTCCTTGAGAACGAGGAAGCCCTGAGATGAAGTCCATCGTAATGTGTTTCCACTTCCACTCGGGAATGGGTAACGGCTGCAATAGACCAGCTGGCCTCTGACGCTCTGCCTTGACCTGCTGGCAAACTAGGCATCTCGAAATAAAACATGATAAATCTCTCTTCATCTCGTGCCACCAAAGATGTTCCCGTAAGTTACGGTACATCTTGTTGGCACCAGGGTGAATAGAATATCGCGATCGGTACGCCTCCTACAAGACTGCCTGTATCTCCTCTCCTTTCGGCACGCATAACCGGCTGCCATGCCTCAAGGATCCATCCTCTGCTACGGTGAAGTCATCTAGCAATCCAGCTAAAGCCTGGACTCTGAGTCTGCGGAGGCTCTCATCTGTAGACTGTGCCTCCTTGATTTGCTTCATCAAACCTGACTGAATGTCTAGCACCATCATCTGTATCACTGATCCTGGCCGAACCATCTCGATACCGAACTTCACCAGATCTTCCCGTAAATGTCGATTTATCATCAGATACCATGCCATCGGATGCCTGCTCAGCGCAACCGCCACCACATTTGCCTTTCCGGGGTGATACTGTAAATCGATGTCGAAGTCCTTTATCAACTCCAACCATCGTCTTTGCCTCATGTTCAGCTCCTTCTACGTGAACACATACTTCCAGCTCTTGTGGTCAGTAAAGATTTCTACTCGCTCTCCGTATAAGTAGTGTTTCCACAACTTGAGTGCAAAGATCACCGCAGCTAAATCTAGGTCGTGGATAGGATAGTTTCGCTCATGAGTCCGTAATTACCGAGATGCATAAGCAATCACTTTAGTTTCGCTCATGAGTCCGTAATTACCTAAATGCATAAGCAATCACTTTTCCATGCTGCTGTAGGACACATCCTAGCCCCTTTCTCGAAGCATCGCTGTATATGGTGAAACCTCCAGATCCTGAAGGCAATGTCAGAACTGGAGCGATCGTCAGCCTCCTCTTCAGCTCCTCAAATGCTGCTTGGCAGTCCTCTGACCAGATGTACTCTGCGTCCTTCCGTGTCAACTTTGTCTTGGGTTCAGCTATCTATAGAGCCTAAAAAGTAAGTTACGCCCTGAACATACTAATCAGTGATCAAGTTGTGCCCCAAAGATCAGGTTGTGCCACTGATATGAAGTTCAGAGAACAAGCTGCGCCACTGATCAGGTTGCGCCTGATATGTCACGACCCGCACCCGGATATACGGATACGAATACGTGGGCCACGCCCAGCCTACGCCGCAGTATCGGTGGTAGAACGCTGTCAAGTGCCCGATACTGTCACGCCCCAGAACCAGAATACTGGCAAATAGGGACGGACCAGGCCCGCTACGTATACCAAAGTACTCCAGTACTCCGAAATAACGTATAAGCTGTATAGATGGGGGTTACTACTACAAGCCAACAGTCGATCCTAGGTCAAGCAATCCTAGGTATCTCAATCACAGGCAGTAAACAATGTACAAGAAGTAAGATCAACTGGAATATAAAATATTAAAGCGTCCCAAACTATCATATATCAATGATCATGAAGCTAGTAATACAGAGTAAAGACTAGCAAGAGTAATAGTCATACATGATAAGCTCTAGCTATAGTCTAGAATACGCAAATCATGTTCTGGCCCGTAGGCTAAATGTCAAGTCCAAAACACGAGCTAAACACGTGCTCGGAGGCTAAACGCCACAAAAGAATAATGTACATAACTAGTGGAAGAATGAAATAGAAAACCCACTAAGGTACTCTGGTGCTCTGGGTAATCACCAACGAGTGGAAGGTACGGAAGATCCTCCGGGCTCCTCTATCAGATCTGGTCAATGCAAAACCAGTGGGCTCAGACCCCCAATAGCAAGTACCACAAAGGAAGCCAAACTATGAACTAAAACCAGCATGCAAATCATAGCAACGGATAGAGACATAAATAAATAAAAGTAAATCGAGACTCGTGCGCTACTAATGCACTTATCCCGAGAATAGAAAAGACAATAAGTAAAGCAACATGTAGCTTAAAGTAAAGGACATGTGACGTAATGTAAACTGTGTACATGTAAGGAAAAGGAAGCATGTGAACATGAAACATAAACTAGACATGTGAGCATGTTAAGTAACTAGAACATGTGAGCATGTCATGTAACTGGAGCATGTGAGCATGTCATGTAACTGGAGCATGTGAGCATGTCATGTAACTGGAGCATGTGTGCATGTCATGTAACTGGAGCATGTGAGCATGTCATGTAACTGGAGCATGTGAGCATGTCATGTAACTGGAGCATGTGAGCATGTTAAGTCTATATAGAACGACAAATGATTAGATGACTTAGGAAGTATTCTGGAACCCAAGTTACAACCCGTAAACCAAACAAGGACCGGGGTTGTAACCCTTCTCCTGAACAGAACTTTAGTATCTAATCATTTACCGGCAAAAGTAAAGCATAAACAAGGATGTACTGAAAATAAACAAATTCGGACACTGCATAGACAAACTAGACTAGACTGGACTCCATACAATAGTCACGGCCAAGCAATGAGTACGGCTTTATACATTAGCTAACTAGGGTTATCACAATCCTAATTACTAACAAATGCAAGTCTGAGAATTCCAAGTCCAGCTCCTGCCTGCTACTACCTGAATGGTCCAAGCCAATGGTAATAGTGGATACATCGCCTAGGAGACAAATGTATCCTATAGTGGTGGGTACATCGCCCAGGAGACAAATGTACCCTATAGTAGTGCAACACTCGACGGTGCGCTGGAAGTGTGCTCATCATGACAGATAGCTCCAAATCCCAATGCATATATATATAATGCCAAGACCAAAGGGGCAACAGGTTACTGGGAAATTCTCAATGATCTAAGTAATCAAGCTAGTTATTTAGTCCTTAACATTTTCTTGTTGGATTCCGGGTGTGGCATTCCGCAGAATCCATCCTAGACATAAGACATGCGAGACTGGACAATAACGAGAATGTGCACCATAACAAGCCACAACAAGAAAACATCATAAACTGGAAGCTAGGAGTGCGCTACGACGAGCCACTATAGGGAGTGTGCCATGACAGGCCACTATCATGTAAGCAAGAAAGACATGTACGAGAGTGCACCACGACGGGTCACTATCTAGTAAGCAAATGAGACATATAAGAAAAGTACGCCACGACGGGACACTATCATATAAGCAAAGAAGGCATGGCAACAATTAACATAGCTTGTAAGAAAGAATCTATCAAAGACATATCATGGCATGTGGGAAACAATAATTAAAGCTAAGTACATTTCATAGAAAATGATTGAACATGTGCTAGTGTCAAGTGTATATAGGGTGTACAAGCATTCTCTAACTATACAAGATCATCTAATCATGTTAATAAATCATTACAATCGAAGAAAATATCAAAAACGGACAAAAATGGGCAAAAACAGACTAAAACAGCATAAAACGGCATAAAACGGCATACCGGCGGTATACTGCGGCATACCGGCGGTATACCGGCCTAAAGACAGAAGGTTTCTGGTGCAAAAAAAACGGCATACCGGCGGTATACTGCGGTATACCGGCGGTATACCGGTTTTTCAAACAGCAACAAAATTCAGAATTTTGCCAAAACTTGTTTCGGCCATAAAAACTTCATTTTAAATCGAAATTCGGACTTTCAAAAGTCAAAATTGAATAGAATTAAATTTCCTACAACATGGAAGTATTAGTTTTCACAAATCAAAACATTTGATAGATCAATACCTCAAAATACTCCCAAATAGAGGTTATCGGGACACCGAAACGGATTCCGATTGCCACCAAACTCAAAATCCATGATATACAAACTATGTACGGGCCTCATATATGTATGTATGACCAAGATCCATGATGGTAACAGTAGTATCACTCTTGATACCAAGTTTTCTACTAAGTCCATATTGGGTTTTAACAGAAAATCAAAACCTTGTTTAAATCAATTTTGGAAACATGCATATAGATGAGAATCACAAGGAAAACATTCTTAACAAAATGAGTTTAGAACAATTCTAAGCATTTAATACCAAGGGAAACAAAAATGACAACAAAACAAAATGGTTCATGAATTTGGCAAGATGTACTTGCCTAGGTTAAGCTCCAAGCCTAATCTTCTACTCCTCCTCCTAGGGGGGTTAGACACCACACCCAAGGTCTCAAGGCCAAGCTCTTGGCAAGCTCCAAGGGGGAGAGAAGGGAAGAAGAATGAAGAGAGAGAGAAGAGAATGAAAAGAGAGAGGAGAGAGAAAGTGAAATGGTATATATAGAAGGAGAAATTAATCTTAGCCGTCGGATGGTGATCCATGTGAAGATCTAAGTCAATCCTAACCATCAAAACAAAACCAAATATCCAATGGATAGTAGGGTGCATCTACACTATTCACGAAAATATCTAAATACTATTCATCAAAATATCCAAAATACTATTCACAAAAATATCGAAAACACTATTCATGAAAATATCTGAAATAAAAAATATCTAAAATGTGGAAAATCTGTCTGGACGGTATGCCGTCGGTATACTCCGGTATACTGGCGGTATGCCGGCCAAGAAAAAAATCTATAAGTTAGAAAAATTTTTAAAGCATTACGAAAACTAAGAAAATACGAAATACGCTACAAAATACGTATCCGTATATAAATACCGATACTGTGAGACGAGTCTCACAACTCTCCACAACTTAAAAATAAATTCCGTCCTCGGAATTTCCTAAATCTAGTCAAGCATGAAAACCAAACCAAAGAGCTGAAAATCATGTCAATCAAAATAAAGCATGGCATGTTGGTAAGATAAAGACAACAATAATATAAGTAAATGCGTAAGCAGTAACACAACTATAATCAAGAAGGGATGGAGGCATATGAATAAATATGTCTCCTGAGTCAGTTGAGTAGGAGCAAGCCTACGCTGACTCCACAACTTAGATAAAAGTCAATTCTCAAAATAAGCCGGTACCAATGCTTAATCCAAGATATGACACTATCCAGGACGTATCTTCGTAGTTGATACCAATGAAGTTATCACATGCCTCGACTACGAAGACAGAAGAGTAGGATGAGAAACTCGCCAAATATGCGTAACCCAAGAGATAAATAAGAGTGGAAGCAGAATAGGACAATACCTACAACATAATCACCCTCGGCCAAAACCTGCTCTAACATACCAAACTCTGCCTGCCCACATCTCGGAACTGCTGCTCTAACCGGCTGCTGCTGAAATGTTACCTGAGCTATATACTGCTGGACTGCCGGGGTAGCCGGTGAAGCTGGACTCTGGCAGGACTGACCCTGCTGGCTGATCAGGCTGAACTGACACCTCTGCCCTCGGGTCAACTCTGAACACTGCCCCTGAATGCTAAAACTGATCCTCCATAACTGGCCTAACAGAAGATTGCTGACTGCCATCGACAAAATCTAAACAAGATGATCGAAAGGATTAAGAACAGTGCCCTTGAAAGTTAAAGGACACAAGGATTAAATCGAGAGAACATGAAGGATCAACGATCAAGGCAGATATCAGGTCAAAGGATCAGAGATATAGAATAACACGAAGTATATCAATAAAGGAGAATTATGACTGAGATATCTAAATATCAGTAACCCCCACATATCTGATAAATCAGACCTGCATGGGCCACCACTAAAACCTATGTCACGCCCCAGAACCAGAATACTGGCAAGTAGGGACGGACCAGGCCAGCTACGTATACTAAAGTACTCCAGTACTCCGAAATAACGTATAAGCTGTATAGATGGGGGTTACTACTACAAGCCAACAGTCGATCCTAGGTCAAGCAATCCTAGGTATCTCAATCACAGGCAGTAAACAATGTACAAGAAGTAAGATCAACTGGAATATAAAATAGTAAAGCGTCCCAAACTATCATATATCAATGATCATGAAGCTAGTAATACAGAGTAAAGACTAGCAAGAGTAATAGTCATACATGATAAGCTCTAGCTATAGTCTAGAATACGTAAATCATATTCTGGCCCGTAGGCTAAATGTCAAGTCCAAAACACGAGCTAAACACGTGCTCGGAGGCTAAACGCCACAAAAGAATAATGTACATAACTAGTGGGAGAATGAAATAGAAAACCCACTAAGGTACTCTGGTGCTCTGGGTAATCACCAACGAGTGGAAGGTACGGAAGATCCTCCGGGCTCCTCTATCAGATCTGGTCAATGCAAAACCAGTGGGGTCAGACCCCCAATAGCAAGTACCACAAAGGAAGCCAAACTATGAACTAAAACCAGCATGCAAATCATAGCAACGGATAGAGACATAAATAAATAAATAAAAGTAAATCGAGACTCGTGCGCTACCAATGCACTTATCCCGAGAATAGAAAAGACAATAAGTAAAGCAACATGTAGCATAAAGTAAAGGACATGTGACGTAATGTAAACTGTGTACATGTAAGAAAAAGGAAGCATATGAACATGAAACATAAACTAGACATGTGAGCATGTTAAGTAACTAGAACATGTGAGCATGTCATGTAATTGGAGCATATAAGCATGTCATGTAACTGGAGCATGTGAGCATGTCATGTAACTGGAGCATGTGAGCATGTCATGTAACTGGAGCATGTGAGCATGTCATGTAACTGGAGCATGTGTGCATGTCATGTAACTGGAGCATGTGAGCATGTCATGTAACTGGAGCATGTGAGCATGTCATGTAACTGGAGCATGTGAGCATGTTAAGTCTATATAGAACGACAAATGATTAGATGACTTAGGAAGTATTCTGGAACCCAAGTTACAACCCGTAAA
Source organism: Iris pallida (assembly GCA_029216955.1). Taxonomy (NCBI): domain Eukaryota; kingdom Viridiplantae; phylum Streptophyta; class Magnoliopsida; order Asparagales; family Iridaceae; genus Iris; species Iris pallida. Next base: position 2,668,004 of record JANAVB010040218.1, on the reverse strand, counting down.
CCAAACAAGGACCGGGGTTGTAATCCTTCTCCTGAACAGAACTTTAGTATCTAATCATTTACCGGCAAAAGTAAAGCATAAACAAGGATGTACTGAAAATAAACAAATTCGGACACTGCATAGACAAACTAGACTAGACTGGACTCCATACAATAGTCACGGCCAAGCAATGAGTATGGCTTTATACATTAGCTAACTAGGGTTATCACAATCCTAATTACTAACAAATGCAAGTCTGAGAATTCCAAGTCCAGCTCCTGCCTGCTACTACCTGAATGGTCCAAGCCAATGGTAATAGTGGATACATCGCCTAGGAGACAAATATATTCTATAGTGGTGGGTACATCGCCCAGGAGACAAATATACCCTATAGTAGTGCAACACTCGACGGTGCGCTGGAAGTGTGCTCATCATGACAGATAGCTCCAAATCCCAATGCATATATATATAATGCCAAGACCAAAGGGGCAACAGGTTACTGGGAAATTCTCAATGATCTAAGTAATCAAGCTAGTTATTTAGTCCTTAACATTTTCTTGTTGGATTCCGGGTGTGGCATTCCGCAGAATCCATCCTAGACATGAGACATGCGAGACTGGACAATAACGAGAATGTGCACCATAACAAGCCACAACAAGAAAACATCATAAACTGGAAGCTAGGAGTGCGCTACGACGAGCCACTATAGGGAGTGCGCCATGACAGGCCACTATCATGTAAGCAAGAAAGACATGTACGAGAGTGCACCACGACGGGTCACTATCTAGTAAGCAAATGAGACATATAAGAAAAGTACGCCATGGCGGGCCACTATCATGTAAGCAAAGAAGGCATGGCAACAATTAACATAGCTTGTAAGAAAGAATCTATCAAAGACATATCATGGCATGTAGAAAACAATAATTAAAGTTAAGTACATTTCATAGAAAATGATTGAACATGTGCTAGTGTCAAGTGTATATAGGGTGTACAAGCATTCTCTAACTATACAAGATCATCTAATCATGTTAAGAAATCATTACAATCGAAGAAAATATCAAAAACGGACAAAAACGGGCAAAAACGGGCAAAAACAGACTAAAACAGCATAAAACGGCATAAAACGGCATACCGGCGGTATACTGCGGCATACCGGCGGTATACCGGCCTAAAGGCAGAAGGTTTCTGGTGCAAAAAAAATGGCATACCGGCGGTATACTGCGGTATACCGGCGGTATACTGCGGTATACCGGCGGTATACCGGTTTTTCAAACAGCAACAAAATTCAGAATTTTGCCAAAACTTGTTTCGGCCATAAAAACTTCATTTTAAATCGAAATTTGGATTTTCAAAAGTCAAAATTGAATAGAATTGAATTTCCTACAACATGGAAGTATTAGTTTTCACAAATCAAAACATTTGATAGATCAATACCTCAAAATACTCCCAAATAGAGGTTATCGGGACACCGAAACGGGTTCCGATTGCCACCAAACTCAAAATCTATGATATACAAACTATGTGCGGGCCTCATATATGTATGTGTGACCAAGATCCATGATGGTAACACTAGTATCACTCTTGATACCAAGTTTTCTACTAAGTCCATATTGGGTTTTAACAGAAAATCAAAACCTTGTTTAAATCAATTTTGGAAACATGCATATAGATGAGAATCACAAGGAAAACATTCTTAACAAAATGAGTTTAGAACAATTCTAAGCATTTAATACCAAGGGAAACAAAAATGACAACAAAACAAAATGGTTCATGGATTTGGCAAGATGTACTTGCCTAGGTTAAGCTCCAAGCCTAATCTTCTACTCCTCCTCCTAGGGGGGTTAGATACCATACCCAAGGCCTCAAGGCCAAGCTCTTGGCAAGCTCCAAGGGGGAGAGAAGGAAAGAAGAATGAAGAGAGAGAGAAGAGAATGAAAAGAGAGAGGAGAGAGAAAGTAAAATGGTATATATAGAAGGGAAAATTAATCTTAGCCGTCGGATGGTGATCCATGTGAAGATCTAAGTCAATCCTAACCATCAAAACAAAACCAAATATCCAATGGATAGTAGGGTACATCTACACTATTTACGAAAATATCTAAATACTATTCATCAAAATATCCAAAACACTATTCACAAAAATATCGAAAATACTATTCATGAAAATATCTGAAATCAAAAATATCTAAAATGTGGAAAATCTGTCTTGACGGTATGCCGTCGGTATACTCCGGTATACTGGCGGTATGCCGGCCAAGAAGAAAATCTATAAGTTAGGAAAAAATTTAAAGCATTACGAAAACTAAGAAAATACGAAATACGCTACAAAATACGTATACGTATATAAATACCGATACTGTGAGACGAGTCTCACAGATACTAACTACAATATCTAAAGATCCATAACTAGAACCGTACTCATGCCATATTACGAAAACTAAGGAAGATAAGACGAGAAATAATAACAATATCACTAGAACAACTAGAATCTACAATGATCATAAGACAAGAAAATAAAGAAGGAACAACAAGACTAACTAAGGATAACTACCAGGCAACTCACATAGAATAATAGTGAGATCCACCTCAGCTAGCAACATCATGAAGTTCTCTAATGGTATAACAACTCCTAAAATATTATCAACGGTATCCTGTCAGGAAAATGAGCAAGTACAAGCACTAACAGCAGTTCCATGTGAATTGATAAATTCTATAAGAGACAATATAATGAACTACAAGACAAAGATATATGAAGACTTGGGAACCGTTCGGAAGCTGAGTTACAACCCTTAAACCAAACAAGGATCGGGGTTGTAACTCTTCTCCCGAGCAGAACTTAGTCTCCAATCAAGGTACAATGTAAAGGCATGTAGTGCATGTGAGTAACTTTATATCATGGCATGGTGAGGAAAATACTGAATGTAGAACAGAGCAGGATATACGATAAGACAAAGTAAATATAAAATGTGCCTCGAATATTATAACATAATGTGATCGGTATGGGTCAAGATCAGGCTTCCAGCCGACCGGCTACAAGTACGTGGACTCGGCCCGGCCGGGATGGTAAGCTATGGAGCAAGTAGTAGCACAGGTCAGGCTATACCCATCGTGAGGTGAGGGTATAGGTATGATACAAGTAGTAACTCAAGGTGGGCATTGATCACACTATCTATAATATTCCCCATCCCCGAGTAGTATACGGATCCGGACATAACACGTCATGGCACCAGATTCCCTAAGAAGGTAGCTACTCCTTCTCAGAAATTGGTGTCGATACAAGTACAAGAATAAGATCGAGCAAGTACCAGTATCCCAAGAAAATTCAAGAATGACATCTCATGACAGGAATCCGGTATATACTAGTCCGTGAACTATCGTGACTGAGAATCAAGTAAGACACTACGACTGAATCGGATATAGCAGATATCAAGACAATGAAAACTATTAGTAAATATACTCGCCTGCAGTCCTGAGCTGTCAAATGGGGTCGATGCTCAGAGTGATGCCACAGACCTAAAGATAAGATATATATATATATAAGCTAATTAGGGTTCAACAGTGTTAGGCTTGATTCTATAGTATAAGCTACGCAATCTAGGTCAGACTCAGTCAACTAAGTTAAAATAGGTCACACTAGGTCAAACTGGGTCAATGGTTGACTTACAGTTGACTTTTGGTCAACTGGTCAACTCTAGTCAACTATGGTCAACTCTAAGTCAAACTAGTCTAACATAGGTCAAATGTTGACTCTACTTCGACGTTCAGTCAAAGCAGTCAACCATGGTCAACAGGGTCAAAGATAGTCTCTATAAACATTTTCAGGGTCAACATATCAATTTCACTGATTGTGAAATCACCGGAATCGATAAAACTCAAAATACCACAAAAGGAGAAGGATTATAATAATAGGGTAAAAACCTACAGATATTGTCGGATGATAAAATAAATATCACCAACGTGTCCAGAATGGTCAAATCAGCTAGGATGGCCTGTCCAAAAGTCCAATTTGGATACGGGGGCAAAACGGTAATTTTGGACCAAAATGATGTCCGCCGTTGGACACACTTTGCACCGAAAAATGTGTCAAAATAAAAGTGCACAAAACCTAACAAATTATATGTTCACGAATCCAGAATGACGATACGAACCCAACGGTATATCCAGAATTGGATTCCGTTGACCCGATCTCAAATTGGTCAGTTGACCAGGACATTGAAATTTTAATTTGCACGAAAAAGCGTGTCGGAGCTAATGTCCTCAAAACTCAGTAAATGATATGTCAACGAGTCCAGAATGAGGATACAACACAACGGTATATCCGGAATTGGATTTCGATGAGCCGAACTCAAAATGACCCATTGACCCGGATATTGGTATCCGACTTGCACCGAAATGCGTGCCGGAACCAATGTCCACCAAAACCTAGCAAATTATATGTCAACGAGTCCAGAATGACGATACGAACTCAACGGTATATCGGAAATTTTATTCCGATGAGCCGAACTCAAAATGACCCATTGATCCAGAAAGTGGGACCCGCTTTGCACTGAAATACGTGCCAGGGCCCACGTTCTCCAAATTAAGCAAACTTTATATGAAAACAAGCCAGAACGACGCCACGAGTCTACTGGTTGTGTCAGAAATTGAATCCGGAGTCCCGGGTTCAAAAATAGAATTTTACAAGTGCAACACTAAGAATTCGAACGGCCAACTTTGGCGTCGAATTCGACCGAAAGAGGGTTATACCAGCTTCGCACAGGAACTAGTAGCGCGCCAACCGGAGCTGCGATGGAGGAGATACGAGCTGACGAAGTCGGCTCCACGAAACTGTCCAAAAATAGTCAAATTAAAACGTCAACTTGGTGGCCGGTTTTGATCTATCAAACGACGAAATTAACGGATGAAATTTGAGAGGGATGAAGGGGTATATACCGAGATTGTGACGGAGCAAAGATTTTGTCGATCCAACGGTCGGATTTCCTGAAAAACGTGCGCGAAGTCGCTGTCCCGAAATACAATTTCTGAATTTCGTCCGCGCGCGCGTCGACGGGATTCCGTGCAAAACGCACGAATCGCCTAGACGGCGCATCCCGGAGGACGTTGGCCGCAATGGGAAGGTCGCTGGGGTTCGTCGGAGTGGGTGGTGGCCGGCCACGGCGACCATGGCCGACGGCGACGGCGTTGTACGCGCGGCCAAGGCTGCGGCCACTGCTACTGCGGTGTTGCGCTGCTGCTGTTGGCTGCAGTTGCAGCTGCTGCTGCGCGACGGCGCGGCCACGGCACGACGGCGGGGCTGTGTCGGCGGCGGGGTGGAGCTCGGTGGCAGGACGGGCCGTGCATACGGTGGTGGTGGCCGGTTTTGATGATGGTGGTGGAGATGTTAATGGAGTGGTGGTATGGATGTGTTTGGGAGGAGGAGGAGGAGAAGCTCGGGGAGGAGGAGGAATGAGGAGCTCGGGGAGGAGGAGGAAGGAGGAGAAGCTCGGGGAGCTCTCGGCCATGGGGGGGGGGGAAATGGCTGTGGTGGTGTTGGTGTTGTTTTGAAGAGAGAGGGAGAGAGAGATTATATATATAATATATGTGTGTGTGTGTATTATAATATAGAAAGAGAGTGAGAGGGTGAGAATAGAGAGATAGAGATGGGGGGTGTGTGTCTCGTACAAGGGGGGGTCTTGTCCTGATGGGAGAGGGGAGGGGTGTAGGTGTGATGTGTTGGGAGAGAAGAGAGAGAAAGAGAGATATTTACATATATATTATATATATGTATATATGTATATATATATACATAAGAGAGAAATAGAGATATTTGTATAAAGAGGATATTTTAGAGTAGGGAAAAATTAGTGTATGGATAGACATGGTAGGGTCACACAAATTTGGGTTGGGTTCGGTTGAGCCAGGTCGGGTTAAAAATCGGACATGGTAAAATAATTGAATTAAAATGGATATTTAAAATCATGGGTAAATAAGTAGCATGTGGGGGCTCAAATAAATGGGACACAAGTGTCAGACGGGTAGTAGGCTTCGTGTGGGCCATATTCCTATTTGGGGTCAACTAGGTTGGGTCGATGTCGGGTCCCAAAATTAAATGGGAAATTAAATCAGGTTTCACGGTAGATAATTAATTGGCCTAAATTGAACCGAAAGTTGTGCGAAGAAAATGGAGCACAAAATGGAGTGTCTGAGTGGGACACGAAGGTCATGGGTGAAGAGCGTCTCGAGTAGATCAGGCATGACAAGTTGGTTCTGAAAAAACGACTGGTCTGGTGCTCCTAAATTAAAAGTCACGGTAACGTACAAACGATGATCAAGGAAAAGAGTGGAAATTCAATTAATAATTAAATGGTCTAAATTGACTCGAACTTGCGCGAAGCAAAAAGAGTACAAGGGAACAAGTTCAAGTGGGACACGAAATATTACTGTGAAAATAATCTCGTCTACTACAAACTCCAAGAAGGAAGTTTCCAGAGACTGGCATCCCTGATGCTCTAGAATTCCAAGTCACGGTAAAGAGCATTTAAAGATCAAAATTAATTATATAGAAATGAATTATTGAAAATAATTCATTAGAAAATTCGAAAAATAATTCAGAAAATTCAGGGGGCTTAAATCCTACCCACCTTATAGAAATTTCGTCCTCGAAATTAAGGTTGTAGTAGGGGTAAAACAAGATAGAAGGTTTTAGGCAAAAACTTAGGCACGATCATAGAATGACAAGTTTGCACGATTAAGATATTCAATTCACAATTATTCAGGTACGATGAAAATTTCTGTATGATAGAATTAAAATATGAACAGAATCATATAGGCACGATTATAGATAAGTTGAGTCATTGGGACACGATTCAGAAATGACTCAGGAGAACGAAAGTTATAGATGAAGTCCACGTACGAGGTGACGTGTAGCACTCGGTTTAACGGATAATCAGCCTGAAAGTCACACAGGCTTGATCAAGATGAGAGATAATCACGACCAAAACAAGGCTTGGCATGATTGAGCTGGAGTTTTAGACACAACAAAATCGAAGTCAAGGTCTTATAGACCTGATCAAGATTGAAGAGTATGATTAATAAAATCATGGAATACGCTCCAAGTTCGAGCGTGAATAAAATTGGAAATAGTTTAAAGATCACTTGGCACGATAGAGATATGACAACAAAATCAAAACTTGAGCTTCATCTGGTTACAATCAACAAAATATTGATAATAGGATTTCAGCTTACTGAAATTTGATTTAGGATTTGAGATAGGCATGATTAAGCACAAGGAAATTTCAGATACAATTAGAAAATCAAATTAAGGTCGAAAAGAGTATAGGCACGAGTGTTTCAAAATTTAAACATGCTCAAAATTGAATCTCAATACGATCATAGATACGGTCAGCTCAACCTTGGTCAAAGTATAACGGTTTAGGCATGACCAACATGAGACTCCAGCATAATCAAGGATAGTATGAAGCCAAATCGTGATTGGAATGGAATTTAGTCATTTGCCAGAATTGAATCGAAAGTTTAAAGCACGAGTGATGATAGCATTGTCCAATCACGATAAAGTAAATAATTTAGTCTCAGCACGATTTAAATTGATCAAGTTTTGGGTAATCAGAATTTGGGCAAGATGGAGAACAAAATCAACGAAGTCTGGACACGAGCATCTAAGAAGGAAATTATATCACAATGGAATTCGAAACCATTTAAGTTCAATCAACAATCAAGACTCTTTGGCACGATGAACTAGACAACCAGAATCGATTGGTCAATCAGAGAGGATCAATCTCATGATATCAAAATATAATAAACAAATCAAGGATGTAGAATTGAATTACTTCTGTTATCATAGAAACCAGAATATGGGATCGTAGGAGGAAGCCGGGGTAATCATCTCGCTCTGCTTCGACTACTACCAACAATGTCTACTCCGAGACGGATGATTACGATACTTCCTCGATCTCTCCCAAGATAAAAGATATGAAAATTCTAAAAATTTTAAGGTTTTCAAAGTATGGCTGACAGAAGTAGATACGAGATAGGTAATTGGTGTAATCAAGACATGGCTAAGCAAGTCAGAAAAAATGATGGCAAGATGAGGAAATCATCATACGAAAAGAAATGAATGGTAAGTCAAGAAATAAGGGTATGAATTGTCCTCATCATTTAGTCAAAAAGAAGTGAATCAATTTAAGATACGATCTGATAACCATACACGTCTATCCAAAACCATGCTGCCAGAATTTACGCCATGCCAGTAAGCATAGCTGCAATAAACGATAGAGTCCATAACTAGGGTATACACCCTAAATCATGTCATCTAGATTCCTTACCACGCCAACCGGTATGGCTGCAAGAGAATCTAAATGCCATAACCAGGATAGTATATCCAAAATCAGGCTCCATGCCCTTGTCAGGCTAGCTAATATGACTGCGATAAATTCTAAACTCCATAATAAAGTAGACATTTATCGTTTCCATCGCCCTCATCAAATATGTTTATCAGAATATCTTAACTCAATCCAGAGAAACTTATCTTCAACAAAATCAAAATCGAAGTCAACAATGAACATCAAGATTCAAAATTTAACAACGAATCAAAGATAATTAAATAAAAACTAGCTAAAACAGATTCTGAGGTAGAGTTTAGAAGAAAATTCTCAGGAGATGTCCAAAGGTACTATCTAGGTCAAGATAAAGGAAATCATTGGAATATAATCTAAAACAATCTCAACCTGATATGAGACTGGCAAATCATATTCTCGTCTCAACCTAGAAGATATATAAGTTCAACTTATTCCTTCCCTCTGGGGTCTACAGCTCATTCCAAGAAAGAATAAAGCTGATAACGGACAGATGTTTTAGAAATCAGGACGGACAGAACAAATGGAAAAAGTTTCAAAAAGTTCGAAATAAGATTCCCAGGAGTCATCCCTGGAATCTACCAAGAGTTTCCTAATATGTGACTGAGTACCAAAATCCTAAAATATTCCATAACTCAACCTTAATCCTAGGACAGGCTCGCAGTAGTACCGATAAGCTCAAGTACTACCACGACTTCGCATTAATTGCAAAGACTGACCTGCATGGACCACCACTAAAAATGTGTCACGACCCGCACCCGGATATACGGATACGAATACGTGGGCCACGTCCACCCTACGCTACAGTATCGGCGGTAGAACGCTGTCAAGTACCCGATACTAACTACAATATCTAAAGATCCATAACTAGAACGGTACTCATGCCACATTACGAAAACTAAGAAAGATAAGACGAGAAATAATAACAATATCACTAGAACAACTAGAATCTACAATGATCATAAGACAAGAAAATAAAGAAGGAACAACAAGACTAACTAAGGATAACTACCAGTCAACTCACATAGAATAATAGTGAGATCCACCTCAGCTAGCAACATCATGAAGTCCACTAATGGTATAACAACTCCTAAAATATTATCAACGGTATCATGTCAGGAAAATGAGCAAGTACAAGCACTAACAACAGTTCCATGTGAATTGATAAATTATATAAGAGACAGTATAATGAACTACAAGACAAAGATATATGAAGACTTGGGAACCGTTCGGAAGCTGAGTTACAACCCTTAAACCAAACAAGGACCGGGGTTGTAACTCTTCTCCCGAGCAGAACTTAGTCTCCAATCAAGGTACAATATAAAGGCATGTAGAGCATGTGAGTAACTGTATATCATGGCATTGTGAGGAAAATACTGAATATAGAACAGAGCAGGATATACGATAAGACAAAGTAAATATAAAATATGCCTCGAATATTATAGCATAATGTCATCGGTATGGGTCAAGATCATGCTTCCAGCCGACCGGCTACAAGTACGTGGACTCGGCCCGGCCGGGATGGTAAGCTATGGAGCAAGTAGTAGCACAGGTCAGGCTATACCCATCGTGAGGTGAGGGTATAGCTATGATACAAGTAGCAACTCAAGGTGGGCATTGATCACACTATCTATAATATTTCCCATCCTCGAGTAGTATACGGATCCGGACATAACACGTCATGGCACAAGATTCCCTAAGAAGGTAGCTAGTCCTTCTCAGGAATCGGTGTCGATACAAGTACAAGAACAAGATCGAGCAAGTATCAGTATCCCAAGAAAATCCAAGAATGACATCTCATGACAGGAATCCGGTATATACTAGTCCGTGAACTGTCGTGACTGAGAATCAAGTAAGACACTACGACTGAATCGGATATAGCAGATATCAAGACAATGAAAACTATCAGTGAATGTACTCGCCTGCGGTCCTGAGCTGTCAAATAGGGTCGATGCTCAGAGTGATGCCACAGACCTAAAGATAAGATATATATAAGCTAATTAGGGTTCAACAGTGTTAGGCTTGATTCTATAGTATAAGGTACGCAATCTAGGTCAGACTCAGTCAACTAAGTTAAAATAGGTCACACTAGGTCAAACTGGGTCAATGGTTGACTTACAGCTGACTTTTGGTCAACTGGTCAACTCTAGTCAACTATGGTCAACTCTAAGTCAAACTAGTCTAACCTAGGTCAAATGTTGACTCTACTTCGACGTTCAGTCAAAGCAGTCAACAGGGTCAAAGCTAGTCTCTATAAACATTTTCAGGGTCAACATATCAATTTCAGTGATTGTGAAATCACCGGAATCGATAGAACTCAAAATACCACAAAAGGAGAAGGATTATAATAATAGGGTAAAAACCTACAGATGTTGTCGGATGATAAAATAAATATCACCAACGTGTCCAGAATGGTCAAATCAGCTAGGATAGCCTGTCCAAAAGTCCAATTTGGACACAGGGACAAAACGGTAATTTCATGCCAAAATGATGTCCGCCATTGGACACACTTTGCACCAAAAAATGTGTCAAAATAAAAGTGCACAAAACCTAACAAATTATATGTTCACGAATCCAGAATGATGATACGAACCCAACGGTATATCCAGAATTGGATTCCGTTGACCCGATCTCAAATTGGTCCGTTGACCAGGACATTGAAATTCTAATTTGCACGAAAAAGCGTGTCGGAGCTAATGTCCTCAAAACTCAGTAAATTATATGTCAACGAGTCCAGAATGACGATACGAACTCAACAGTATATCCGAAATTGGATTCCGATGAGCCGAATTCAAAATGACCCGTTGACCCGGATATTGGTATCCGACTTGCACCGAAATGCGTGCCGGAACCAATGTCCACTAAAACCTAGCAAATTATATGTCAACGAGTCCAGAATGACGATACGAACTCAACGGTATATCCGAAATTGGAATCCGATGAGCCGAACTCAAAATGACCCGTTGACCCAAAAAGTGGGACCCGCTTTGCACTGAAATGCGTGCCAGGGCCCACGTTCTCCAAATCAAGCAAACTTTATATGAAAATATGCCAGAACGATGCCACGAGTCTACTGGTGGTGTCAGAAATTGAATCCGGGGTCCTGGGTTCAAAAATAGAATTTTACAAGTGCAACACTAAGAATTCGAACGGCCAACTTTGGCATCGAATTCGACCGACCTAACAAGCTCAAACTGAAATGAAATCTAAAGGGGGAAGGAAGAGGGTTACACCAGCTTCGCACAGGAACTGGTAGCGCACCAACCGAAGCTGCGATGGAGGAGATACGAGCTGACGAAGTCGGCTCCACGAAACTGTCCAAAAATAGTTCAAATTAAAACGTCAACTTGGTGGCCGGTTTTGATCTATCAAACGACGAAATTAACGGATGAAATTTGAGAGAGATGAAGGGGTATATACCGAGATTGTGATGGAGCAAAGAGTTCGCCGATCCAACGGTCGAATTTCCCGAAAAATGTGTACGAAGTCGCTGTCCCGAAACACAATTTCTGAATTTCGTCCGCGCGTGCATCGACGGGATTCCGTGAAAAACACACGAATCGCCTAGACGGCGCATCCCGGAGGACGTTGGCCGCCACGGGAAGGTCGCTGGGGTTCGCCGGAGTGGGTGGTGGCCGGCCACGGCGACCATGGCCGACGGCGGCGGCGTTACACGCACGGCCAAGGCCGCGGCCACTGCTACTGCGGTGTTGCGCTGCTGCTGTTGGCTGCAGTTGAAGCTGCTGCTGCACGGCGACGCGGCCACGGTACGACGGCAGTGCTGCATCGACGGCGGGGTGGAGCTCGGTGGCGGGAAGGGCCGTACGTACGGTGGTGGTGGCCGATTTTGATGATGGTGGTGGAGATGTTGATGGAGTGGTGGTGTGGATGTGTTTGGGAGGAGGAGGAGGAGAAGCTCGGAGAGGAGGAGGAAGGAGGAGCTCGGGGAGGAGGAGGAAGGAGGAGAAGCTCGGGGAGCTCTCGACCATTGGGGGAAATGGCTGTGGTGGTGTTGGTGTTGTTTTGAAGAGAGAGGGAGAGAGAGATTATATATATATATATAATATATGTGTGTATGTGTTATAATATAGAAAGAGAGTGAGAGGGTGAGAATAGTGAGATAGAGATGGGGGGTGTGTGTCTCGTACAAGGGGGGGCTTGTCCTGATGGGAGAGGGGAGGGGTGTAGGTGTGATGTGTGGGGAGAGAAGAGAGAGAAAGAGAGATATTTACATATATTATATATATATATATGTATTTATGTATATATATACATAAGAGAGAGAAATAGAGATATTTGTATAAAGAGGATATTTTAGAGTAGGGAAAAATTAGTGTATGGATAGACATGGTAGGGTCACACAAATTTGGGGTGGGTTCGGTTGAGCCAGGTCGGGTTAAAAATCGGACATGGTAAAATAATTGAATTAAAATAGATATTTAAAATCATGGGTAAATAAGTAGCATGTGGGGGCTCAAATAAATGGAACACAAGTGTCAGACGGGTAGTAGGCTTCGTGTGGGCCATGTTCATATTTGGGGTCGACTAGGTTGGGTCCATGTCAGGTCCCAAAATTAAATGGGAAATTAAATCAGGTTTCACGGTAGATAATTAATTGGCCTAAATTGAACCAAAAGTTGTGCGAAGAAAATAGAGCACAAAATGGAGTGTCTGAGTGGGACACGAAGGTCATGGGTGAAGAGCGTCTCGAGTAGATCAGACATGACAAGTTGGTTCTGAGAAAACGACTGGTCTGGTGCTCCTAAATTAAAAGTCACGGTAACGTACAAACGATGATCAAGAAAAAGAGTGGGAATTCAATTAATAATTAAATGGTCTAAATTGACCCGAACTTGCGCGAAGCAAAAAGAGTACAAGGGAACAAGTTCAAGTGGGACACGAAATATTACTGTGAAAATAATCTCGTCTACTACAAACTCCAAGAAGGAAGTTTCCAGAGACTGGCATCCCTGATGCTCTAGAATTCCAAGTCACGGTAAAGAGCATTTAAAGATCAAAATTAATTATATAGAAATGAATTATTGAAAATAATTCATTAGAAAATTCGAAAAATAATTCAGGAAATTCAGGGGGCTTACATGATATCAGACTACGTCCAGTCTTATTGTGCCAAAATTTACGTGGCATCTGACACTTAATGGCCATCATTACCTGACAGCACTGACAACTGACACCATTGTGAACAAAGAAAATCTTTTCGAATCCTGTAAATTGTGCCGCTCAAGGAGAGTTGGTAGACAGCTGTTCTGTACACTTCGTAAGTTGTGCCTGACGCAATCCAGACAAAATCTTTAGTTGTGTCTAGGCGCAATCTGAACGACTTCGGCTCAAAAGCTGCCACGTGTCTAGGCGCGGATCAATCAGGCGCAGTTGACCGAAGCTCGCGCAACCTGATGAAGTTGAGACAACTTACATTCTAAAGCAGGATGACATGGAGCACATGCCACTAATCTCTCAAGATGTGTCTACTATCCTGTACACGGTCACGCGCATCTCAATCACATGATACCACGCGTCTAAATACAGTTAGTACACAACTTAACAACTGAATAGAAGTTGGCACAATGGGAGGTTGGCGCAACCTAATGTGGCGTAATCCAGCCTCACGCACATCAGAATAACTGCTAAAATAATTATTTCTTGAACTCTATAAATAGAGTTTCCAATCATTGTGAAATCATCAGATACATACGCACAGAGATCAAGAACTCCTGCAAAATTGCTGCTGCACTCTCCAGAGGCTACAGTCTTCAAGTTCACATAGTCCAAGGGATAAAGTGATCGTCTTTTGATCAGATTCCTACAGTTGTACTTCTCCAGAATTCATTGTACTTTGTACTATTCTTTTTTTTAAGTTTGGAATAAACTTTTTATTTTTTGCAAATAAAATGGCGACTCTGCTGGGGATATGAAGCTCAGAGAACAAGCTACGCCGCTGATCAGGTTGTGCCTGATATCAGACTACGCCCAGTCTTATTGTGCCAAAATCTACGTGGCATCTGACACTTAATGGCCATCATTACCTGACAGCGCTGACAACTGACACCACAGAGAACGAGAAAAATCTCTTCGAATCCCGTAAATTATGCCGCTCAAGGAGAGTTAGTAGACAGCTGTTCTGTACACTTCGTAAGTTGCGCCTAGACGCAATCCAGACAAAATCTTTAGTTGTGTCTAGGCACAATCTGAATGACTTCGGCTCAAAAGCTGCCACGTGTCTAGGCGCGGCTCAATCAGGCGCAGTTGACCGAAGCTTGCGCAACCTGATGAAGTTGAAACAACTTACATTCTAAAGAAGGATGACGTGACGCACATGCCACTAATCTCTCAAGATGTGTCTACTATTCTGTACACGACCACGCGCATCTCAATCACATGATGCCACGCGTCTAAATACAGTTAGTACACGACTTAACAACTGAATGAAAGTTGGCACAACGGGAGGTTGGTGCAACCTAATGTGGCGTAATCCAGCCTCGCATACATCAGAATAACTGCTAAAATAGTTATTTCTTGAACTCTATCAATAGAGTTTTCAATCATTGTGAAATCATCAGATACATACGCACAGAGATCAAGAACTCTTGCAAAATTGCTGCTGCATTCTCCAGAGGCTATAGTCTTCAAGTTCACATAGTCCAAGGGATAAAGTAATCGTCTTCTGATCAGATCCCTATAGTTGTACTTCCCCAGAATTTATTGTACTTTGTACTAATCTTTTTTAAGTTTGGAATAAACTTTTTATTTTTTGCAAACAAAATGGCGACTCTGCTGGGGACGACTTTCTCCTCCGACGAGAAGGTAACAACTCAATGTGACACTGCGTCAATCAATAAGACGCAGAAGATGCTGGTTGTTCAAGTCAACCAGACAGCCTATGACGATATGATTAGCACCAAGAGCAACAAGCGTACAGCAGCTATCGCCAAGAACAGGACTATGTGGGCTCCTAAATCTCCCATAGTCACTGTTGCCCAGGTGCAACCTGAGTGTTCAGTGGCCAAGACACAGTCTGTCTCGGCAGCTCAGGCACAGCTTGCTTCTGTTGCCCGTGCGCAACCTATTCATCATGCTGCCCACGCGCAGTCTACTATTATCTTTGCTGCCAAGGCGCAGTCTATTAAAGCCATCTTTGAGGGGCAATCTACCCATGTTGCTTCCAAGGCACCATCAGTAGCCTGTAGGACTATGGCACAACCCAAGCAATCAGCACCTCAGGCGCAGTCTGCTACTATGGCGCAACTCAAGGGAACTAGTCTTTTGGCTATTCCCTCTTCTAATTCTCAAGTTCTGAACTTGGAGAATCAATGTTCTAGTGCTAACACTAGACAGAACAAAGGGAAGAGTCCTTTGACACTTCCTCAATTGGCGCAATCTGTGCCTAAAATGGTCTCACGACAGAACAAGGGGAAAGGCTTCTTAGCTGACCCTTCACAAAATAAAGGAAAGCACCCTTTGGTGTTTTCTCAAACTTTCCTGGTCTATGACTCAGAGGAAGATCTATCAGATTATATTCCTTTAAACAGAGGTCTTCGGATCTCTGATATTGGAAAGAATACTGACCAAAGAGGTATCTTACCCACCCCTATGGGGTTTGGTCAAGACCTTCCCACCTTGCAAATTTCAAGATCCAAGCAAGGAAAATTAAGGGTATCACGAACAGAGACACCTGGAGCAGAATTTTCAGATTTACGCGCTTATCTCAATAGGCGTCAACCAGTATCAACTTTGGCAAAACGTAAGAACCCTATGCCAAAGGCCAATCTGTACCAAAAACCAAAGTTTGAAAAGAAAGACCCAACCACCTATGCTAATGAGTTGAGTACATCTTTGTACACTCAGGGAACTAAACATTTGAAGAATATGAGACATGTTCCTAACATTATTAAGGAATATGTTCCTCCGACTTCTTCTCATCCTGTAGTTGTAACTGATTTGCGGCAACGTCTTATACAAAGACGGGAAATTACAGGAATGTCTCCCTCACCTCCAAATCGCGCTTCAAATTGCCACTGCCTTCATGAAGTCGTTATCAACTGTTGTTGCCAATCGGCTCGACGATCTGTCTTCGATCATCTGAACTATACTTCAACTCCTGAACATATAATAGAAGACGAAGATGAGCTATTATATGCTTCTGTCAACATGATTTCTCAAGGCACTAGGGGTAGGAAACGTCCAAGACGTAATGCATCCCGTAATCCTAGTCAGCAATACTTAGATCGGATCCATGCATCCAATGAAGGTGTCTTTCAATACACTAGATTGAGGAATCGACATTTGAACCAAGGTATCTTTAATCAAGAAGATCTCCCTATCACTCATGTAGGAGAAAACTCTTTCTCGTAGTTTGATGCAGATAGTAAAAGTTCTGAACAAACTATCTCATCAATAGCAGCAAGAGAAGTGACGGTATATACCGTTACATAAGATCAAGATGCTTCTAGTTCAGCCAACCAAGAACAACGAACTGCTGCACTAGAGGACAAATTGAAGACCATGGCAGAGATGGTCGCAAGCATGCATAGTATAATCGTGGCTCAACATACAGTGCCATCGGTTATAAACCCAGCTACAAATCCAGAACTTATAGCATCTTCCATACATGTTAGTCTGGGGGTACCACCTCTTCAGGTTGCTTCAGTACCAATTCAAGTTGATCCCAGTCAGTCTGGTGCTGGGGGTGATAATTATCACGTTGTTTCGTGTCCCAACACTTCTAACTAGCCTACCAATTCTCAAACATCAGGGGATGTAAATGAGGCAGTGAAACTTCTGCGCACTCAGTTTGAGGCCTTCAAGCAGAAGGATGGCCTACAAAGATTGGGCATAAAGCAACCATATCCTACAGAGTGAAAGGAGGTTCCATTTTCTCATAAATATAAGCTCCCAACCATCATATTGTTTGATGGCAGCACTTCTCCAATTCAGTACATCAATCATTTTGAAGTGATGACTGATCAATTACAGCCAAATGATGCTCTCCTTACCAGAGTGTTCGTTGGTTGTTTAGCTGGCACAGCAAACGACTGGTATCATAGACTGTCTGATGGCTGCATCACTTCTTTTGCTGGTTTCAAGCAAATATTCTTGGAACGATTCTACGAAGGAGTCAATGACATGACGATGTCTGCCCTCATTAAGATTAAACAGAGGCATAATGAACCCATAGAGAGTTTAATTGAAAGATTCTGCCGAGAGGCACTCAAAATACCTTTAGGAACTCCATCTGCTGTAACAATAGACACTTGTAAATCAAACTTGTTGCCTATTATCAGTATGTGGACAGGATCTACACAATTCCAGGATTGGCCTTCTTTTATTGTCAATACCAAAGCAGCCGAGGTCAGTGCCGAAAAGTTCAAACAATTAGGAGTCCAAATGACTCATCCTAACCAAGATGAACATTCTACACCCTAGGGTAGTAATCGTCAGAATAACCGTAAGAGTAAAGATACATCGGCCATTAATCTTAAAGGCAAGGAGTCTTTGGCTGTCAACGTCACTCAGACGGCATCCACTCCATCAGCACCACCACAGAAGATAACTCGTCCAAAAGAATAGTATTCTTTTGATGAAGATGATACTTTAAGCATCTTCGATTGCTTGATCAAAAGCAATAAGCTTCAGCTTCCAGAAGCAAAACAACCAGAAGAAGTGGGTAAACTGATCACCCTAAATAATGTATTTATCACAGATTTATTGGGTATCCAACCAGAGCATGTTATGTGCTCAAGGGTAAAATCCAGGAGTTGGTCAACTCTGGAGCAATTATGTCACGTCCCAGAACCAGAATACTGGAGAGCGGGGGCGTACATAGCCAGCTACGTATTGAAATAGAATACATCTCAACTATACGGTTACGGCTGTCTAGATATGAGGGTTTACTACAAGCCAACGGTCTCTTATGGTCAAGCCTATTGTCTCAATCTCAAGCAAGTAATATGATCACAAGATGTTTGACCACCAAATATACAATAAAAGGCGTCCCAAATATTACATATCAGCTGATCATGAAGCTAGTCGTACAAAATGCTAGGACTAGCAAGAGTTAAGTCATACATGATCAACCCTAGGATTTGTTAATCATGTTTACAGTCCGTAGGCAGACAGTAAGTAAAGTGCATCGAGCTAACAGGTGCTCGTCGGCTAAACTCCTCAAAAGAATAACTTTACAATAGAGTGAGCGAAACAAAATAGAAAACCCACTCGTAGCCCGGGTTCCTTCTAGTCGCCACCATCGGGCTGGAGGTTCGGAAGATCCTCGGGAGCTGCTCCGAAATCTGGCCACACAAAACCAGCTGGGTCAAACCCCAGAAAGAGCAAGTGCCACAAAAGAGGCCACGAAATAAGAATAAAAGCCAGCATATCAGAATATAAGAAAAGAAATGGAAGAAGGTACAAGTAATAAAGAGTGCAACAGGACAATAAACGACTAGTGACGTGGGACCATTTCGGGAGCCAGGTTACAACCCTTAAACCAGACAAGGACCGAGGTTGTAACCATTCGCCTAAACAGCACTCTGTCTCTTACCCATTTATTGTTAGATATAAGTAAAACAAGCATGTACGAGAGTTCCAGGTACAGGGGCTAGACATGACTTAGACAAGGCTGGACTCCATCCCATTCATAATGCGGCCAAGCAATTACTACGGCTTACTACTTAACTAACTAGGGTTATCACAAGCCTTAATTACTAACAAGATGTAATAAGAATTTTCCAGTCCCAAGCCCTGCAGACCATCCAGTTATCCTTCCGCGGGTTGAGAGTATGGTTGGGTAAATCGCCCTGGAGACGATATACCCTTAGGTGACTTAGAGGGTGCAACACATGACAGTGCGCTGGAAATGTGCTCTACTCGTCGGCAAGCTACAAGTCCAATTAAGAGCGCCCAGATAATGAGATTGCCTGTGACTGGAAATTTTCCATGAACTATGGTTTGATCTAGTCATTAGCCTAATCCATATTCAATATGAATCCCTGACCGTGGGAACCAGGGAGTCACGTCCTAGACATGATGCAAGACAAGACAAGTGGATTGCACAAGCAAGCAAGCAGAAACACCCATGGTGTCAAGTTGATTATACGAGTCAAGTCAGCCGTCGCAACAGCATCAAGATAAATTATGTCAGGGTACTTGTCAGGGCTATAGAAGAGCCAAGCTTAAAGAAATAAAACCAAAACTCCAAGAGCTAATGGTTTGCGCAAGGGGTCAGGGGTTGGATTGCGTAGGGTGTCAGCTGTGCAGGGTGCCAAGTGCGTAGGGGCACAGGGCGCAGGGGCAGATGGCACATGGGCCAAGTGCGCAGGAGTCAAGTGCGCGGGGAGCCAACTGTGCAGGGGTGAGATGCGCAGGGGTATAGGTGGCGCATGAGCAGACTGCACATGAGCAGACTGCGCAGGAGCAGACTGTGCATGAGCAGACTGCGCATGAGCAGACTGCACAGGAGCAGACTGCGCATGAGCAGACTGCGCATGCATGGATGGCGCATGGGGTTGAGCGCAGTTCGCCAAGGGGCAAGCAGCGCAGTCGGCGCTGCGCTAAAGAGCGCAGGCCGAGAGGGGATGCGCAGTCCAGTACTGCGCTAAAGAGCGCAGGCTGCAGTCTTCTTCTCCAGGCCGAGAGGAAGCTCAAGAACACCAAAAATTCCATTCTTCATATCTTGGTCAAATCAAAGCTAAATCTAGATTTTCAAAGTTCTAACTTGAGTAAAATTGAATTCTCTTCCACATGGAAGCATCAAAACCCACAAAAACCCAACTAAAATAGATCAAAATCATGTAAATCCGAAAATAGAGAAAAGTTAGATCTAGAACAAAGGAGACTCCAAATCACAAAATGTCAAGTTCTAATGTTCATCTCCATGGCCTAATCTAGCTAATGGACAAATAAAATAGGGTTCTTATGTGGTGGCAAGGTGCACTTGTCTATGGGTGATGGTGTGTTGTGTAGAGGAAGGAAGAAGAAGGAGATGGAGAAAATAAATAAAAGAGTTATGAGGAGAGAGAAAAGGTTGGTAGGGTTTTAATGAGGGTGGTTGTGTTGTGTTGGGGGTGGAGCATAGGCTAAGGTGTTCCAAATACATGTTGAACCAAACCAAACCAATCCTCCTCCACCAAATAAAACCAAGCCATGTCAAAACCTATTTTACGAGAAAACTAAAATCTGCAAGCTGAGCCAAAATACAATTACAGGCCAGAATCTGAGAAAATAAAAATACAGGTCCAAAATACATGCAGGCTTAATCAAAATACGTGTTCTGAGATATGGGTGTTACAAATTACTCTGCAACAGGATGAGAAAATAGTGACTGCTAATGTAGTTTCTCTATAATTCGATGATTTTCTACCGTAACTTGTGCAAGATGGTGTTGTCCCCTTTCCAAGGACTACTCTTGAGATCGTGAATCTCCCACCTCCTCAAAATGAAGGTCTTGTTCCGCTGTCAACTGACAGAGGAGAGATTATGTGGATTCACCCAGACCTGGTAGCAAAATTTGAAACGCCTTCCTCTTCTAAGCAAAAGAAGCACTCCAGATGTAAACCCAAGAACTGCAATATGGTATCCTTTGAACCAGTAACAGAAGAAGAAATTCTAATGAGCAATAGATCAGGGAAACCGTATCTTCGGGAGTATTCTGAAAATCAAGAAAATCCTACTCCATCTCCTGATGTTCCTCCTTCATCATCTTCTCCTGGCGAGAATATACCAACCACATCCTTGCCGGTGGTCGAATCATCTCCTCCTAAACCAACAGCAGCAGACAAGGGAAAATAATCTGTCCGCTTTGATAAAGCATTGAAGAAGTCCTCATCTCTCGGACTTGAGAAGTCATATAATTTTGACATATTGGCTCAATTGGCCAATACTTCAGCAAGATTGTCAATCTTTGAACTCTTACGTCTCTCAAAAGAAACTCGAGAGACGTTAAGTGAAGCCTTGATGCAGGCTGACGCTTGTCTTACACTTCTCAAAAAGCCTGAAAATGAGCCAGTAAGCTGTGCACATTGTCATAGTGTATTTGAATTAATGCCCAATATCACTTTTACACAAGATGGCATGTTGTTAGAAGACAATCGTCATGATCGTCCTCTCTATTTCATGGGGTATATGGACACCATGAAAGTAGATCGCATTCTGATTGACCCAGGGTCTGCACTTAGCATCATGCCGAAGTCTTTACTGGATGCTTTGAAGATCCCAGTGCATAACCTTTCTACGACAATCACTACCATCCTGGGGTTTAATCAAGGAAGAAGTGAACCTTTGGGAAAGATACGCCTAAAACTTTAAATTGGCAATCATCGTACAAAGGTAACTTTCTATGTTATTGACAATCATGGCTCATACAACGCTTTGTTGGGAAGGCCATTCCTCCATGAACACAATATTATACCCTCTACGCTCTACCAATATTTCAAATATGTGGATGATAATGGAGAAGTCTAAAAAGAGGCTGCAGATCTAAATCTTTTTAAAGGGATTGAAGCATACTGCAACGATTCTCGTATGTACAAGGAAGAATTCATGAAGGTAGTACTAGCAATGGATACGAATGAAGAACAGAAGAGTGTGCCAAATGATACTCTGATGATTCCCGTCAAAAGACGCACCTCATGTCCTTAGTCTTCCAAACCACTGACTATCTATCTTTCTTCCCATGAGAAGCAGCCCAAAGGTGATAGTCGGGAACAAAGGAAGCTTACCTCTTCTGAGCCGCTTGTAATCGATCTTCGTCGCAAGAAGCTCCCTCCTCCTTCTCGTTCTTCTTCTCCCCCTCTTGTCATCAACTGACTAAGCCTGCTAAGGCTAAAGTTCCTGTTGTAAATGATGGTGTAAAAATCAATAAAGCATCTCATTTGCAGTATACTGATGTCTTTTACTATACTCAGTATTATTTGGATATGCTAGATAACTTTAAACCACTTACAATAGAAGTCGTATCATCTCTGCGAAATATGATATCATTGGATTCAATACAAGAGTCGTACTTCTTAGTACCGTCTCGAAAGAAAGATGAAAAACCTATATTCTTCAACAAAAGAGAGGAATCAAAAATTATGCTCTATAATGATAATAGAGAAGATACAGGAAGGCTACAATTACGCTGCTATAGTCCATAATCCAAAGCCATCATCCGTAAAATGGGCTATGATTTCAGAACAGGCCTCAACAATGGTAAAGGAAGGCGGACTCCCCTTTGTATTGTTGTTCCAAAAAAAATTACAACAATACCACAGTAAATCGAAGCGAGGACTAGTTTATACTTCACCACTTCCAACTCCAGAACCTTCTGAATCTGATGAAGAAGAACGATCTAACTCTTCTGATTCTATTTCATGGGATTCTGACACCAGCATTGGTCACGTTCATAGGGTGATGGTATCTTATAACATGGTGTCTGTCGAATTCTCGGAAGACGACGAAGATGACATTGAAGAAGCTTCTGAAGTGGACCCTTGGGCACAAAAGATGGACAATCAGTGGAAACTTTATTTCGAACAACGAGAACCACCTACTGAGGATCAAGTAGTCCAAATCGATATTGGAGAGGAGGGTGTATCATGACCAATCTTCACTAGCAAAAATCTTCCAGAGGATGATAAACAAGAGTTAATTCATCTTATTCGTGAATATATTGATGTCTTCGCCTGGAGTTACGAAGATATGCCGGGATTAGATCCTCAAATTGCAACTCACAAGCTTAACATTCTGTCGAATGCCAAGCCGGTCAAACAACAACAATGGTGATTCAAGCCTAAAATGATGGATGCAATTGATGATGAAATCAAAAAGCTTATAGCTTGCGGTTTTATCAGAGAAGAACATCATCCTGACTGGGTAGCCAACATTGTACCAGATCTGAAGAAGACCGAAAAGGTTCGAGTTTGTATAGACTTTCGAGATCTCAATGATGCTTGCCCTAAAGACGAATTCCCTCCCCCAATTACTGATATCATGATCGACAATACATGTGGATTTGAACGACTTTCTTTCATGGATGGGTTTTCTGGATATAATCAAATTCGGATGAATCCTGAAGATGAGAAACATACTTCATTTCGTACTCCTCGGGTGTGTACTGTTATACGGTCATGCTGTTTGGTCTTAAGAATACAGGTGCAACTTACCAGCGGGCTATGAGTACTATTTTTTGCGATCATCTGCAAAAGACTATCGAATGCTATGTTGACGATATTGCTGTCAAAAGTCTTCTCAAGGAAGATCACATTCAAGATTTAAGAACTATTTTCAATACGCCAGCATCTTTTCTTTCAAAACTGAAGTGACTGTTCATTCATTCACTTTCTTAGACATATCATTCATCGGACATTTATTGTCTCTTGTTTTGAATAATATGAATTCACGTTCTCTACACCTCTGAATTTCGATTATTTATATCAGTAACTTGTCACGTTATTTTTACCTCTGATAAAGTTGTCTTTTGAAATAACAGCATTGCTAAACTTTATATTCTGCCACGTCCACGTTACCTCTGAGCAAATATAATAAATATTATTATTTTCTAAATCATAAAATATATCATGTCCAGCACCTCTGAATATATTTTCTATTCTATTACTTATATCTGTAACTAGATATGCAACAAGTAATGGAACCACATAAAAGTTTTTACTATTTTTTTCTGCAAAAGGAAAAAAATACATTGTAGAAAGAAACAACAAAATTTGCCCATTTTTACTATAAAGGATAGATGATAAGTTTTGTAATTTGCTTCTTCAGAACTTGAATTCTTTCATCACGAGAATCTAGCACTCTCTGCCTAGCTTTAACTCGTCTTGATTCAGGATCGAATGGTTGTAGAGCAGCAGTTCGACGTGTTAGCTCTTCATTCAAATCTCTTCTTCTGATTCTTCAAAATCTCCACCTGATCAAGAGCAGATTGGTACAATTGATTTTCTTGTTCTATGTTCTGCTCAGTAGTTTAGAGTTCTGCCTGAAGTTGAGCAATTTTGGCTTTTAGATCAGCAGCCTTTTCTCTTCCTCTGTAGCCTTAGTCTTATGACTCTCAGCAACAACAGCTACATCAGAGATATGAACGTCTAGCTCAGAGGACTGTCCAGTGAAAGCCAGCAGGAATGTTTCAAAATTAGCTTTACTAATTTCTGCTTCTTGAACCATGGTTTCATATTCCGTGTTGACTAGTGGCTCGATATCTCCTCCGTTCAGCTCCTTGTAAGCCTTAATTGAACTCTCTAGCTCATCCAAAATATGTTCCAAAAATGAAGCTTGAACTTCGTCTCCTTGACTACGGATGCCTTCGATCAAGAATGTAGTGGGAGTTCTAACGGCACTGAAAGGGACATCTTCTCTCTCCATAACTCTATGAACTAATGGCTCCAAAGACGTGAAGAAAACTCTTGTGAAAGAGGTCACCACAAATTTGTTAGCTGCCAGGGCTCATGGAGTAGCTACTATGTTTGCAGAAGTCTTCACAGCTTTAGTATGTAGAAGTACTTCATCTGGAGCACTAATATGAGAAGATCTTCCTTCCCCGGCTACAATCCCAGTACGTGCTTCTGCAAATCGTATATGCTATTTATGTGGATAACATATAATGCTAAAGATGCTATGACAAAATTGTTCACATTGGGAAATTTACCTGAGCTGAGTACATTATGAGGAGTCTCAATAGCTTTAACAGTTTCGGACTGAAGCTTAGACAGAGTCTCTGCAGACATGGTAGCCTGACTACTCCCTGCTCCCGATTCAGTCGGGGGTGGCAGAGTTACTGGAGTTTCATTTACTAATTATGTTGCCACCTTAGATATTTCAGGCTGCTCAATAATTGTGGGTTAATTAACTTCAGGAAGATTGACATATTCCTTATCATAATCCTCCTCATCTTCAGCAAGTAAAGGATCTTCACCAACTGGACTTTCTCGTGATGATGGTACATTCGCTAAAGTTTGTTTTTCTTTAGTAATATTGTCCCAATCCTTATCATAAGTTTCATCATCAAAATCGCAACCATTCAATGCATCGATCATTGCCTCTCCTGAATGAGTAGATACTTGAGCTTGCAAAGTATCTTGTGGAGGTAGATCTTGCTGTAGAAAAGAAGCTTTTGGACTTACGGGAGTTGGAGAGAAAATTGTTATCCCTGCTGCAGCCAGTACATTGGCAGGAACATTTACTGTCATAATGGTGATAGGTGGATGGACATCTGTTAGAGTAACCAATACAAGGAAAAACAATTTAGATATATATATATATCTCTGATAAAAATTAACAATAAGGATATTTTACATCTGTGATATTACCTTCTTGAGATGGTTCTTCTTCTGCAATGTCCAATTTTCTTCTAACTTCTTTGAGTATCGGTGCGTCTGGCCCTGCAACAGCTTCATGATGATTACCCTCTGGGTCAATTAAGGAAGCAGAAGTTCCTCCTTCTGTAAACTTCTCCTATTTCTGAATAGAAGAAGGGGTAATGTCCTTCTCTCCAGAAGAAGAACTGAGAAGCAACTGTCATGATTGAGAACGAGTTGTTCTCGTAATCACTGGTTCATTAATAACCAGTGATGTTCTTTTCCTCTTCTCAGGAGCTCTTGGATAATTAGGAGGATTATCTCGTTGAGGAGAGGCTATCATTTCCTTAGTCTTTCTCTTCTTCAAACATTTAACAGGGGATTTTTCTTTCCGCATCTTTATGGATATATCTAAAGGATCTTGAACTGGGTCAGCAAAATTTATTAAAATTGATGCCTCCAAGGGTACATCGGCAGGATCGCCGTCTTCTACATCCCGAAAAGACTGAAGAGTATGTTTCTCCTGTTTAATTCTCTTTTCAGTCGCGAAGCTATGTGCAGGATGGAAACTTTCAGTGAATGTGTTCGCTGAAGTATAGAAGTTTGCATATGAATATAACATACGCGGGCCTTGAGAAAGTTTATAAGGCATAGAAAAAATAGCTTTTGTGCCTCGGGCATTGTAATAATTCTAAGCCGTAGCCCCATCAATAAGATAACCCTTGGCCTGTAGGCAAGTGGTTGCATTTCCTACATGAAGCTGATCATATCCGAACTGTCGTGCAAATCGACTCGACAAATACGGTTCCAAATAGCATTCTTCTTCAAATCTATAGACCAAGTGAGAGGGACGGATTATCTTAAGCCAGGAAAATATGTTTGGACTTAAACGGAGTGTTTCTTCAGGTAAGTCCATCAACTGTGGTGGCATAGTATCATACCCTGAAGGGGGGCCAACACACTGGAAATACCACCCTGATCTACGGTTCAAGGCAAGTCGACACTCTGAAAGAGCAGTATATTTCCAATGAGCATTAGCAAAATGCCCGATGAAGTCTCGATCAGCAGGTCCCATATCCGGGTTCATTAAACAGGGAAGGTGTAGTAATAACCATCCGAACAAATAAGTATATGGCATTTCAGTACGAAGGAAATCCGACCGACTATCCTTATCTTGCAGCATGGTGTCTACAAAAGAATATAATCCAGCGTTCAGGTGACAGGTCATGGCTGATCGGAGATCCATCTTGTATCCAAATACAAGACGTGTTACAGCGAACAAAACACCCTGGTGGAATCTGTCAACCGTACTGGCTCCCGAAATTACAAAACGTCATAGCCATAAAGATAGAAAGCCTGCCAGTTGGGCTTCTGGAGACATGGGTCTGTAACCCTGTCTAAGATAACTTTGAAGAACATCACCAACCTTGAACAGACCCGAGTCCTCAGTCAAGGTGACATCCCCATGATTATGTTTTTCCATCAATAATTGTATATCACTTCTATCAAAAGGTTCAAAGAAACGGGGCGTACAGGCTTGACTGTCCAGTGGCTTGTCTTTCCACACATGACCTAGGAACAGATATGGCATCCATTTTGTGATGTAGCAAGTACCCGCAATGGCACTTTCGTGGTAGAGTGAGCAGATTTTATAGTGACACAGTAGCTCTTGGAAAACTGTGATCATCTGGGGATTCTCCTTTGTTAGAGCATCTAATTCATCATTTGTGGGTACATATTCTTCATATGGGTTATCACCCATCGGCAGACGAGAGATATATTCCATCTCGTTAAGAGCAAATCCCATTTCTCTATGATGTGTCATAAAGGTCCCAGTGCTTTTGTTATATCTCTCTACTAAAGCCAAGAACATGTGAGGGTTTGGATGAATGCCATATACCGTAGTGCAGATGGAATTATATAGGCCCAGATCAATGAGCCTATCTTTGAATTCCTCTAAAATCTATATGGACAAGCTACTCCAACGCTTCATTTTAGGGTTTACCTGGTCTGTCATGCGCATAGCGCGGTATGGATATCTTTCTTCAGCTTTTGCACATGTATTTGCAAAAATAGGTATTCTGACTGGAAGAAGCAGGGAAGAATCCTCAAGAGGGATGCAGCTCGACCTTAAACCTCTTAAGTATGTGCTATATTTTTCAGAAGTGCTGTAAAAAAGGTCTTTGTTCTGCGGACCCACTTTATAACAAATTCGACCGACCCTTGCTTGTTGGAGAGGAGTTAAATCCCATGACATCCTTCTAGAATAGCTAGCAAAAGCATACTGGGATAATGCCATAGATCGTGATATTTCTGTTAGATGTATGGCATTGTTTTCCTTTAAGAAATATTTCGTCTCTTTTCTTGCCTTAGGTTGGAAGGTTTTCTTGATAGCATCCTCGAATAAAAAGGCAAGTTTTTTGTGGACTGTAGTATCCAAGCTCTGAAGGGGTTCACCGTTCATCAAGTTCAAAAGAGTTTGATTATCTTGATCTATGAGTAGAGTTCTTCGTGCTTCAGGACCATCATATTGAGAGAAAGTGACATGAGACAAATTCTCTCTATACTCTGGGACGTTAAATGTTGAAGCAAACCTTTCTGTATACGGGTCTTCCCTGAGATTAACTGCAAAAAGACATATGAAGAAAAAAATTTACAAGCAAAACAAAGATGTATGACCTCTTGAGTTATATAGATTCTCTGAGTTGGACCACGAGATGTGTTGCACGAAACTCAAGTTGCACAACACCTCAGGTTGTGCCGCATACTGAGTTGTGCCTCAAATTAAGTCGTGCAGTACGCAACAATATGCGTAATACGGTTCATAAAAACGAACAGTGTTCAAGAAAAGGGCGACCACACCCTAAGAAGGGGTGGCACAAAGTTTGTGATACTCCATACTCTAAAAAGAGGGGCGCAAATCAAATATTGATGAAATCTTCGCTCATAAATTGAATCGGCTCGCTCTTAATCACCTTCCATTGCTGGATTGGTTGTTTCTCGACGAGAAGAAGGCAGCACGTATTGTGGCACATGGGCAAGCGGAATACGAGTTGAAGGGGTGGCGATGGCCTTTCCTTTGTCAGCAGCAGTCCTTTTGGGGGGCATGTCGTCAAGAAGATGGTCGGAAAAGAGGATTGCAAAAGTTATAAAAATTTTCTCAGAAGATTGAAAGTGAAAGTAAAGAATCACAGTAGAGTAAACGGAGATTATTTATAGCCAGAAAGTCAGAATCCTAACAGTCATCCTGAATCGTGCATGATGAATCGTAATTGGTCATAACAGATTGCGCAAAACTAGCGCAACTTGACTCAGTCAAAATTTTTATAAATTCAAAGTATTTCAAAACTTTGAAACGTTTTTAAGTTTTGAAAACTTTGAAGGGGGTCTTGTAAAGCCTAAAAATTAAGTTGCGCCCTGAACATACTAATCAGTGATCAAGTTGCGCCCCAAAGATAAGGTTGTGCCACTGATATGAAGCTCAGAGAATAAGCTGCGCCACTGATCAGGTTGCGTCTGATATCAGACTGCGTCCAGTCTTATTGTGCCAAAATTTACGTGGCGTCTGACACTTAATGGCCATCAATACCTGACAGCACTGACATCTGACACCACATTGAACGAGGAAAATTTCTTCGAATCCCGTGAATTGTGTCGCTCAAAGAGAGTTGGTAGACAGCTGTTATGTACACTTCATAAGTTGTGCCTAGGCACAATCCAAAAAAAATCTTTAGTTGTGCCTAGGCACAATCTGAATGACTTCGGCTCAAAAGCTGCCACGTGTCTAGGCGCGGCTCAATCAGGCGCAGTTGACCGAAGCTCGTGCAACCTGATGAAGTTGAGACAACTTACATTCTAAAGCAGGATGACGTGGCGCACATGCCACTAATCTCTCAAGACGTGTCTACTATCCTGTACACGACTACGCGCATCTCAATCACATGATGCCACGCATCTAAATACAGTTAGTACACGACTTAACAACTGAATGAAAGTTGGCGCAACGGAAGGTTGGCACAACCTAATGTGGTACAATCCAGCCTCGCGCACATCAGAATAACTGCTAAAACAGTTATTTTTTAAACTCTATAAATAGAGTTTCCAATCATTGTGAAATTATTAGATATATACGCACAGAGATCAAGAACTCTTACAAAATTGCTGGTGCATTCTCCAGAGGCTACAGTCTTCAAGTTCACATAGTCCAAGGGATAAAGTGATCGTCTTATGATCAGATTCCTATAGTTGTACTTTCCCAAAATTTATTGTACTTTGTACTATTCTTTTTTAAGTTTGGAATAAACTTTTTGTTTTTTGCAAACACTATCCTAGCAAAGTCCTGGATGAACTTTCTATAATAGCTTGCTAAACCTAAGAAGCTCCTGATCTCTGAAACTGACGTCGGAGCCTTTCATGTCTCAATGGCAGCAATCTTCCTGGGATCTACTGAGATCCCCTCTCCAGTATTTATATGACCGAGAAACTCTACTCGGTCTAAAAAGAACTCGAACTTCGACAATTTGGCATACAACCTCTCCTGCCTCAGAATCCCCAAAATTGTCTGCAAGTGCTCTGCGTGCTCCTCCGGCATCTTCGAGTATATCAGAATGTCGTCGATAAATAATACGACAAACTTATCCAGATACTGGTGAAATATCTTATTCATCGAGTTTATAAAGACAGCTGGCGCATTTGTGAGACCAAATGGCATCACCAAAAACTTGTACTGCCCATACTTCGTGTTAAACGCCGTCTTCTGGATGTCTGCAGCCATATCTTTCACCTGGTGGTAACCGGATCTCAAATCTATCCTGGAAAATACCTTCGCCCCACTCAACTGGTCGAACAAATCATCTATCCTAGACAGAGGATATTTGTTCTTAATGGTGATGGTATTCAACGTCCGGTAGTCAATACACAACCGAACTGTACCATCCTTCTTCGGTACAAAGAGTATTGGCGCTCCCCATGGAGAAGCACTAGATCGAATGAAGCCATTTTTCAACAGGTCATCAATCTGCTCCTTCATCTTTATGGCCTCCTTGGTGTTCACTCTATAGCAAGTCCGAGATATTGGTGATGAATCCGGTACTAAATCTATAGTGAACTCCATATCTCTGTTAGGCGGAAGTCCTGGAAGATCCTCTGGGAATACATCCATAAACTCCCTAATGATAGGGTCTGGCGGTGCTAACTCTCCAACTGTCGCACAACAGTTTGGCTCTAGGCTGATCTTCGGCCCTGTCCTCCTGACACTGAATGGTGCCGTGCCTGGGGGACTGAACAGAATACTACCCTCATGACAGTCTATAGCTGTGTGAGCATAGCTAAGCCAGTCCATCACCAATATAATATCATACCCGGGGAGTGGCATCACAAAGAATCGTCCCCTAAACTCTCTCACTGCTATAGTAATAGAGCATCTATAGATAGCCCTAATGGGTACTGGTCTGCCTTCCGTCATTACTCTACTCATCTCCTCGGTAGGTATAGCTACTAAGTGGTATTTATGCAAAAACTCTAATGACAGAAAGCTATACGATGCACAGGAATCAAATAAGCATAGAGCTAGAAAAGTATGCAAATAAACATGACCTGTGATGACGTCGGCTAAATAATCTGGCTCCGAAACCTGCTCTGGCTGTGCCTCAAGAGCCAGACTATAAGCCTTTCCCTGGGGTCCCTTCTGTTGCTGCAGATGTTGCCCAAACCTCTGCTGCTGAGTCGGAAGCGGCGATCCTCTAGACGGTGGTCCAGCACCTGGTACCCTTGCGGCTGGGCAGTCCCGAAGCTGATGGATGGTAGACCCAAAAGCTAAACACTGCCCCAACCTCTTCCTGCATATGGCAAAGTCATGCCCTGGCCTCCTACAGAATGAACACACAGGTCCCCTCTACTGCCGAGGTCCCGGGGCTCTAGCTGGTGGGGTTGGGTGATGTGGTATGGGAGGACGGTATGTCTGCTAGTGCGGCATCGGTGCTCTCGGCTGCAAAGCCTGACGCTTGGAATGTCCTTCGTGGTGTACGAAAGCCGGCCTCTTGTAAGACTGAAGATGCTCCTCTATGCTCCGGGCCAACTCTAGGCTCTGGTAGTAGTCAGTCGTCCCGTTCGCTACTATGAGAATGCTGATGTCTGGAACTAGACCATGGCAAAACCTGCACGTCATCTCCTCTGGGTCTGCAACCAGACTAGGAGCGAAACAGCTCAATCGACTAAACTCTGCTGCATATTCGTCAACAAAACGGTTCCCCTGCTGGATGTTCTGGAATCGTAGCCCCAAGGCTACCCTAGCGGTGGTCGAGAAGAATTTCTTCTTGAACTGAATCTTAAATTGATCCCAAATGGCCCTCCCTCTCGTGAATAGTGGCTCATTCCTGAACCAAACTCCTGCCAAGTCTGTTAGCAGAAATTTTACTGCCTTGACCTGGAGGTCACCCGGCAACCTAGCTCCAAGGAGCTTCCAGTCATCTGCTACTATAATGCCCTCAGTCCCTATGAACTCCCTAGGGTTCAAACCCATGAAGTCCTTGATGTTCCCCGCTCTCTGCCGTGGCTCTACCGGTGGTGGGACCACGGTACGCTTCTCAGAACGCTCTATGCTCTGGCCGAGTAAGGTGGTCTGCTCCTGATGGGTCGTTAGGAACCCCTGGATCAGAGTGAGCAGTTGGTTCCCGTCGAGAGTGACGGAAGCCTGGGCAGGTATAGTAATAGGTGGTGGTGGGAGTATCGGGTTCTGCTGTGACTGTGATGTGGAAGGTGGTGGAGGCATCCGGGTTGGTGGATTTGCGGAGTGGAGAAGTATCGTAGGTGGAGGTGGAGGTGCATCAGTCAACTGGTCAACTGACTGGATAGAAAGTGTGCCATTTTCAGGTATGGCATACTGGGATGAGTGGGTGAGCACCATCTAATAAATAAAAGAACTCATTAGGACTCTTTTAAGTAAACAATCATAAACAACAAGAAAGTCTAATTTGTAATAGCGAGCATACGATGCAATGTGTTTCCTATGTTGCAATCCTAGTAATCCTCTAGGTGTTCTAAAATATTATTCCTAGTGTTGTCTAGTTACCTTAAGTTCCTAATTGCAGGCATGTTTGGTACAATGACGTAACCAAATAATTTAGTCAGGACCTGCATGGGCCACCACTAAAAATATGTCACGATCCGCTACCAAAATTGTTGGACCGGGCCGAGTCATGTCCAGCCTACGCTTGAGATAAAGCATAGTAAGCTGTTCTAAAGACAAACAATATAATCAAGTGTGCTAATAGTTCTATATGTCATATTGAGTCAGAAATGTTCCAAACACAAAATTCATCTCGTATATAAATATGTTCCGAATACATGGCTAAAAGTAAAACTGGATACAGGTCCAGTTACAAAATACATAGTCAACAACATGACTACTCTCAAAAGTCCCGAGCAACTACACAAACTAGACGAGTTTCTCCGCAGGTACATCCTCGTAAGGTAAAGTCTGATCCTCGATGGCAACCCCATAATAAGAATCACAAAGCAACTCCTCCTCGGTAAGTATACCTACAACGTTATCCTGTCAGGACGAGAGCAAGTACTGATTCTAGCAAACTAAATATACGAAACATGAAATGAAAAGGAGTGTAATAAACAGGAATGATGTCATATCATAATCTATCATGGCAATAATACATATGTCATAGAGACAGATGTATATGTAATGTTTAAAACTGTAGCAGGTACGTGATCGTCAATAGGTGTACAATGTGCAGGGACACAAAATAAAATGTACTTTCATACAAGTGATACGGCGATGGATGTACATACGCACAAATACAGCTTTGAAATAAAGGTCTACGGCGCAGTAACATGTAAAAAAAACTTTGCTCGGTACGATAGAGGGGGCATGATCACGTACTCAACTATCAGTTTCTCCATAACCCAGATTCTAAACATGTAAGAGATATAAGGACAGTATAAAACATGGTGGATACTGAGAGCAGTATAAAGCATGTGAAGCATGTAGAGAGATATGGCTTACAGTTTAGATATCGGTATTTAACATGGTTTATACACAATTCATTATATACTGTAAATAAAGTTTGTAGAGGTACTTGCCTCTAGCAAAACAAGGTAGTGAAGGAAATTCTATAGATGTCTGGTGTCTCGTCACTGTAAAAATAATACATAAACTTAGTTTTCATACTAAGTTAAATACTAAGACACTAGTGTGCGACGTGACTCTCTGACTGGATACCTAGCCAAATAGTAAACTTTAGCTTAGGAGACCAATGTGGGGTGACACAATACCTAAACTAACTTTCTAGGGCCTTTATACTATGGTAGGGTGAGGTCCAATACTACAATATCCCAAAATCACACAATACATCGTAAGTCATAATTAATCAATAATTAAATCAGACTATATACTGTGTTCTAAAAAATTTTAAGATAGACAAAAAGCTCAATTATACATAAAATAAAGTACCAAAATGATCCTTGTTAATTATAGAAATTTATACTAATTTTTTTGGAATTTAAAAATCCTCATAGATATTTATTAAAAATCAGTAAACATATGTATCCTGAAAATGAGTTCTGTTTTCCTATTTTTATAAAATGCCAAAATTACTAATAAAATACTGGAAAAATTATATTAAATTAGGTAAATTAACATAGTATTTAAATACAAGCCAATAATATTAATTAATTTTGGAATTTTGGACGTCAATAATATTAATTAATTTTGTTTTATGATTATATATTATTACGCAAAAAACTGTGTTAGAGACAAGCCAATAAAGAGTCTATCTGTCACCACAACTACGGTTGAAGCGAAGCGGTACTTAAGAGTTTCCCGGTGAACCTCCGCCAGTTGGGACAGTACTCCTACAGCTAATCTGAAACAGTCGCTGTGTAACAACATTTAATCTATAAAATAATATTAATTATGTTAATTGAAGTTGAAATGACTAATCTTTGAATTAAATATTTGAAATGAGACAATAAAAAAGAATGGCTAAAATCAACTTTAAAGAACCCTAGGCGAATTCGGCCAGAGCTCTGACCGAATTCGGCCCGAGTTCGGTTGAGGGTGTCAGGTTATATATACAGAACCCGAGCAGCCCTTCTTCTTCATTGCTTCCAAACTATTCACAACAGCAGCAGCAGCCGCGAAGGACCTCCGAACCCTAGCTTTTTACCACCCTCCTTCTTCCAATCCAAGTGGTAAAATCAATCCAAAATTTGGATTCGTGCGGAGTTCGTCGTTCTCTTCGACATACTTTAATTTTGGGAGGTATAACCCCATCTTTCTCCACTTTTCAATTAGTGCATTTTTATTTCAATTTGCACAAATGGCACCCAAATTCAATCCATCAAAGAGGAAGAAGACTAACCCCAGTGAGGAAGGGTCATCTTCGCATCCGCATACGGATTCTCTCTTCTCGTCGGTCCAAACGAGCGACGGTGCGTTCGACGGGTTTTTCTTTCAAACCCTAGACCAAGCCCTACTGTGGTATGGAGACTTCTCCATGAGATCCATATGCACAGGCGCTCCAGTCAAATAGACTGTATTTCCTGATCATCGTCATTTCTTTGAGGCATTAGGGTTACATCTTTTTGTTAAAATCTACTTCCCTATAGCAACTAATGCCATTAGATTATTTTGTTGCAATCTCATATTAAATACTTTTGATGTGAGCACTCGTGTTGGAGGTATTGATATCAATTTCAATGATGACCTCTTAGCGGAGATCCTTGGTATCCCTAACGAAGGTGAACCGCTAGTTGACATCACTGAATTTGATTTTCCTGAAGGCACGACACTCGCTAGTTTCAAAGCGGAACTCTGTGCACCTGATAGAGTACGCTCTGGAAAGTTCAAGGCTAACAACCTGAACTTGTTTAACTATGAATTGCATCGCATCATCTATTCCACTATCCTTCCAAAATCCACTTCAAAAGATGATGTGACTTCTCTTGAGTTGTCCGCCATATACCACATTCTTAAGGGGATTCCATTTTCTGCCCCTAAGACCATGATTCAGATGATGGGTCGTTGTCGTGCAAGAGATAGAAATCTTTCTTACGCGATGATTCTTCCACGCATCTTTCAGCGCTTCGATATCGATCTGTCGACTTGTACTCAGGACCCTGAGCCCAAGTTTCTTCAGTTATCTCATCGTAGCATGACTGCTTCAGCTCCACCTCCTGCTCCTCCTACTGCACCTCCTCCACCACCTCATCAGTATGCCATGACATTTGAGGGCATACATCAGCATTTATCTGCTTTGTACGTCTCGATGACGGACATGGCTCGCGAGCGTGAGTTCCGCGATGTCACCTGCTATCAGGCGCTTGCAAACTCCTTAGCTGATCTTTGTTTCGCCCAGACTGGTCATTCAGCCGGTTCTATCCCTAGAGATCCAGCTTTCTCCGGTTACCGCTGTGAGGATGAGGCTGTTCATGCCTACTTCCAGCCCGATAATGCCTATGATTGGTACCATCCTGACCGTGCTCCACATCGTGATTATGTTGGTGAGTTCTATGCTGGCGCCCCTCCACATCCTTCTGGCGCTGGTACCTCTGGAGCTGGTACTTCAGGACATGCTGGTCGAGCTGCTGATGATGATGATGAGGATGATGATGAGGAGATGTGACTATATGATTTTGAGTGATATTTTATTGTGCACTTGGAAATGCTCCGACATTCCAAGTTATTATCAGTATTTTTTTAGCACTTTTTAGTATGCTTCAGTACTCTTTTCTTTCACGGACATGTTTATTATGCCTCAGTTTATGGCATTCAGTTTATTTCAGCATTATGTTTCAGTTTCAGTTTATGCTAGCACTATTTCTTATATTGCTTCATTCTTTATAACTGCCTGTGAAATTACATGCATGTGATGATTTTAATACATGCCAGTGATAATTCTCTTTTTATTTCTTTTATATATATTTTCTCACTATTTGTTACTTATGCATTTGATTGCGGGGGAGCTTTATCTTTTACAATTATTTTGCTAAGTGACAAAGGGGAAGAAAATTAAAGATCTAACATTTTTTTGAGATAATACAGGATATGAACAATTTCTACTTTTTGATATTTTGAACAAGCTTAATGTTATATCATTCATAGTTTGTCAATTATCAAAATGGAGGAGATTGTTGGCCCATTTGGTCATATGGTCAAACCTGATTTTAATAATTGAATAAACTCTGTCTGGATATACAAAGCTAGTCGGGACATCTCGGACTCTTGAACATGATCAAGAATGGCTATCCACTGAATTCAAGACCGAAGATCTGTTTGCCTACTCGAATCTGTAATTCCTTATGCAATGTATTTTCATTTTATTTGAGTCTAGGAATATGTTGTACACCGAGTCGTACTGGCAAATAGGCTACCCTCAAATGAGTTCAAAATATTTTTTTAAAAAATATCCTTTCAAAAAGGTTTACAAAAAGGTTTTTAAAAAGGTTTTCAAAAATCACCAAAAAAGCTTTTTCAAAACCCTAACTAAACCCTGACTAAACCCTGACAGAACTCGGATCGAGTTCGGCCAGAGTTTGGTTAGTGGCCGTTGTGATTTTGAATCCTTGGAACTTGGTCCTCCTGCAGTTGCGGATTTGACCGAGATTTGCTCATAGAGTTCTGCCCGAATTCTGCCCGAATTCTGTCAGAAGTCTGCCTTTGAAATTCCTATAAATAGAGAAAGATTTCGATCATTTCAACTCACTCATTCACTTTCAATCTTCTCTCTATCTAAAGCTTTCAGTCTTTCAAAGAGTTTTCTAGAGCTTTCAATTTCAGATCCCAAGCCAATTACAATTCTCTAGTCAATTTGTCAGTGCGGTACGGTCTAGAAGTTTCTGAGAGATTGTAATCAGAAGGCTTGATTGAAGAATACCTCTTCACATTTGAAGTTGGACGAGTTCTTCGTATCAAAGCTCGCATTGTAGAAGTTGCAAGGACTTCGTAAGAAAACTTACGGTTTTTTCAATAGTGGATTCAACTGGTAGCAAGAGTTCTACCGACTGGATTAGTCCTCAACAGAGGGATACCAGTATACATCGATGTCTTTGCGTTTGCTCTCTTAACTCTGTCTTTACATTATTTCAGTTGTGATTAATATTCTGTGATTGTGCTGCTAATATTTTTTAATTAGCATTATTCCGCTGCCAACTCTATTCACCCCCTCTAGAGTATTACGCTTTACTATTTCGTTCCTACAGAAACAAGCTGGACTAGGTGACTACTATGAACACTGACCCTGAGATAAAATTCTCTTAAAATAAATGTCCAAGAGTTGTACATGTGTACATGGATATTCCATTCCTATGGTGACAGTGTTCCGGTGTGATATGGTTATGATGAGTTTAAACTCTTAATAAGTCCAAGCATGATATGCAAGGTTGACTTCTATCACCAACCATTGAGGACTTACCTATATGAGAGGTCGTGAAGGTCGTGGCTATAGGACAGGGCGATCCAAGACAACTCTCATGAATGTTAATAGTGCGCATGGCCAACCAAACGTGCCACCCGATAGACCCAAGAACCTCTAGCGTACTATGTGTGGTATTTTCTGAATCCGGTTCAAGAAGTCTGATTCAAGGCATAGTCCATCAAGCACTTTTTCAGATAAAGATAATAGTCACTAAGTGGAATTCAAGGCTGTAATCCATCTCATCTATGCATAGTATATCTTGTCCAGAAATCCTCTATCTATTCTTATTCCTTTGTCATCTTCATGTTTCTTTTCAAGAACTTGACTTTTTTTTTAGGGGGGATTGTTGTCTGTTTTGAACAAAAGTCAAGTCCTCAAAAGGCCATGTCCTCCACTACTTATTCTACTGGCTCCTATACGTTGGTTGCTTCTATTGTCCGGGTCTTTTGTATTGATCCGTTGTAGAATGAGCACTTGCATAGCTTTGGGTGCTCACTCATTATATATATATATATATATATATATATATATATATATATATATATATATATATATATATATATATATATATATATATATCAGAACTCTTTCTTCCATGAGTACAGAGAAAAAAATAGAGAACTTTTAGTGAAAGCTCTACTCTTAAATTTCTCTTACTTGCTTTACTTTTCCATTTTTTTGTTCTGGGCAACGCTGAGTTCGGGTCACTCTTTCCAAGTTGTGTGCGACGAGGAGATATCGGTAGAGCGGGGGTTTCACCACTAGGAGCATTTGGAACAAGTCTGCACATAGACCCGAATAAACTTTTAGGGCAGTGCTACGTGCGCGACTTCCCCGGAGGCCGGTAACATTTACTTTATTTTATTTTGTTTGCAGATTTTTAAAGGAAGGAAATGGAATAATTTCCAACATACATCCCCACGGTTTCAATGCTAGCTTGTCATATGGCATACACGTTTCCACGATGGCTTGTCATGTAGAGTACGATACGAATTGTGGCACTTCATGGAACATGGTTCGTTCAAAGTTAAGCAGGAGGGCTATCAAATAGTCATTCTTGAGTCAAAGATTAGAAGTATCGAAACATGAAAAGTTCTCAAAATTGTAGGTCGTCGAGTCAGTTCTTGATTTGGGAACTGCCTAGAAAAGAAAAGCAAGGAAGATCAAAGGCTCGAGTCGTACGGTTAGTTAGGTAGGCATCATTGCATTGTCATTGGACAACTTGTGCACAAGGGCGTGCTTCCTCTAACGATAATCCGGGGCCACGGGACTGATTCGGCTTAGGAAAATGCAAGATAGCCGAGCAAGCTCACGCTCATGTGATTCGAGGACTTCAGCGGGACTCACTATACACGTTGCAAGTGTGAGACTCGTCTCACTGCATCGGTATTTATATACGGATACGTATTTTTGTACTGTGTTTTGTATTTTCTTGGTTTTCAGAATGTTTTAAAAAATTTCAACGTATAGATTTTCTCCTTGACCGGCATACCGCCAGTATACCAGTGTATACCGACGACATGCCTGTCACTCCCAAATTTTTTTGCTATACGTATTTTCAGTATACGTATACGAGATTTTGATATTTGTTAGGTGACCTGTGTTTTGACTTATCTTTCTTAGCCTTGCCTTGGTTTAATATTGTACTTGGTTTATTTTTGTTTGGTTCAACTTGGCATGAATTGGTTTGGGATGGGTTGAGATGAGAAGGTTTTGTATAAAAAAACCAACTTCTCTCTCTCTCTCTCTCCTCCATTCATTTCATTTACTTCTTCTTCTCCATTTGCTCCTCCTCCAAAAACCTAGGCAAGTACATCTTGCCAAATCTTGAATAATGTCATTTTTGTTTGTTCTATTCTCTTCCTTTCATGATTCTAAGCCTCTTTAGAACTTGAAGATTTTTTTTGATGGTTATATTTTTGTAGATCTAAGTTTTAAGATTTTCTTGTTTTTCTTGGCTTTGATCTCTTAAAGTTTGATATTTTCGAAATATAATAGTTTCATGTTGTAGGAAATTCAATTCTACCCAATTTGACTTTTGAACCACTTGATTTCGATTTATTTTCGAAATCTAATATGTTATTTTCTTGTTCGTGGGTTCCCCACACCTTTTCGTGCTGTCGGAACGATGAACAGTGTCGCGCGTTGTGCGCCGTGCTTGCGTACAACGTGCGTCGTGGGCACTTTTGCCCTTGCGCACATTGCAACTTGCGTGCCGTACGCCCGCGCATTTTTCTGCAGCGCGCTTGCTCGTCGTGCTTGCGCGCAACGTGCGTCGTGGGCACTTTTGCCCTCGCGCACATTGCAACCTGCGCGCCGCACGCCCGTACATTTTTCTGCCGCGCACCCCGCGCGTCGTGCTTGCACGCAACGTGCGCCGTGGGCGATTTTTCCCGCGCGCAATGCGCAACTTGCGCAGCCGCGCAATTTTTTGTCGCGCAACATGCGCCGTGCTTGCGTGCAACGTGTGTCGTGCTTGCGCGCAACGTGGGCCATGGGCGATTTTGCCCGTGCACAATGCGCAACTTGCGCGGCCGCGCGCCCGCGTAATTTTTTGCCGTGTAACATGCGTCGTGCTTGCGCGCAACGTGCGCCGAGGACGATTTTGCCCGCGCGCAATACGAATCTTGTGCGGCCGTGCTCCCGTGCGATTTTCTACCGTACAACGTGCGCCGTGGGCGATTTTGCCCACGCGCAATGCGCAACTTGCGCGATCGCGCGCCCCGCGCTATTTTCTGTCACGCAATGTGCGCCGTGCTTGCGCGCAACGTACGCTGTTGGCGATTTTGCCCACGCGCAATACGAAACTTGCGCGGCCGCGTGCCCGCGCAATTTTATGCCACGCAACGTGCATCGTGCTTGCGTGCAACGTGCGCCGTGGCTAGTTTTGCTCGCGCAACTTGCGCAGGTCACTCCAAATGACTGTTTTTTCCTCTTTGAGCTGTTTGGTAGCTAAAATCTTAAAAAACTCAAAACGTGTAGATCTTTATCCTACCTTCAAGAACATTCTTGTTTCACTTTAATCAGAGTTTATATGCTATAATTTCAATCATAGTTTTGATCTTTTGGCGTATTTTCTGTACTTGACGTTTTGAGGTTTCTTCGACTGCAATAAATTTCTTAACATGATTTGATGATCTTGTACAGTTAGAAAATGGTCTTACACCCTTTGTACACCTAACACTAGCACAGATTCAATTATTGTTTTTATGCCAATTGGTTACTTTTACTTATCCGTTCTCACATGTCAGGATATGTCTTTCCTTTCGAAGATTTCTTATGTGATATGATATATGTTTCCATGCTTTTTTCGGATTTATTGTACTTTACAATTTATGCCATGTTTAGAATTTTCTTATAGTGATCCGTTGTGGTGCACTCATGATCCATGTCTTTCTTTGCTTTATATGATAGTGACCCGTTGTGGTGCACTCATCTTTCTTTGCTTTACATGATAGTGACCCGTTGTGGTGCACACATAATATATGTCTTTCTTCTTTGCTTAACACGATAGTGACCCGTTGTGGTGCACTCAAGTCACATGTCACTTCTTTGCTCAACATGATTGTGGCCCGTCGTGGCGCACCCCTAACAATTACCCTTAATATGATAGTGACCCGTCGTGATGCACTCCAGGCTAGTAATATAACAAGTAATATGACATGACATGAACCATGAATGATGTTGCGACGACTTTATTGGCTTACAAGTAATGAATGATTTGGACACCATGGGTGTTTCTCTTGAGTGTGTTTGTACAAGCTACATGTTCTGTATTGCATCATGTCTAAGGCATGGATTCCTGATGACCACGGTCAGGGATTCATACTGAATCTGGTTAATGACTAGATTGATCAAGTAGTTCATGAAGAGGCTTTTTCAGTTACCTGTTGCCCGTTTGATCCCGGCCTTATATATATATATATATATACATGGGATTTGGAGCTATCTGTCATGATGAGCACATTTTCAGCTCACCGTCGAGTGGGACACCTCCTTAGGACACATGTATCTTACTGCAGTGTGTTTGCTATACTGGTTTTCTTTTGCTGGGGTCACTCCGGTAGCAGCAGGCGGGTAACTGGACTTGAAAATCTCTTTGCGTCTTGTTAGTAACTAGGCTTGTGATAACCCTAGTTAGTTAAAGTATTAAGCCGTACTCATTGCTTGGTCGTGATTGATGGATGGGGTCAGTCCAGTCCAGTCTAGTTTTGTCTAGACAGTGTCCGTATATTTATTTCAGTACACTATGGTTTATGCTATACAATGATCAGAGACTAAGTTCTGTTTAGGAGAAGGGTTACAATCCCGGAAGATGGTATCTCAATTACAATAAGATCATGCCATAAGGCCTACAATTTGAAGTCGAATACAGAAGGTGATGTACTACATCTTCAAAATTCTACAATTTGAAGTCGAATACAGAAGGTGATGTACTACATCTTTGGTGAAGTTTTGTAGAATTTTGTTATTTATTATCTACTTATACTTGAAGTCTTTTGCTAATCTAACAGGGCCGGCCCTGAGCTGTTGCAGGCCCGAGGTAAAACTTTCAAAATAGGCCCTCCCATACATAATGTAAAAAAATAAATAAAATAAAATTTTATTGCAGTCAAGATTTGAACCAAAGACCTCTTAAATTTAAGTCCAACATTATAACCACTACACCACAATTCTTTTTGTTAAAAAAAAAAGTACATGATACATACTAGTTCTATTATAGACAGTTCCATGTTGGTGTCCCCTTTCGTTAGGGGGCCCTGGACTGTCGCTCGGTCTGCCTTGAGCCAGGGCCTCCCATGAATCTATATACTACTAT
This sequence comes from Iris pallida, assembly GCA_029216955.1. Classification (NCBI taxonomy): domain Eukaryota; kingdom Viridiplantae; phylum Streptophyta; class Magnoliopsida; order Asparagales; family Iridaceae; genus Iris; species Iris pallida. Next base: position 2,625,130 of record JANAVB010040218.1, on the reverse strand, counting down.
ATAATGAGAAAATTAGACTTTATCGTTGAAGTTTTAGTTCCAAAAATGCCCTCATCTAAAATTATTCATTAAATTTACTATGGATAGTTATGTAATTACATGTAGAATGTAGAAGAAGAAAAAAAAAAAAAAAGGAGGCTATTACTTGCTCTTTCCAAGTATATTATAAAATACGTGCAAGACACGTGCATATATATGCTAGCCATTATTAATGAAAAACGTGCAAGACACGTGCATATATACTAGCCATTATTAATGAAATACGTGCAAGACACGTGGGTATATACTAGCCGTTATTAGTGTAACAATGAGATTTTTCTTCGTCTACAAAAAAAATATGATCAAATATCTGCAAGTTGAAAGTACATTGTGTTTCCGTGCACAGAAAGATTGATCGGGGTCAAACACTCAATAACAGAAGAGATCTTGGTTTATAACTTCAGCACACATGCTCAATTACCATTACCAGCATGTCTATAATTTGAAGAAAAAAAACATGTCTATGATATTTGCTCACGTACGATAAGTATTTTCAAGTAATTGTTTTCTTTTAGTACACCTAATAAAAGTGATTATTTTATTTATTTTTATGTATGAAAATTGTTTAATTGTTTGAGGATGAGTTGGAAATCAAACTGAAATTAGTTGTAACCAAAATAGAATCAAATCGATCAATTCGATTTATTCGGTTGGACTATTTTTATTACTTAACAGATTGAAATTGTAGTTAAATTATATTAAAAAAATTATACATACTAAAATTGGACTTTAAAACGGATACATAAAAATATTATTTTCAAAATATACACATTTTAATTATAAAATATACATAAAATTGATGTATTTACATAATTAAGTAAGCCTTATTCAGTTTTTGGTTTGGAACGAAACCGAATTCCAAAACCGAAACTGAATAATTTTTTTTAGTATTTTCAAAATCAATATCGAACAATTTTATTTTTCAAACCGAACCAATTCTCTTATTCGATTTGATTCTCGATCCAAAATCGAATAAATGATGTGGGACTGTACACTTTTTTTTGTGCAAATTACACTTCACATTCATAGCGCACTCACCCTACCTCTTTCATCATCTCAATAGATTTGTGCATAAATATTAGGGTTAGGGTTCTGCAATATTGTAACTCCACATGGACCAACCACTTACAAAATACAAAAAATTAATGGTAGTTGACGGAACCATTTAAAGAAAAATAAAAATTGTAGTAAAAATATGTTGCAAAGTAAAAATTATTGTGCCCATCATCATAAAGTTGCTGCTGCTCCAATTTAATACTTCCTGCTCATAAAATGTAGGTGACAAAAGTATATAAACCACAAATGGAATGGGTCCTTAGAAGAAGAACATAAAATATAGTGCAGCATTCATGCACCATAGAAAAAAAGAGAGCATTATTAGTTTCTCATAACCTATCAGTACGCTCATGTCATACTGTCATACATATAAAGCTATCACTAGATGATGTCTTCACCAATGAGTCCCAAATTCGTATCCATTCGCCCGCTCCCTCCATCGATCAAAGCATACGAAACCAAAACTGAAAGAAGAGAGTTTGCTCATCAATGTTGCTTCTTGTCGACAAATGGGCCTCGAGGGATCTTCTGTAGGACCTTTGCATCCAGAACCTTGTAATGTTTGTTAATCTGAACCATCGCCTTCTCAGCAACAGTGTCGACATGATCTTCATACTTCTCGTAAAGAACAGGCAGAGTGTACATAGCCACAAATACTATATGACAACAGAAAAGAAGTGTTAGAGCCTAAGTTCATAGATGCAATTTAAATGTGAGGAACCATGAATCTATAATCTACAGGATTAATGGATTGCATTATCTAATTCCTATAAACACAAGGTTTTGTTCAGACATTTATAGAACTAGTCCACTCCTTTGAAAGGTGCATTCCCACTAAGGATTCGATTCATTTGTTTTATCTCCGTCTTACAGTCGCAACCACCAACTGAAGATATTCTGATAAATCGCCCAATATACTGAACTCCAATGCTAAATCGGAGGGAGATAAAGGCTTCATATGCTCAGATACAACTTAAGAAAATTAAGTATCCTAATAAGTTTTTTTGTTAAAAGCTGTCATCCTTCTTCCTACAAGATCTCTCTAGCACAATAGGGGAAAGATGTCTATTCACAAGTAAAATACTTGATGTAGAGAAACTATCCTTTCACAGACAACATGGATAAGCAGAAGAAAGTAATTTCTCTGTTAACTTGAATTGAGCAAAATCAAGATTATTGCAGATACAACATAAATATTGAAGTCCATGTCTGTCATCCTTCTTACCACAGATCTCGCTAGTACAACAGCGGCAAAGATGTCTATTCACTACTAAAATAGTTGATGCAGAAAAAACTATCGTTTCACAGAACACGGGCAGAAGAAACTAAATTTCTTTTGTAACTTGAATTGAGCAAAATTAAGATTATGGCAGTCTAAATTTCTGCTTCACCTAGCTTAATGCATAGGATGTACTATCCTCCAGTAATTGGTAACGACACCAAACTAGACTCGAACATAAAAAGTGTTGCCTGTTGAGCCTTATTATCCAAAAAATAAATTCAGAATATTAGTTAAAACAGAGTCAGAAAAGGGTAAGGAAGAACTAACCAATGTAGCAAAGTGTCAAGAAACTGAACCAACTGCCAATCACAGAAACAACCCACAAGCCCCCAATTGTCTGCATATCATGTTTAAGTGAGATGCTAATCACAAGTAAAATTGAAGTGAAAGCATTTAGATTTTACCATCATAAATGTCTTCAAATCATTTCCTGAAGCAATATAACGGAAGGTTATAAAGGCTTCATTGATTTCATGTCTAACCGAATGGGCTACAGTTAGAAACAGATCCTCGGGCAAGATAACCTCTGGAAAGCTTGGAGGTGACCTATTTCATAATTTTTGCAAAAATTAACAAGTCGTTATAAACAGAAGTAATATGCACTTCATCCCAACAAAAAAAAAGTCACTCCATAAATTACTATCCTATCTGCAGCTGTTTGTGAATGGTGGTTAGCTAATAAAAGTATAATATACTAGTCAAGTACTGTGTTCCAGTGCAGTACCAGACAGGGGTAGTTAATTAGCCCCCCAAAACAAGATATACAGTAAATGTAGAGAGGAAATAAGGATTGTAACATCTTTAAGAAACCAAACTCTTCACAGATAGTAGCACGTTCTAAAACCTACGTCACTTGGCTATAGTCTATGTAGTTATAATCATTGGTCAGCCTGCACAATGCACGAAGTTTTTGGTGAATTTAGAGATCTTCAGGATGATATAGAAATTATACTTGTACTCTCAATTACCATATACAAGATTTATCTTCTCGAAACTAGGTATTAAGAAAAGCTATATAAGGAGTGAAGCATAAGAGAGCAACACATACAAGTAAGAAAGAGTACTCCCAATAAAAGACTCCAAAAACAAGGTATATAAGGGTGCTAGGTTCACAAGAAAAGCCAATTCGCAAAACAAAGTACACAAGATAGAAAGAGAGTCATCCTTTCTTACCTATTAACAAATGATGCTGCATTGGACCAGATAAATAAGACAGCCAGCATAAGTATAAGAGCGTTACATATAAAACTGAGCAAGTGATAGCCCATCCACTCAAAGAGAAGCCAGATCACAGTCACACCTGCAACTATGCTGCCCGACATCTGCTTGTTTCTCCACAATATTATATCAGCAGCTGCAAGTACGATAAATTGTCATGTACACAGCATATCAAGTGTATAACTAATCCTTTGAAGCAAGATTATGGGAAGATGGCACGTCCCTAGGGGTTAACTTCTACTTGAGAACAAGACTCATTAACTACAAATGCTACCATCATACATTTTGATATTGTAATATATTCAAAAGGGACCGAAACTACAAATTACTTAAAACCTATGCTTCATGGCTACCAGAAATATCAAGTAGTTAAGAACCTCCCTTCGAAAGTGCAGCTATCAAAACTTCCCAAAATCCTAGTGATGCATAGATTCCTAGGTATATAATGTGAAATCGTACAGAAAACACAATTTGCAAGTTTTAAAAGATAATAGATGTGACATCATGAGGATCAGGATACACAAGTATCTATATAGTAGGTAATTACCGGTAACCCCTCGAGGCTTGCCTTGTACAAATTGGTAATCCCCAAGATCTTGTCAGTAAAGAACCTTCAGTGATGTGTGTGTGCGGGAGGAGACATAAAACAATTGTTCCTCTATCCATAAAGGTTTGATCAGTCAAGCCCAAGATGGGCGTCATCTATAATCAAATTAGCTGGTTGTTAATCACGTCCGCACGATAAAGCTCATTGCATCATCCGTTATTAGGACACTTGGATGAAATGGAGTCAGTTATTAGGTGTGCAATGGAATTGTGCCATCAATCAGAACACATATCCAATCTAATCAATTTAGGCTTATAGAAGAATATCGTATTTGTAGTTCTATTTTGGGATTTGTAAGTTATTTGCTTCTACTAGCCTTGGTCAAAGATTATGTTTATAATTATAGATTGAGCCACATTAGCTGGATGTTAATAACGCCAGCACGATAAAGCTCATTGCATCATCTGTTATTAGGACACTAGGATGCAATGGAATCGGTTATTAGGGGTGCAATGAAATTGTGCCATCAATCAGAACCCATATCCAATCCAATCAATTTAGGCTTATAGAATAATATTGTATTTTAGTTCTATTTTGGGATTTGCAAGTTATTTGCTTCTACTAGACTTGGTCAAAGATTATGTTTATATTATAGATTGAGTCAAGAGTCCTCCACTTTTTCATATTGAGTTTCTCTTCTTGAGTCTATAAGTCTATATTTGTATTCATAATTGGTAATTACAATTTTTTCATATTTGAATTTTTGAGTTATTAAAGGCTAATTTACTTTTTAAATACCTTAAACTTTCACCTTTTTCCAGATTGCTATCATAAAGTGTTTTTCTTAGAAGTTCCATACTCCTTTTTCCAGTTTGCTACCCTAAATCTGTAACCAAAAAAAAGTAAATATCATTTTGAGCTCCACTTATAAATAATAATAATAATAATAATTTAAAATTTCTAGGCAAGTCCTTACTTGATATTTTGTCCAATATTTGACTTTTACAGAAAATCCCTATTACCGTTTAATCCGAATTTCCTTACATAAAAATCCTTAAACTTTTTTCCTTTTCCCTAATTGCAATTAATATTTTTGTTTCTCAATCAATCATCTCTTTTTCTCTTCTTGGATCCGACAAAGGAGGCACAACGGAGTAGGACACTGTACAGAAGAGACAAGTGTATGGAGGCGGCACATAGCCAAGCCCCATGTGAAACCCAAAGATTGTCTCACATCGGCTACAAGACGAGAGTTTGATGTTTTATATATGAGTGCTTCGGTCTTATGTGTGCATCCAACTTAATCATTTTGGCAAGTTGGGCCAAGTGATGTGCACATTTAGACCATGCACAAGTCATGTCCTAGAGGACCCATAGGTCAACGCATGACTACTGGTACAAACCGTGGATTATGTTCTACTTGGACGATACTATGCCCTTCACAAGGGATACAAAAATGAGGACACTGTCTCTAGTAGGAGAGTTTGTGAAATTCCAAGATTTAGTCCCACATCGATCATGAGACAGGAGTTTGATTGGTTTACATTTAAGCCATTGGATCTTATATGTACATTCGGATTAACCATTTTGACAAATTAAGCCAAGTGATATACACATGTGGTCCATACACGAGTTATGTCATGGCGGACCCATGTGTTGGGGTGTGACATCCCAACACGTGTGAATGGTCGTGTTATGCCCAAAAGCCCACTTAGTTATGAAGACATTGGCTCAAAGATTAAAAATGATTCATCATTAATAACAAGTTACCATGTGATTCATTGTGTTTGACAACTGGTCAAAGTGTACTATTGATTACAACGTATGATTATTTAACAACACATTTGAAGAAACTAAGGACATACTAGTAAAGTATTTGATACAATAGCCAATATCATAGGCTATGTAACATGAGATATTAAATCAAGTTGTTAGATGCTCATTAAGGAACGGATTAGCTGATCAGACTCACCCTAGAATCCTATATAGAGCTTTACATTTGCTACATAACAATTCTAGTATTTATGTAGTGTAGGAGTTTTTTAGACTTTAGGCACCATAATTGTCTTGTACACTTGACTTTATATTTTAATACCATTTGATTAGTTCCCTAAACGAGATTATGAATAGATGAATATTGGAAAAGATTATCGGTTTATAGAGGCTGTTGAGTTGCATAGTATAGGACATGTGTGGCTCTTGTAACGAGAGTAGAATATCTTCTAGTAGTTTCACTAAATCATTGAGATAAAATTCTCGGTTTAGACAAAATAAAAGGATTAGAAAGTATTTCCTAGATTTCAAAAAAGATAATTTAATGGGTTTTGACTGAATGTTTGATCTTTGAGTTTGGCATTACTATACTCAATATAGAGCAAATCAATATATGGGTTAACAAGAGTAACAAGTTAAAGGAGAATTACAAATAGCCTTTCAGGTTCTCTTACTCTTTGTTCAAGTCAATTGATGAGTTAATTATATGATACTAGCATAACTCATGACTTGCATACGACTCAAATTTGTTTAATAGGAGTAGCTAATGAAATTTATAAGTGGGTAATTGGAGAGAGACGTGGCTTAGTTTGATACTATTACAAAGTTCATAGCAATTAGAGCATTCACAAGTACTTAATTAAACATATGTGACATATTGCAATTACCCTAGTAGGAAATAATTATGAACTAGCAAGCATATTATCATAATTATTCTATATAACTCCTTACTTAATTACAAGATTGACGAATCCTTATAAATATGATACCTTCTTTATGAAAAGTTACCAACTATTCTAGCCTTCTAGGTTTTCCCAGGTAAAGAATTCTAGAGGAGGCAATGGAGAATTAGAAGCTCCATTACTGAAACCTATCGTGAGGTGTTTATGGATTCTAAGATAGGTCTAATATAATCATAGGTAAAATCTTACCACCTGCATGTTCTTCATTGAACTATTGATTGTCAGCACGCATGATCTTGGTACTCATGACACATTATTTTGTTTTCATTGAGTTCTGATCTGTGCATAAACTTTCAGCAAGTGTTGCCAAGCTCTTGACTGTGATCAAAGAGAGGTCAGTTTACGAAGGCAATGGAAAAGGACGATGATGGTGGTGGAAGAAATAAGAGAGATGATAATGATGACAGTAATAAAAGAAATTTTGCACTATTTACAACAACTCCACTCTTTATTTCGCTGCTATTGGTGACTCCTGCTGCTTGGAAGAAGGATATGGACAAAATGAGAATCTTTTAGTCCGGGAAAGGGTCCAAGATTAGTCCTGTGCGAAGCATGTGACTGTAAACTAAGGTTAACATAGGGTAGTAAGTGCATGTGTCCAAAAGTTTATGGTATTGATCTGCTAACAAAAATAGTTCATGGAAGGAGGCTACAAAATGGTGAAGAATAAGATGAAGGTATTTAACAACATATTAGCCTATTATACATAAAAAGAAACTATTTTGTGTATGGTATGTTAGTTATTCCCTACGATTCATTTCTCCCCAAATTAGGGGAAGCCAAGATCCCTTGTCTTCCTCTATCTTCCATGCATGAGTTTTGAATCTCAACATGGATCAGATTGGATGTTCTAACACATTATTTCACACACCAGGTTGGTTTAGTACCATGAAATTATTTGATTTCAGGCTTTTAGGCTTTTAGCAAATAAGTTAAATTCACATACTACTAGCTTCACATCAACACTAATGTAACTTATTTTTGGCACAAAGTTTCTCTAGATCCATAATACATAAGCCTACAAAATGCTACTAGACATTTGACAACCAAACCAATTAGCAAATGTACAAAATAATAGGAGGTTAAGGTCATCTTTGAAAGTTAAAAAATTATTTTTAAATAATAGTAACTTTCTGTTAGGCTAATCGAAGTAAGAAATACAAACAACAGTACTCAATTATTAATGATTTTGCATCGGATCTCATTTAGATCCACACTAGATTCAATTGCTCTAGGATCGACTAAATCAGGTCAGTTCCAGATCATGTCAAATGGTAGATGAGATCTATAGTAGATTAGACCAATAAACTTGCAACCCTGTCCGTTCTAAAGAATATAAACCACCAAACAAAAATATGAAAAAACTTAGCAAAATTGTTGTTGCAACATATTTTCCAAGTTATATAAACCGATAACCACTCGAAGTATATAAATCAGAAGAATAACATGAATTAATGAATCATACACAATGTTGCACAGGCACAGATTCAACACGACGACACAGATTCCGCACATATCTTGGTGTGTCCTAGTGTATTTTGGATTGGCTGTTGTGTGTCCAATACATGTATCTTACACGACACGGACACAACATGGATTTTTGGGTGCACGTATACGTAACACGCCACACCCTGTTACTCAAGAATCATGTAGATTTCTCACCTTAAAGTGACAACATAAAAAACTACATATATTTTAAAATAGAAAAGCTGAATAAACAATTTGATGGCACCCCCATGTGAGAAACAAGATGTATTAGAAAACCCTTCATTTTTTTATCCAAGCATTTCAATCTCGAAATGACTTTCGTAAGCTCGATTCTCATTTTCAACAATGACAACAATTAATCTCGACCATTTTTCTTAATTTTCCAAGCAAGAAACATCATTTGTATATAGTAACACTAACTTTTTTAATGCATATCTCATTTTTAAGACAAGCATCTCAATCTCTACCATTACTACGTGTTGGGAACACGGTGTGACCCAAACCGGAGTTGGCCCATGAGGTGTGAAATAGTTTGCAGTATCGGCCGATACCAATCCGATACAGCCGATACCGATACGGTTTGGCATGTTCGATCCGATACCGACAGATACCCGATACTGAACGATATCGACATTGGGGTTTCTTTTTCGGTCAATTCGACAAAGAAAATTGGATGAAGAAGAACAATCAACAAGGGTGTAAAAGCATAGTAAGGTTGTAAACACATGTAAAAGAAGAAAACTTATCTAACACATGTAAATCAATCGGCAATGGTGCTACTATTTCATTTAACTTCAAAGCTGCTAAAAAAACAACACTTAAAAAACTTAAAATTTGGCCTAAAAGTATAAATATATTTTCAAAAATGTTAATAGTTTGTTAATAATTATTTGCTTTCTGATACTATAAAATCCTATACTCCTATCCGAAACTGCCGATACTGCCGATCCCGATACTCATAAGAATGGTCCGATACATATTCCGATACTGCGAACCTTTGGGCCCCATATGCTTTAAAAGGGAATTTCCATGTAAGGCCTGAACCATTCCCAATTATCTACAACCTCGTGATCCCACCTCCTACCCTACGTGGCACTAAATTACCAACTCCAATTGTCACCTCCTTTCGTGGGCTCAACCGGAAACGAGATACAATCCAACACTACGAAACGGTCTTAAAAAATGTGCAACAATCTCTACAAAAAATTCATGCCGAAAAAGAAAAGAAAAGAAAAAGAAAAAGGGATGATTACATTTCCCGCCACCGAGCACATTGTGCACGGACTCCCTCCTCCCGAACAGGCGCTTCTTCCTGGAGCCGCGGGCGGAGGGACGCTCGCCCTCCGAGTCCGAAGAAGAAGAGGAGGAGGAGCCTTTGTACTCGTGGATCTTCTCCGTGATCCTCTCCGCCATTGACTTGTGATCCACCTCCGCCATCATCTTCTGACCTAACGAAAACGAATCAAAAAAAAAAAACTATGGAAAATATAGAGAAACGAATGATTCCTTAACTAAACAAATTTAAAATAAAATCAATGGCGGAAGAGAGAGAGAGAGAGAAATTGTTCTTACTTCAAATTAGGGTTTGAAAAAAATCTCGAGGTGTCTTTGTTTATTTATTTATTTCTTGCTCTCTTTCTCTATTTCTTCTTCTTCTTCTTCTTCTTCTTCTTCTTCGGTTCTGCTGATTGAAATGGAAACGTCTGGGGACTTGGAAACGGAGACGAGGAAATGGCGGAAACTCCATTAAACAGTCCCCCCTGCCTGCAAAATCGGACGGCTGATATTCCGGCGTGTATCTCGATCTAACGGCCTCGTCCACCCGTAACGCTCCGTGACACGTGGCGGGGACGGGCTTAACTGACGGAACCGCAGGAAAACTTCTTTCAAATTTTTCTGCACGAACAGGATGCAAATAGAATAATTATCAATTTCGTGTTCCAAATCATAAAATTAAATATTTTTTTGTATATCATGTTTAGAATTTAATTGGATTTTGGGTACTGAATTTATTCGTTTTAGATTTTGGATACTCGAATGTTTTAGTGACACATTTTAATGACAAACACTTGTCATTAAAAGACTAATTTTGTCACTAAAAGTCCAATTTTGTTATTAAAATGTGTACCCAAAGTCTAAAACAGACAAATCGAGTACCCAAAGTCTAATTAGATCTAAACCTGGTACTTTTATACAAAATAATCCTAAAACTAAACCTCTAATACAGAATAAAAATGGAGATATAAAAATGATGATTCACATTTTTAGATGTAAAATTTGATAGGGGGTGAGCATTTTTCGATTTTGGATCGAAAATTGGACTGAACCGAACTGAATCGAATAAGAGATTCGGTTCGGTTTTGATTTTGAAAATACTAAAAAAAATATTATCGGTTTTGGATTTCGATTTCGGTCCAAAATCAAAAATCGAATAAGACTTTACAATTATACAAATACCAACAATTCATGCATATTTTATAATTAAAAAACGTGAATATTTTGAAAACAACAATTCTATGTATGTATTTTGAAGTCCAACTTCAATTATTCATTAACTAGTCCAACTTTAAAATATAACAAATGTTTTTATAAAAATTATAATTTTTAATATAATGTAACTACGATTCCAACTTTGGAACCAACCATTAAACAATAGAAATGAAAACTGAAGGGGGGCTGGGCGGCATTCCTAAAGGGGAGTTTGGCAGCCCAAAGTAAAATTGGGACTGTCATTAGTAAAAGTTTTACAAGCTGGGATGTCCTGTAGTAAGGGATAGCCTCAAGTAAATTTTAGAGTGCATTTAGAATTAGTCCAAATAAAGTATAAATATTGTAGCACTAACTAAATGAGTATTTTTTTAGGAATTTTTTGACTTGTCCCCCACTTTGTTTGTCCGAATTAAGGGTGCACCCCACTGTTTTGCATTAATGTACATCACCACCCACATTTGACGGATTTCGTCAAAAATTAACGGTCAAACGTTTTAACGAAAATTTTTGGACCAAAATGTCCCTCCTATTTTCTTCTTCCTCTTTCCTCCCTCCCTCCCCCCCCCCCCCCCCTCCCGGCCACCGCCCCCGCTCCCCCCCCGCCTCCGCTGCTTGTCGATGCTGCTGCTGCCGCCACCGCTGCTGCCGTCGTTGCTGCTACAGGGAGGGGAGGGGGGAGCGGAGGGGGGGGGGCGGTGGTGGAGGGGGGAGCGGAGGGGGGGAGAGGGAGGGGGCGGTGGCGGAGGGGGGGAGCGGAGGCGGGGAGGGGGGAGGGGGGAGCGATGGCGGTGGCCGCGGGGAGGGGGTTAGAGGAAAGAGGGAGGAAGAAGACAAGGGCATTTTGGTCCCAAAAAATATTTTTGACGGAATCCGTCCAATGTGGGAGGTGATGTACATTAATACAAAACAGTGGGTGCACCCTTAATTCGGACAAAAAAGTGGGAGACAAATCAAAATTTTTTTTTTATTATTACTCATACACCCACCTTTACTATACTAAAGGGTTCAAAGGCTGGAACCCTCCTTTCTGACACACCCACTTACTCTAAATGGAACCGATGCACCCCCCCCCCCCCCCCCCCCCCCCCCCCCAACCCTCCTTTTCGACCCAACCGGATACTTGTGCTTCTACTGGAGCAATGCTACATCGACGAGTATTTAGGTGACTTATGTTTGAGATGTCCGACATTACGCACATGACTTTGTGCATATTCCATTGCATACCTTTTGGGCCCACTATTTCCAACTTCCATCCTCTTTTTGTAAATGGAATAAATAATACGCCCTCGTGGCTCGTTTTATTGACCTTACCTTTTGGGTCCACTGCCCCAAACACCATTTTTTATAAATGAAATGAATGACATCGGTTGGACGGCATCGACTGTCGTAGGCGTCGTGAAGATGTCGGGGACGCCTTCGACGTCGTGGGCGAAGCGAGGCGTTGAGTTGCCGGCGTAGAAAAATATCGGCCGTCCCGTGAGGCTCTGAAGCGCACGGAGTACCGAGGCGTGCGTGTCGATGATGAAAAAGTCAGTGCGGACAAGATCTGCACGAAGAGTCTGAAACGACATGACGACCGGCTAAAAATCGTGTGCGGGAAGACACACGATTTAACTAAGCTCGCACGTGCTGGATTAAAAATAAAAAAATGAATGATACGTCATTGTGGTTTGATCCATTGATATTTTGCCGGGTTAATTAGTTGTACCCCCCTATGATTTGTACGTATTTTGGTAACTGTCCCTGTTGTTTTAAAAATAAAGAACACCCCCTTGATTTATAAAGTTAATTAGTTGTACCCCCCTGGTGCATAGAAGAAAATGAGTGAAAAATTATGCAGCCAGGGGGGTGTTCTTTATTTTTGAAACAATGGGGACAATTACCAAAATATGTACAAACCATATGGGGGTACAACTAATTAACCCATACGCCACCCAACTATGGTCTTATGTATTTCTTCAGTAATCACAAGGATCACTCGAGTCAGACACTTAAATACAAAAGTTTAACATTTTATATTATTATTCTGTTCTCCATGGGTGCAATATTTTTTTGAATTTCTCTTAGTAGCTGATTCAACTACAATATTCTTCATTCAATAATCAAATTCGTTTCATTGATTTTTTACTGATATTTGCACTGCTGCTCTTTAAAACTCTGCAACAGGTTACAGAATACGAAATCTACAGTGATTAGATAGATTTATCAGCATTGGCTCGTTTGCTGCTATTTTCAATCTGTCAGAATTTTTCTACAGTTCTGTATCCGTTGTATAGTGGGAGCTTGCAATATGATCGCCCATCCTCGCACCGAACGGAGGTCTCACCCACCGAACGTTCAAACGGCCCGGTCCATGGATTTTTTTTTTAAAGGAAACACGCTAGCGCGGAAATGAAGCAAGCAGTGCAAGCTCCGTGGGAAGAGTTATTAACCACCCCCCCCCCCCCCCCCCCCCCCCCCCCCAAGGCCGTAGGGCTACACGAAGAAGCTAAAACACAAATAATCTTACTATAACAAGGGTAAATAACATGACAAAAAAAAAACCTCCCTAGATTGACCATTTTCGCAAAAAAAGACTCAATGTTCTTAAATTTTTCACTATTTATTTTGGCAAATGTTAAAGGCCACCCCTTTTTTTACTAAGGACAACCATGTCTTTGTTTTTTTTTTTACTAAGAGCAACCTAAAGTTCACAAGTTTACTATGGACCACCAAGAGGACTTTGGAGGAGGACTGCTTCGGGGAGGAGCTCGGCGACCGACGGGCTCGTGCTCGTGCGGAGGAACTGCTTCGAAAAACGCGGCTTCAAATCGCTCCTCGGCTCGATGTCCCCGAACTCGAAGAAGAAACGGGGAGAGGGAGAGGAAGGAGAAGAAGAGGAAAAGAGGGACGAATCGTGCTCGAACTGCTTGCGTTTCGCGGTTTGCTGATCGCTCTTCTTGAAAAATTTCGCCCAGGGATTCCCGACGCCGTTCAAATCCGTCAAGAAATGCTTTGGATCGGACGCAAAACCTAAGCAGAAGCACAAGTTGAAGAAATCGAGTGGAATGAATGGAGAAATCTCGTCGTTGGAGTTGCTTCTGTGCTTGGCTCTGGATAACCTGGTTCATAATCTTCAGATGTTCGATCACATGAAGATAGTTTCGGGAATGATTAAGGGAAGGAAGGCCGACGTCAATGGCCTTCTAGCGAATATCAAGTTCGCGAGGGTGGGAGGTGCGCCGACGAGTTTGGTCGATGCTGCCGCCGCCGGTGGCACTGTTAATGATCACGTGGAGACTCGCATAACGACTAAGGATAAGAGTGTAGATAGGGTTGAAGCTGAGGCCGAAACGGCTCAGAAAACCTCCACTCGCACGACGACTAAAGATAACTGCTTCGGCGGACTACAGGCCTTGCCTGCAGTCCTATCTTCACTTTGGAATGCAGGCAAGCCCTGTAGTCACTCTAGGTAAAAAAAAAAAAAATGTCAATCGAGGACTGCAGGCAAGCCCTGCAGTCCTAGATTGACAGGAGCAGGGTGACCCTTAGTGTTTTCAAAATGGCAAACTTGTAATTTTTTTTAAAGTTTTAAGTTGGTGGCCGCCCTTAGTAAAAAGGGGGTGGCCTTTAACATTTGCCTTTATTTTTTGTTACAAAAAATCCCCAAATGACAATTTTGTCCCTCCCCCCCTCTCCTTCCTCGACCGTTGGGGGAGGGGCTGGGTGGCCGGCGGCCCCACGGGGAGGGCTGTGTGGGGCCGGGGAGAGGGCGGGGGAGGACAGTGGGGGGCCGGCGAGTGCGAGGGAGGGCCGTGCGGGGCCGGCGAGGTCGAGGGGGAGGCTTGCGGGGGACGGACGGGGCTGGGGGGTCGCCGCCGCCACCGGGGGTAAGAGGGGACCCCTCCCCCCCTCCTTCCTCGGCCGTTGGGGGAGGGGCTGGGTGGCCGGCGGCCCCATGGGGAGGGCTGTGTGGGGTCGGGGCGAGGGAGGGGGAGGACAGCGGGAGACCGGCGAGTGCGGGACAGGGCCGTGCGGGGCCGACGAGGTCGGAGGGGAGGCTCGCGGGGGACGGGCGAGGGGGGGGGGGGGGGTGGCGCCGGCAGGGGGAGGACAGGGGGGTCGGGCGGGAGGAGGGCCGGGGGGGGGGGGGGGGGGGGGTGCAGGGCCGAAGGAGGGAGGGCAGGGGGGTCGGGTGGAGCTGGGGTCGCCGCCGCCACCGAGGGGAAGAGGAGGACAGGGACATTTTCGAAATTAAATTTTTTAATTTTGACTGGAAGGACCTTAGTGAGCGGATTTGTAATCTAAGGAGGGACGAATTGCTAAAAATAACTAATAGGTCTTAATTTGCAAAAATCCGATATCTAACGAGATTTTTTTTGTCATTTACCTCTATATATAACAATAACAAGGCACAAATTAACCAAACAAACACAACATAACACAACCTACTCTACGGAACATATATAAATAACTTTATTAAATCAACGAGAGATAACTTTGCACAGATGACACACAAAATATGGTAAATACAAAACCCCCTCTTACGAGATTTACAAGAGAGCTCATTCTTCTATCTAGAATCTCTTATTGGCTTGCAAGAACTCTCTCTTAATCTCTCTTAACAAAGCCTTCTTAAACTTCTAGCCCACAAAAGCTATAGAATATGGAGAAACCCTTAAATATAATCTCCTACAAAATCAGGAGCAATCTTTACTGTCAAAATAAACATTCTTAGATCTGAACCGTTCCCAAATCCAACCTAAACACAGAACACCAGTTTAGTAAACCTTCCAAATTCATCTGGAACACAAGGTTAAGTGATTAGATCCCTAAAGCTTTTTGGAACTAATTCGCCATACATACTGCCGGTATGGCCCCAATAAGCCGATCTAATACTCTTGTTATTTTTTGAACCCCTATCAATGATTCAACTCCTGCCAAGACGACGTCCATCGCACTCCGTAGTTAAATAGTTTCAAAAAGCAGAGTATTATGGGTTCATGAACAAGAAAAATGAGCATAGAAATAAAATTTGATAACTATAATTGGTAGCACTGATGGTTTCATAATACACAATCCTGCTGCAGAAAATGTCCTTACTCGAGCATTTTCGATACTACGGATATTCTTACACCTACAGAACTCTGTACAGATCATTCTTTTTAAATACAGAAAAAGCACCTTCGAGGCTGCCCAACAAGTCGAGGATAAATTCCCTTTGCGATCCTTTGAAGTGGTCAAGGATTTGTAATAACGACACCTGTTAGAATACATGTCGAACCAATCAAACAAATGTATACTTTTCTTTTTTTCCAAATATGACTGGGGCTAGTTTGATTCCCATTTGGAATTTGGGCATTTACCGTTTCTGCAGGCAATTTGGCCAAAACGGCAAAAGGGAACTCGTTTCGTTCCCACATTTACCATCTTCACCACACAAAATTGGTCAAAAAGCTCGTGAGAGCACCGTCACCATTTTGATGTTTGCCATTAGAAATGGAAACAAACTAGCCTTAGAAGGGAGAGGAAAACTAGGCTTACCCCATCGTTGTTCACAATCCAATCCATGAGAGAACTTTCAGTTGCTTCTAATAATACATTGCAGCGATTTTCCTCTTCTTCACTGGTTTTGTGAAGTTTCTTTGGAGAACTCTCGTAAGGCAATGGTTCATCACTGCAGCGCTGCTTTCTTGTAACAGCTTCACAGCTGGATGGCGAGACTGGCATGGTTGATAGATCGTCAGCACTTTCTACGGAATGAGAGACGGCTCTATTTTTGATGAATGATCCCCACATACCAGACACTTTTCCGGTTTGGTCTACTTTAGTGCGTGCAGGCGATTCTACTATCTCGACCTGCGCACCATCAGATGAGTCCATGCGACATATGTCTTCTGCTGATAGGTTAAGTTCTTCCGTACATAAGAAAGTCTTGATGTGTTCATAACTAACCTGTAAGGTACACACATGTCAGTGATAGGTACATAAACACCATGCAATTATAGAGCAGGACGAGTAATGATGAGCAAGTCCAAATGGAACCATACAAATAAGACTAAATGTGCATAATATAGTTTTGTAGATTTAAAATCCATAAATTGTATGAAACTTCCTATAGCATTTACTCTAAATTGAAGTACCTGCTCACACCCCAGGGCCAACCTAAACTGAGATGATTCCAACTCAAGAGAAGGTTGTTTGGCTTGCTTGGAAATTTTCCAACTATGGTTGACAGTTTGAGGTCAATTTCCTAATGATTAGTAGGGGTGTACATCAGGTCTATTCGATTTTACCGAACCATAGTTTTGCAAAACTAAACCGTACAGCATAATCTCAAAACCGCATTAATATTCAATTAGATCGGACTTAACCGCCAACCACTTAGCATTCAAAAAGAACAAAAAAGTACAAAAAGTTGAGTAATGAATACTAATAAAGAGCCATGCTTACTTGAGGAAGACTCATGAGAGTGGGGATTGGAGAGGGTGTTGTGGGTATGACAGATTTAAGTGTCGGAGTTGCGTTATGGTTAGATAGTAGGTATATGGGCGGTGACCTAGTTGTATTATTGTGTGGTTCGAATCAAACCATCTCCCTAGAACCACAAAACGAACTTTTTTACATATAAAACCGCAGACCCAACAGCCTTCCCAAACCGAATAGTCAATTTTGGTTTTGTTAAATTTGGTTTCCAGTTTTTAACCATCTATCGATCATCTCTTGGCAGATCTTGAGACGAGTTTTATGAGCCAAACTATGAGTAACTAGGGCATATATATAATATAAAAAGTACTTTCGTAATATAACTTGTATATGCCAGAATATCCATGTGGAATATTATACGCAAAACTAACTAAAGAACAAACTAGACAAAATTGAGAGAGAATATTTCAATTTAAAGTTGTGTCAGACTAACTGGAAGAGTTGAAATGAAAAGAAAGTCCTGTTATATCATTGTCATATTTTTCAAGTATGGTGAATTGGGAAAATTGCAAACAAAATGCTGCAATTGAAACATCAAATTGAATTTTTATTGCTCGTTGAAATCATTAGAATAATTTTTCTAAATAATAGTAGTCCAATCTTAATGCTTCATAAGCTATCTTTGGAAATATTTCTCCCAAGAAAAAAAATATAATATTTTTAAAGCGGACCAATGTTTCTAGGTTTTTAAAATCCTAGGAAGGACATGACAGAGACACAAATCTACATAGAACTTTCTATTGAAGTAGTCCACCTTTAAAATCTTGGTGTGTAAATGTTGGTGGTTATGTGTGGGTGCTTGGATGGTGGTGGTGTTGGGGGGTGGGTGAGAGGATTATTTTGACCTGGAAGTTGTGTCGGCAACTAGAAGAGTTAAAATGAGAAGAAATAGTCTTATCATATATCATTGACATTTTTCAAGTCTGGTTGATTAGGAACATGGCAAGCAAAATGCTACAACTGAAATTTCAGATTTAATTTCTATTGCTCATTGAAATAATTCAAATAGTATTTCTTAATAATAGTAGAATTTTCACTAATCCTAAATGTATTATAAGCATTCTTCGGATAATATTTCTCCATGTAAATATATATATATATATTGTTTTTGACGCAGACCAATGTTTTGGCATGCCAAAGACACCGGTTTTTTAAAATCTTCGTGGGTGGTGTGTGGAGGGTTTGATGCGGGTCTCTACTAAGATCTACTATTGTGCTCATCACTAACGATGAATGATAAGTTCACAACTCAAATGAACCATATATATAGGAGGGATCCACATCCCCCCATTTTTGCATCCCCATGATAACACCCGTTGGATCTTATTCTTCCACCGAGATTCAAACACGGCCCACTCGGATATTATGTCTCCACACTCTAACCACTTGAGACACTAAGTCTCGACTATATATATATATATATATCCTTTTTGTGAGGTAAAAAAGTTGTTTCTTTCCACGTCTTTGGGAATTTATGCAAGTACTTGTCTACACATGAATGAGATATTTATAAAATTGTGTGGTTGTACGCATGTGCGCATATGAGACCCTTGTCAGCCTATGCACAGGGATATGAAGCTCGATATCAAGCTAAAGGGGCAGTGCTGTCACAAGATCATAGAGGTGGGAGGGGAAGCGGGAGTCCGGTCTTGGATGGGTTTGATTCCTGCTATGGGTCAAGTGGTGCTGGTCGGTTAATGCAGAAAGGATAGAGGAGAAGAGAACAGTTTAAAGTTGGCACCAACTACAATAGCATTGTAATGTTTTTAGTTGTTAATGATTATTTCTTTTCCATTTCCCAGTATAGTAATCAAAGACGCGCCCGAAGATCCAGCCTCTGCGCCCCAGAACATGTGAACCGCGCACCTCAGTGAGCCTCATGCCCAGTTTAGGCACAACCCATGCGTATAATGCTTTATGTTTCCTTTTCTATGTTTTTTACTAACCAATTTTTTTCCATGTGAGTAGGGACCACTGTTGGATCTGATAGTTTATCTCCTGGTAATTGAAAAGCATCTGAAGATCAAAAGGGGGAAAAACTCTACTCTCTCAGAAGCTTCCCTGCTAGGTAGATAAAAATGAAAAAAAAACATGGTTTGGTCATGTCAGATAACCACTCTGGCACGTTCACTTTCAAGATCTATTAAATGGTCACATATGATTTATAAATATTATTTAAAAATAATTTAAATAAATATGTGCCTCCCCTTCATGAGGCTCGCGTCTTCGCCTTCGCCTCCTGCCTTGGTGCAGTGCGCCTTGCGCCTTTAATAACTATATTTCCTAGTAGAATTATGATTAAATATAAGAAAATCAGTATTAAAATAAAACCGTCACGATGTGTTGTCAGAGGAATTGAACACGCCGCCCGCTCCTAATTTTATCACAATTGAGAAAAGATTTTAATTTTATGGAAAATAATTCCAAAACATAATTGTAAATGATTGTGTACATGACCTAGAATGCCAATAGTGGAAGTTGGGCCCAAATGCAGTGGGCTTTAGTAATTTGTTTTCTATTTTCTTAAGAGATAGCTCTTATGGCTTCCATAAATAACGATGCATAGAAACCATCATATGTTTTTTGGAGACCTCCAGATACTCTTTGCTCAAGCAACGCATTGTCTAAGACTCTTATAAAATAATATGAAGTCCTTTGTTGATCAATGACCAAAATCCACCATTATATGTTTGTGTAGATCAATAAGTTGAGATATACATTAGTACTTTAATATATATGATTTTCTAAAAATATCCCAATGGGTGCCTGCAATGATGGATTACATGGAAATCGAAGGTTTCCATAAGTATTTCCCACACATGGCATAAGTTCCACACTGGAATGAATGCCAGCGGGCATCGCGTTCCCACAACTTGGGTAATATGATTCCTAGGACGATATTGTGAATGTAACATTGCCACTAGTGATAATCATAACTGATAATTTTCCATTGTGTCCGTCTAACTAATTAGTAACTAGATATATAAGATATAAGAAAACTAAGAAAAATCATCACCTAAGCCTTCTCCCACTAGAATGGGTCACAGCTATGGAGAAAGAGAAAAGTCCACCAAAGAATTGAGAAAGTTATCATGACCAGCGGTCAAGTTGATCTCAACTCTTAATGTTGATGCCAACCTCCTAATCAAGGTAATAATGAACATAAGGGCCTTGCTATAAAACCTAGAAGCCTTGTTGGCGAGTTGGTAGACATCTCTCTCTGGCCGTACAATCTAAACAAATGCAAGCAAGGAACGTCAAAATTCTCTAGACTGGAAAGACACTAGATGAAAAGGTACGATGATCGGGTATGATATGGGAATTCTTCTATTCATTTCTATGGCACAAGCCAAAGAGCAACAAAATCACTTGCCCGTAATAAGCCTGAAAAAAGATGAATATCATAATAAATGAATAATAACTAATATACGAAGTGCAAGAATAATAAAACAAATAAATTATAGTGTAAATTTTGTAAAATAATAAAGTGAAAAAAAATACAATATCAAGAATATTGGCTATAATGATGTTTTAATTGTAAAACTATTAAAATAGATATGAAGTTTAATATCCTTCAAAATGTATGTATTATATATAGTATGATATACAAAAAGCCCTGATTTATCATATTTTACGATGGTTTAAATTCATTTCTTATCCCATTGTTTAATTGTAATTTACAATTACCAAATATTATTTGAGAAGTAGGTGATAGAGTTTGTTGTAATTTTGTATCACACAGTAGGAGATTCTGAGTCACACACAGACATACAAAGTTATTTAGTATTAAAGATATTAGATATTATTTGAGAAGTAGGTGATAGAGTTTGTTGTAATTTTGTATCACACAGTAGGAGATTCTGAGTCACACACAGACATACAAAGTTATTTAGTATTAAAGGCATGTGCAAGCATGAATAACATGATAGAATTGCGAAGTTTAAATTTAATTCAATACTTACACTTTCTTGTAATTCCTCTTTGATTGGCTTCAAACGATCTGTTGACCCAACTTTTGCAACTGCAAGACGAATTTGTGAGGCTATTTCATCTGTTAGTCCTATCTCTTTGAAAAATCTGGCCCAATTAACTTCACAACCTTCTTTGGCAGCATCAAGGATGTATGAAATGACAGTCTGTTCTTTGATAGGAGCTGCACCAGCCGAACTCTGAAATAGGGTCAACATAAAATTCAGACATACAACATTCAAATATGAGAAATTGATAAATTTCATTCTTGACTTACAGCGATTTTCTGAAGTGAGAGTTCACAATTTTGCCACAGTGTCCATGCTTTAAACCTGGCTGGAGCAAGTTTCTTCTCAGAGACTAAGTTCACCTTTCTTGTACACACAGTCTGCTGACTCTGCTCTACAATTGCCTCTCCATCCAAGGGAAGATTCAGTTCTCGTGATACATGACCAATATTTTGAAGAAAACTATCACCATAGTTTGTCAAAAGGTGCTGCATTGATAGATAAAAGATTACAAGGGACCTGGCATAAATATAAGAAAGTACCTATGGTAATATACTTTACAATTGAAATTACATGATATAAGTCTACTATTCACTCCTTTTCAGTTTGAACATATTCAAGAGCATTTCCGATGGAGCTGTTTAGAACAGTCAAATCATATCTGGGCATGTTTTCTTCAATATCGACATTGTTATCTGTCTCAAGAACACAGTTTGAAGAATCTCTAGAAGGCCAGGGTCATGGGAAAAAAATCCTTGGGTGGCTTTCAGCACAGCCCAAATTCTAAACTGGAGTAAGGCCTGAAAGTGCCTCCATATTAGTAGTGCTATTTTTAATCTCTGATGATCACGGTAAGAAACACAACTAAAGATCTCTGGCAAAAGTTTTATAACATCTTGTGAGCATAATGTTTCCTAGGGGCCTATTTGGTTGCATGGAATTGAAATTCCATGTGGAGTTGAGATTTGTGGTATTCGTATATTTGAGAATAAGCCATTACAATTCAAATTTTATGTTGTTTGGTTCCTGGATATTATATGAAATACATGAAAACAGCACATTATATGCATTAGATTTGAGGTATTCGTTCACACATGAAAGAATTGGAAAGCATGGATTCTCAGTGGAATTGCAACGTAGGAAGAAGTCGTTCAGGGTACCGGACATCTGAATGTGGTGAGGTCTAGGACACTAAACGTTACGATTTGCCATTGATCCGATGTTGGTGAGGTTGAGAACCCGACTACGGATACCGACGGGCCAAAACACCACATTGGACGGCCAAGCAAAGGATATAGAACCTTTATCATAATTCTTAGCAAAAGGTAAATTACTTTGTGGAAGGTCTTGATGAAGAGCTTTATCATAAAGTATCTCTATATACGGTAACAAATTTACCACAAGCAATGCGCCTTGCGGAAAAGGCCGAACGGTAGTTAGTTAGATCAAAGGAGAGAAACAACATCAAAACTCCAATTTATCGGTTAGGATCTCCTAAGTTAACTACTTCAAGGACAGTGAAGCATGATGACACTTCATTCTTACCATCATGATGACATTTCATTCTTAACGTCGACTAAGTTGGACCTATCCGAACTTTCTAAATTTGAAGAAAGTCCATTCTATTTTTTTGATACAGATGCATCGACCGAAGAAAAGTCAAATTTATTTTTTGATACAGTTGCACTGACTGCGATTGAATTGATGATTAACAAAGAAGAATCAAACATTTTGACGAACCTACAAAGTGGGATGAAGAAGGAGAAGAGATCATCCATGTTGACCAAGATGAGACCTTGATTGTGCTACGTAGTCTAAATACCAATGTAACATCAAAAGATGAGGATTTGCTATACAACATATTCCACACCACAAGTGCACCAAGCAAGAAAGAGTTTGTAACATTGTCATCGACAATGGAAGTTGCATGAATGTTAGCTACAACCGTGGTCGACGAGCTAATTTGTCTTCCGCATTTCTTGAAGAGTCATCATCTTCCAAAAGCAATGATAAGGATTTAATCCTATCAGCACTACCTTTGGCATGGACAATGGAAGTTTCTAGGTTTATTTATTTTAATATTAAGTAGTTTCTAGATCTTTTAAGACTTTTTAATTTTGTATCTTCTCTACCCTATAAATATGGCCCCTTAAGTCCTCTTGTAATGAAGTTATTAAAGTTATTAAGAATCAAGTTAAAAGTTTATGTATCATTAGCATGGAAGTCCAAGTTGGTGATTAAGTTTTCAATATCCGTAGTAGCTTTCTCAACATCACTACCATCGGAACAACGACAAATCGTGACATTCGTAGTGGGGTCCTAGATCTAGCCACAATCAGATCTCTATCTGATACTATCAGCTTCCTACTTCAGTTGGTATCAAAGCTAGGTTTGCTTATCCTTCGTGTTCGTCATCGTCATCCACGCTTACCACCATCTGCATCCACGCTTACAACCATCGCCATCCATCACCACGATCATCTTCGCCCACACTGCCATCAAAATATCCACACTCACCACCACCACGATCATCTTCGCCCACACTGCCATCAAAATATCCACACTCACCACCACCCCATGATCATCCAATCTTCCTGACCACAAATCGCGAGTGAACCCCGCGTCTTCGACACTCCACCATTGTTGCCATCTCAGTGCTATCAAGCACTCGCCTGAGCTTTGTTATTTCCACCATACCAGGCCTCGTTGTCGTCGAGCTCCGCACTCACCAAGTGCGCCCAGAATCAACGACACGAGCGCCTTGATAGCACGACCAACATCCTCATTAAAGTCTAGTTGACGACCAGACCGCCTCAAGCCAGCTGCCTCACGACCATGTATAGTCGACCGCAAATTCGCCACCCTCCGGCAGCACTAGCCAACCGGTCGCCCAACCTGAACTCCTTCGCCAACCAGTCTACATGCTGATAGTCCATCTCCAATCGTTGCCCACCCCCCCCCCCCCCGAACCACGACTGAGCCTCCTCGTCCTCTCACCCCGACGCTGCCATCACATTCACCTAAACACCAAATCAGTTCAAAACCCAATGACCTCCTACATCAAATTGCAATCACTAATCCCTAATAACAAAGGACATAATCTAGGTCACATCATGAAATCGGGATAATATCAGATTTTCAATTCCTTGAAACATGCCTACAGACTAATTTAAAAAGCTTAACATAACAAAATCCTTTGCCTCATAGCATCAGAATATCAGAAAATCTTCCTTTTTCTTGGAAGACTGATATTATGATTTATCAGAGATCCAAAAACCAAGAATAAAACATATAATGATCTATCAGAGATTTAATAAACATAAGAAAACTATATAAAATGTTTAACTTACAAAAATAAACTGTTGGAGGAACATGCTACACTATTCTTAGAACACTCCGTTAGGCTAAAGATTAAGGCTGAGAAATTAATAGTTCTCCATAAATAGAAAAGGAAACAACAGAGAAAAGGGGGAAAGCTTTCTCCTCAGAACTACCCCACCAGGTGTATTGTTTGCCAAACCCACATGAGCATGGATGGAAGAGAAGAATCATACGGTAATACCCCTAAAATGGAAAGATTGCAAGGAAAAGAACATCTATGAGAAAGTTCAAGATTTGTTGTCAAAGGTGCAGCATAGTTTCCAAAAATATCATGAACCTAGAATTGTCAAACCTGCACTAGAAGATGCATATGTATACCAACTTTCACCTCTTTTGGAATTTCAGAGTTCAATCTCAATAGAACATAATGATAATGACATTTACGAAATCTAGATTTTGATTATTTAGAATAGTGCGCAACAAAATTCCTCAATTATGTTTAAAGCTCACTTATCTTGCTCTCTCTCTCTCTTTGTTGATACCTTTCATTCTAGAGTCCTCTATTTTTTTCCTTCTCCGAGCACTAGGGTATGAGTTTGATTCAAGGATGCCCCTTTGGATTCTTGGATAATGTGGGTCCAAGTCTAATAAGTAGTTTCACCATGTATATGGGGTAAGCTTCATACATCTCAACCTTCCACAGCCCTACTATGGCAGGAGCCTCATGGCATGGGGATGCCCTTTAGATATATGATGATGTGTATAATCTATGATGGCATAGCGCTAGTCCTAAAAATAGAAAATTGGATGAAGTAAGCACACCATCATCTATTCGTTTAAGTTCACTTATGATTTTCTGAGTTGCCCATGGTTGCCTATGTTATCAACTGAGAGGGAGTCTGCATGCTTTTTTGTTCGGACTTCGGAGTAATTGGATTTGTTCGCTACGCGTGTTGTTTTGCCAGTGACTATTGTCATGGGCTGCTGGCAGCAATTGTTATCATGGGATGCACTACTGCTGGAAACAGCTGATGTCATGGGCCTATTGACGCCTAACAGACATAAGCAGGAGACAAAGGAGGAGAAGGTCCAGCAACCTACTAGAGGCGTGCTAAAGAGGCCGACACAGCCAACCACCTGCACTCGTTTACCGCTTTAAGAAAATGACATACTAAATACAATGTGTTGTAGATAATTACTGTAACAGGGTGTTATGAATAGTTTGATGTGTTCTTCCAACACCTATCCAACATGTGCTACGGTCTAAATCAGGTCAGTATTGGGTTTGGTTCATTACGTCCACACCAAACCCGATATGTACTTGGTTCAGATATTCCATCCATTGCAGTCCATGACTGAGGAACGGTTCCTGAAAGTGCTGGCTGGGATATAATTTAGGTAATCAGATCATTATCCCAGCTCAGATGTCCTACTATATCTTAAATATGTATTAGTTGTGAGCCTGTTGCTCCAGGCTCACCATTGTATAGCATTCAAGATAACTTCACATTAGATGTGGAGGTAGCATCATCAAAAGCCACAGGTAATTATTATGATATACTTTTTAGGAGTTTAGAAAATAAAAAGCATTTACTATCACAAATCTAAAATTACTTTAAGCTGGCATCACCCCCTGCTAATATAGCTTGCAATACAGACACCATCTAAGATACCAATAGATGTAACAATCAACAGATATAACAAACACCTAACCTTTCACACCTTCATTACTTTTATATTTAACAAATATAATCAATTATCATGTCATAAAGTCACTGTACCTGGTTAACACCATCAATGTTCGCCAGCCTAGCTCTGGTAGAAGGTCTAATCTTTGTCATCTTTACAATAGTTTGATCACCACATATAGCATATCTATAACAAAAAAATTTGATTAGAGTTTAAAAGTAGTCATAGTACATGCTGAAAACAGAAATCAGTAACTGCAAGGATGGAGAACAGGTAACTTACGGAGCAGTCCCATTATCTTTTGCAAGTTTCATTCTGACATCCAAAAGGACATTGTAAAGTTTTGCCTCGGCCTGAAAACAGAAAGTAACAGATACCAATATGTAAGGTTAATTTGGTATACACAATTAATGTTAAAAGATAAGAAAAAAGGTAATGTGTTGGTTTAGTTATGTCAGCAAGTAGGCAATTTCATATGGTCATAACTCTCGTCTTCAAAGACAGCTGTAGAGAAAAGAGTAAATAGCCTAATTTCTCTTCATACAGTAAATTTAGAGTTGACAAAGAAAATGCAATAGTGACATCCTCTCATATGGCTGCATTAGACGCATAATACGACTTTACGATCCATATCTTGAGTCCGAGTTGCATTGGGTTGACTTGAATCTAGCAGTTTGAGTCTATTTTGGTTATTTTGCTATGAGATAGTAATAGGATTTGGGTTCATCTTTTGCGGCAAGTCCTAGGTCAATTAGAATTAGGCTTTTATTTTAGTTAACAAACTGTGAATCTCTTGTTTTCTTTATCTTAAATCTTGTTAGGTTTAGGATTACTTGACACTTATGCCTATATAAAGGAGTGAACATCATCTTAAATTTCTCATGTTGCATCCATTTCCTATGAAAAGAACAAGTGTGACAAGTACTGAACTAGAATTTGTTAGTAATGAGATCATATTCAATGCTTCCAAGAATAGCACAGCCACTGGTCAGAAACCATCTACTCAAAAAGTTGCTATCAGCTTGAGAAGCAGTTTACCTCAGAGAGTCTTTCACACTCTGGAGTAGCTAACTTTTTCAGGTCCCCGACCTTCTTCATCTGACCTCCATGTTCTTCCTCATCGGTCATCTCACTTGTTATTGTCAAAACCAACGGCGGTTGCTGCTCAGCATTTGAGCAAGAGAGAAATTTCATTCCACTTGGGCTAACACTAAAAGCAAGTAAGTTAAGCATCAGTTCCGATAATTAGTACATCCTCAAATCAAACAATATATTGATAAGTATGGTTATGACATAGTTGAAAACCTATCAAAGAAAATCATGATGCCATGACTATTATTGAACTAAAAGAACTTAAGGTACCTTACAATTCTATAGACATCCTGGGTATTCTCCTTCAGATAATCTGCATTACATTTTTTTACTGTGAGCATCCTGAATTTCTTTTCCTATCCAAGGATCAGCACAATAAGATTTTAAAAATCAAAATTTATTTGGTCTTTTACAATTAAAACATTAAACGCTGTCGAGGAATGATAAAATATGGCACTTCGAAATGGATAGATCAGAGAAGTGTAAACATAATACAATAATTTACTCCAGTCCACACTAAAAAAATAAAAATCCTCACATTCAAATATATGGAAAAGTGGACTCTGACAGAGTACTTGTAAATAAGCATACGAAAAACTACCAAGTTATTGGAAAAACTATGAATAATCCAGAAAAAATTTGAACAAATAACAAATTCATGACCATGCTTTGCATTAGTTACCAATGAACTTACAAGGCACATATGGGATAAGATTCCATAGTGTATATTGTTTGAAAAAAAAAATATTGAGTTAATTGTTTAGACTAGAGAGGGCTAATGTTTTGAATAGAAATGAAAAGAGAATTTTCACAAACAATGAGAAGGGTAGTCCATAGTATCAATTGTTTGGAAAAATACATGAAAAAATGAGGGAATATCGCACATTCATAAGAAATAGGTGAAAATGTTAGCTTTTTATAAAGTTTTAAGCTTCCTATTCGAAGATCCGTGCGAGCCTTTTCCAGACGCTTAGCTAGATCGATAAGGCGATAATGAGAAACTTGTGGAACAAAAGAGAGATTGGAAGACTGAAAACGTCAATATACTAGAGAGAGTAAACAACATTTTGCGGGGTGAGGAACAAATGAACCTCCCACTTATTTATAAGACCTCAAAGGGCTTACATGAACCTTCTGGAACCAGCATATTCAAGAAATTATTCTAGAAAATATTCTCAGGCATAAATATTTTCAAGGAAGCTTCTAGAACATCTAGAAAGATCACGATTCTTCATGAAGATCCCACCATCTTCGAAAGAATTCTGAAAGCTTCCAGCAAAACTCCGGTACTTAGAGGATTATGCAGATCCTTTTCAGTGGGGCAAAAAACCTTGGGCGTGACACTCTCCCCCACCTATTTTGTCGATGCCCTCGTCGACGGGTGCACCAAGTCTCCGAACGACTTCCACTCTCGTAGGCAAAGTTGTTGCGCGTCGTCTCTTCTTCGTGCATCTCACGCGGTGCTTTTCAGACATGCCTATCTTCTCCTCAAGATCGGAAGCCAACTGGTCCGTCGCATCAGCTTTGGTATGTGCCCTTCTCGGCACAGAAAGGCTCATGCGGGCTGTCAGGTCGTCAATCTATCTTATCTCGTGGCTGCATATAGTTCTTCACACCTCCGCACATGCATGTCTCATTGCAACTCTGTCGATCCGAATGTCCACCACGAGTTTTGAGCAACTCCTGGCACGAGCCACTCTACTTTCTCGCATCTGCCTCCGCAGCCCACGACACGCTTCTCTGCACTCGTGTCCAGTTTGGTAGCACGATCCACTTCCCTCCGCGGAAGTCACTCATCAAGACGGCCCTTTACAACACCTTTGGTCTCGCACGGAAGGCCTTCCTCCTCGAAGCCCTCCATTTCGAGCACCGTTAGTTATGTTGTCTCCCTTTGGCTACCCTTCTTGAACTGAATATCGGAGATAGTTTTTCCCTTCGATGGCTCGCCTCGTACAACTTTCACCATGCACGATGAGCCATCCTCTATGAAGTTGACAACTCCCAAATGTAGCATCTGAACTGCCTTTGCCGTGATAAAAAAATTCATGCCTAGTATCATCTTAAAGTCGTCCAATGACATAGCAGTGAAATTGGCAACACCCGACCAATATCTCACCGCTATGCGAACTCCTTTAGCTATCCCCCTACACGAGGCGTACCTCCGCATTTACCGTCTTTATCTAGCTTGAATCTTTCTCCAAGGCTAGACCTAAGCGATGGACCTTGGTAGTCTTTGGCTTGGCCTTGGCATTCTTTTTTGTCCCACATGTACTCAACGAGCCTCTCGGCTGCTATCATGTCAGCGTTCAAGCCTTGTACCCTCTATCACTGCAATTATGCAGTCGCTTACGGTTGAAGTCCATTGAGGAAGAACAAGTGATCATCATCGTCCATACTAGATATCGCGAGCATCAAGCACGTGAACTCCGCAATGTATTCCTTGATCACCCCGGTGTGCTTGAGTTGTCGCAAACTTCGTCACGCTGCGAACTCTACATTCTCCGGACATAACTGAAACTCGATCTCATTTTTGAGATCCTTCCAAGTCTTTATCGAGCACAAATCCTTCTCGGCTTCCATGCACCTTCGGTGCCACCATAGCATAGTATCCTCGGTAAAGTAGAGTAAAACAATATCTACCTTCTCGGGGACATCGTTGATGTACAACGCATTAAGGTATCGCTCCATGTTCCACAAGAAGTTCTTAATTTCTTAAGCATCTCACTCCCTGTTGAAGCATTTCGGCTCGGGGATCTTCTGACTTGGTACCTCCCTACTCGAAGGTCTACCGTTCGCAACAGCCTTCTCCAGAATGGCAACTTTGGTCTTGAGTTCTCCGCAACTCTCAACCACAGTATTTAACTCCTCGTAGCCTCGGACCTTCCACACAAAACTTCAATCTCTGCACAATATGCCTTGAGCTCATCCTCAAGTGCGGATCGAACCTTTTGTAATTGCCCCCAAAAGATTGTTATGTACGAAGCGACGTCACTCTCCAGCCCATCGTAGAACTCCTCTAGCCTCGTATTGCTTTGCTCCACAAAGCCCATGCGCATCTCCATGTCCCTCAAATCCGTCTCCAAGACCTCAACGCGCTTGGCAAGATCGACAAGGCTACACTCCATCGCAGGCTCCTTCCTCTTGTCCTTCTTATGAGTCTTGGCATGCCCCTCCTTAGGTGACGCGGACCTCTTTTGGACATTCTCGGATGTCGACATGGCACCAACCGACCTTCATTCAGATACCACTTGTCACGGACTTAGTGTTTCTTCGTGCACTTCGACCCGTACGGCACACAAGCTTCCTACTCGAAGACCAGTGTGTCAGCCATCCCCAAACGCTTAGCATGATCGCTAAGGTGATAATGAAAAACTTGTGGAGCAAAAGAGAGATTGGAAGATTGAAAACTTCACTATACTAGGGAGTTTACAACTTTTTGAGTGGTGAGGACAAATGAGCCTCCCGCTTATTTATAAGGCTTCAAAGGGCTTACATGAACCTTCTGGAACCAGCATATTCCAGGGATTATTCTAGAGAATATTCTCGGGCTTATATAATTTTCAAGGAAGCTTTTGGAACATTTAGAAAGATCATGAGTCTTCATGAAAATTACACCATCTTCTAGAGAATTCCATCATCTTCTAGAGAATTCTGAAAACTTTCCAGCAAAATTCCGGTCCGTAGAGGGTTATGCAAATCCGTCTCGGTGGGACAAAAATCTTTGGCGTGACATGTAGATCAAGATGAATACTTATTTCTTCAAAGATGACAACATTAATATCTATATAGAAATAACAAATCAAACAGTGAAAGAAAATCATAAATGGTGCAAAATTGCAAATACAGATGTTAGAAGCCAATAGCAAAATAGATAATCATCTCCACTGAGAGAACATTTTATATGCATTATCAATGTATACCATGAGCAATCAGTAAACCAGCCAGTGCTTTCCACCAATTAGCTGAGTAGTCTTTCCCAAGACCGTGTAAAGGGAGCTTGTCAAAATTGATGTCAAGTATCTTCCTCGACTGCAAAAGAAAGAGTAAAGGCACTAGTATTAATAGATAACCTTCATTCCCATAAGATGTTCAATAAAAAGTCAAATTTAGAAATAATGAAATAAAAAATGGGGAGGCCTAAAGGAAGCTGGATTGAGGCTGTAACAAAGGATATTGTTTTTCTTAATGTTGTTACAACAGAATCTTTAAGAGAGCTGAATGGAAAAAAGGATCCAAAGGGCCTACCCCAAAAATTTGGGATAAAGACTGTTGTTTACTGAAAATAAAAAACAGTAAATTTATAAGGAAAACCCTTTTAAAGCTTCCAATACCATACTTGACCATGAACCACATAGCGACAAATCGACCCTAAGGTATAAGTCTCTCGTGTATCAGAACAATTGAACTTCATGCATTTTGTCCTTCAATTATATAGATTAATTTGTCAGTATCACACTACTCATGTGGATTTCATATACATGCTTCAAACTACAGTCAGCACAGGAAAGACACTGATTAAGCAGAGTCCCAATTATGCACTCACCTTCACAGTTGTATTTCCCGGATAATAGAAATTTAGCCATATGCATCAGAGATGTTCACGGGCTGGCACAAGACATCAAAGTAGGGGTGATGAAAAGGTGTTGTGGTGAGTTTAAAGAATTAAAAAACGTGTACTTATAACAATGCAACTTCAGACATAACTGAGTAATACTTGCATGAGGGCTGATGTAGAAACAAAAGCATTCTGCATCCCTTGTAAGATTTTGTCAAGGATCTGTGTGAGGTTAAATGATTTCTAAAAAGTACTTAGGTGCAATAGTCAATGATGGAAACCAATCTCAAGAAGCCACTAGGTTCGAGGTAAAGACAAACCAAACCGAATCGAGGCAGTTAAAAGAATCTATGATGCATGCTAAACTATGAAGAGGAGGTTTATTATAATGTGCGAAGAAAGAAAACTTTCATAGTGAACCAAAGGCTTGGGATTAAGGTTTTTTTGCTTCTGGTGGTGGTCGGGATACATACTTGCATGCTACTATAATTTAACCTTTTAAACTACTTCGGACATAATTGATAATGAACTCATTTGAAACTACGAAAATACCCAATAATCTATCTGGACTATTTCAAAATGGACCACCAAATTATCCCAAAAACAATTGACCACCACTGGTGCTCTCCTGCATAAATAGGTGGTAAGAGAACAAGAAAAGGTATGGAAGAAAGAGAAGTGAATGAAAACAGTAGGAAAGAAGGGATGATGGACAACCAGTTCAGAGTCTTCAGACACATTGGGTCCAGTTCGAGTTCCGAGTCTAGAGAGGACTGATTTAGACATTCGGTTCTATTAGACAATTGATTTTCTTTGTTTATGGTTTGGCATGGTTTATTTGTTATAATTACAATTGGTCAATTTGGTAATTCCAGTTAGGTTGGTTTCTTTACGGCCAAGATTTGTAAGGCAATATAAACATTTATATTAATTTATTTTTATAAACAGAGAGCTGAAGAATTTATTTTTTGTGTCATGGTGCTACCCCTTAAATTGTTCTTCTTCATCTATTCTTCTTCTATATCTCCACCACAAATCCCTAGTTCCTGAATCCCCCACTTCTTCCTATTACTGCTGTCCAGGACCAGAACAGACCTGAAACCAATTTTTTGCCTGCAGGCAGTCGTCTCCACAAATTTCAGGCCACCTAACTCGCTGCTGCACTGCAGAACTAAATGTTGCTGCATTGCATAAACAGGAAAATCCCCTGCCACCCTTCTTGGTCTTGCAGTTCTGCAGTCCCATTGCCACCTGAACTGCAGTCTCTTTGCTGTTGTGCTGACACCAATCATCCAAAAGCCTTCCTCCCTACCTAACCATCAACCACTTCACTCCACTTGGAGAATGGAAAACCCAATATCCCCCCTTTTCTTTTTCATCTGTTGCACCATAAAAGTGGCCCTTAACACTATAGTTTCCGTCTCAAGATAACAAGAAAAATCCAACAAAATCAGACCTGACACATGAGTCAAGGTTGGTCCTTCAATTATGTTGACAAAGGCTCGAATCAGAAAATCGACTTCCCAGAACTGATTCGGACTTGTTTCAATTATGTGGCCCTTGTTCACAATTCTGACTTCTGAGATATAAACCCTAAGCACATATTGCTATTCAAGTGCAATACTTGGGACATCTTTTGGATTGTTTAACTGTGATTTGTGAAGATTATTGATCTGTTGCTTACTTCTCGCAGATATCTATTGTATGCTTTGCATCTTCAGGCAAGGAAGCCATGCACTAGTCTTGTCCATCTAGGACAAGTCTAGGTCTTGCCTTGTAAGAAATTCATATATTTGTATATTTCTGTAATGGCAAGATCTATAAGACAGATATGGATCAAGAAATGATGAAACATATTCTTGGTAGATTTGAAATGATGGATACTAGGTTCTTCACTGAACACCTAGTTTCATGACTTCAACACTATGCTAGATACAAATACATACTTATATTAGGTGAGGAATACAGTAGGCTTGGTGAGACCGTGAGATAGATGTTAGAGATACCCCGAGGAGTAGAGTCCCGCAAGTCCATCTGATGGTAGACACGAGTATGTTGAGTCTTCTGTACAGCCTACTCATTAATTGCATTCTGAGATTCACAGAAGGACAGTTGTTAACAAAATAATTATAAATTTACAACAGGATATCATAGCGGATTGCAAAAGTTGTCAATTGGAGACGGTATTGATGAGGGTGTGACTAGAGAAGTTTTCACTGTCCACCGTCACCACAGGAGCTGCATCAACATTTCATCGTCTTCTTCAAGGAGATCACTTGTACTTAATTCACGAGTACTGCTCCACCACGACTGTCTACCAGGAAATTTTTATCGAAGTTTTCATTGTCCACCATCACCACAGGGGCTGCATCAACATGTCATTTGTCTCTTCAAAGGAGACACTTGTAGTTGATTCAGGAGTGCTGCTCCACCATGACTGTCGACCAGGAAATGTTTATCTTCTCATTCATCGACACCATCCTAAAGGCATTGCAGTTAAGAAGTTGAGTATCATTCTGGTAATGAGTTTGTTAATGCTAGTGACGACTAGATCATTAACTATATAGATCCTTGGCACGGAGGTCCAGATCAGAGTGCCTTGGATGTCGACAAAGATTGAGCGACTGAACAGTTTGTCTAAGGCTTGATATAGGAGTATCATCTTAATTCCCTAGGAGGTTAACTTCTAAGCTGTGAAAACTGATGGAGGACTAGTTTAGACACATTAGTCATATTTGAATTCGAGTCTACTTGGGAATGATTTAGACATTAGGCTTTGTTAGACATTTGGTATGGTTTACTTTTAGCTTGGTTTGGGTTATTTATTAGGATGAGGATTGGTTATATTTGGTAATTGGACCATGACCTTGTTTCTTGATGGGCCAAGAATTATGAGGCTGTATAAACACATGTAAGCATTTATTTATATAAATGAAGATTTTTTATTGAAGCTTGTAGTGTGATGCCTACTACTATATAAAATTCTTCTTTCTCATGTTATTCATAAAACCCCTAAATTTCCTAAACCCTGATCACATATTTCCCCTTGTTTTCCTGTATTGCCTCTCCATATTTTTGTTTTTGCCACCCTTGGAGATCTACTCCTCCCATCAAGATCTCACCTCCCTACAAGCAGGACAACAACCAGAACCCGCTTCCCAGCAGGGCAGGTCTGATTACTGACTAAACCCGCCAGCATCCTATTTTTCTGCAACTAAACCCACTCAGGATTCCCCTCCACCCTTAGGCCAGACACCAGAGAGCCAACTGCCTGAAGTCGAACCCCTATTAGGTTCCTGACCATCTGAATCACAAGCTCCCATGTAGATTGACCAGGCCTGAATCTTCTTCTTGTCGGTTCTAGACTTGTTCCCTAGAGTTCGCCGTTGTTGCTTGCGATCCAGGTCTCCACCAATCCATCTTCAACAACTCATCCATCATCGTCCTCGTGGCATCCATCTTTGGGCATCCAAGATCTAAAACACTGAAGCGCGGTTGATCCACAGATCTACGAGTTAAGCTTCATAGCCGCACGTCTTCATCCTTGGAACGAGACACGACTCGTTCGTATTGCATAGTTCAACTTTCATGATCCTCTGGTAAACCCGATCTGCTTTCTGAATTCAATTATAAATTTGCAAGTCGGTTAGGGTTACCTACTGTTAGATTGGCAATAATCTTTGTTTTATAATTAGGCTTCCTAAAACTCAGATTTTTTTAGTGTGAATTGTCCCTCTAGGAGCTATCTAGGTCTTGTCCTGTTTCAAGCGGAAAGAAAGGACTAGCTCGCAGAAATACATCCTGAAGAAAAGGTCCTTGGAAATTTATTACAAGGATTAACGAAAGTAACTATACTATAATTAATTATAATAGAAGAATTAGTATAAATAGGTAGTTAGTAGCTGCTAATATGATGATCATTAAGAGGTAAGCATGCTCACTAACAACACTATTAAGGTATAATGAATAGTATTAAGGATATTCATGTTAGTATAATGTCATTATTCATTAAGAGAGAATGATCAACTAAAAGTATAATTAAGAACTGAATAACAATGACCTAGAGGATAATGATGTCACTCAAGAGGTTGTTCAAGGATAATGATCCACTAAAAATGGATACATAATCAACAGAAACTCAATTAGCGGTAGCTTAAATTTCAAAATTAAATTCTTAGCAAATATATGAGAGTCCACGTAACAGCTAAACTGAACAAGTGCAGATGAATGCCATGACAATGGAAAAGCAGCACTAGTATAAATTTTCCAGTAAAAAAGTGGGTTATTGGAAAATAATTACGCGTGATCCTCGAAGAATGTCAATAGGCATATTGAGGCCCCAGCGACCGCCACAAGATTGTATGCAGGACAACAACAAAAAGGATTCCCTTGACAAGTCTCTTTCACTTTTAGACCTGGTACAGTTATCACATTTACCTGCAGCTCAAATACATGCAAATAAGAAGTTATGACAAAGCCAACTTACAGATTTGAAGCAAATAAACATATTAGTATGAACTATCAAAGTAACATTGGAATAGCAGTAGAATGTACGACTAACACGTGTACTCTTAACCTGTATTACTGCCAATTAGTGGGATCCTACCACTTAAAAAGTGCAGGTTTCAATAACAAAATGGAGAAGAAGAGCACGTACCGCAATCACTGGTCATCTCTTGACCAAAATATCCTAACAAGAACTTCCTGCGACAAGTTCCCAGCATGCAATATCTTTCTGCTGCCCGAAAGGAATCAATAATAGCTTTTCTTTGCCTTTCCTAGTAATAACCAAGTAAGCGATTATTATTAAGAGAAGGTACCACAAAGGAACGAAAGACAGGACACAGGAAGATTTGATCGCAATAACAGAAGCCAAATTGCAAACAGGGAAAGGAAATTTGAGCTATTTGCATCAAAATAGAGAACTAAATAATGAGCCTTATACGTTGAGCAGAGATAGGTGCATACAGAGTGCACTTCTGAACAGTACATCTCAGCCTTCGCAAAATCACTTCTAGAATAATACATCCAACAGACAGAATCTACACCATCTCTACCGCATCGCCCACTTTCCTGATAATATGACTCTAGACTCTTTGGGCAGCCATAGTGTATTACACATCGTATGTCGGGCTTATCAATACCCATACCAAAAGCAATAGTTGCAACCATGACCTGAAGCTCATCTCTGATGAAGGATCTGCAAGCAACAAGAAAACAACTCAGAGTGATAAATGTATGTAACATTGCAGACCATATAAAACAAGATTGATTAACATGAAATGCATCAATCATAAGCATATGCATTTAAATGACAAAGTTCTGAAAACATAACAGCACACTATACAATTAGTTATTAAATATATAATATGATATAATTATTCATATTAACATCTTTTTTCCGGTGTAACTTGGCACGACATTAACGGCTTATGTTTGCATCCTGGATGATGCAGGTACGAATCAAGGAATAACTCTCCCTATTGAAATGTGGTTAAGGCTAGGTAGACCTTGATCTATCCAGACCCTGGATTAACGGGAGCCTCGTGGTGCTCTCTTCTCTAAACCATATTTGCTTGAAGGTAACTAGAAAATATTCAGAACCAGAAGATCATGAGAAGAAGGGTACCTATGGGATTCTTCACGCGCTTTTTTACCCATTTGGCCATGATAAACTCCTGCCTTCAGTCTAGCATCCCTCAATGATTCATAAATCTGTGAACCAAAACACATTATCTTAACATTAACCTCACCAACAATGATTGATAAAATGTAAGACAGATTGTATACAAGATGAAAAAATTCAGGATGGATACTTCCAAATTCATGAGCATGTTGTACTTGATCGGGCTTCAATTGAATCCAATTTAGCCAATATTTACCTGATTTTATTAGTTCTTTTTGGTACTTTTGTTTTAATTAGAGCTGAACTGCAAGTATATTAGGAGTTCTAGTTTAGGATATTTTAGGTCATTTGCTTGTCAATGAATTAATTTGTCACTAAGGTGAAGTTTTCTCCATCCCCTCTCCCTTTGTCTTCTCTATTGTCCTCTTCAATTTGCTTTCCATTCTGACTATTCCGTCCTATTCTCTCCTTTTCCCACTTCCTCTCCATTAATGTTCTTCTTCCTTTTTGCTATTGATGATGATATTAGACTATTACGTCGACTTTGCAATATATGCAATGTCCACTATGTTAACCCTACGCTTGTTCTAGAGTAATACACTAGTTCTTCCACAATCTACCTGAGATTTAAATTTCATTCTCAAATTTCTAGCTGCTCTAACGTCATTCCTTTGTAAAAGTATGTTCCATCTCCACTTGAACCCTGTTAGCATGAACTTTATTTGGTTGTCATGCTTTTCGTGCAAGAAGTGTAAGGCTTGTACCAGTAGTAGA
Source organism: Iris pallida (assembly GCA_029216955.1). Taxonomy (NCBI): domain Eukaryota; kingdom Viridiplantae; phylum Streptophyta; class Magnoliopsida; order Asparagales; family Iridaceae; genus Iris; species Iris pallida. Next base: position 2,586,776 of record JANAVB010040218.1, on the reverse strand, counting down.
CCTTCGTATTGATCTCCTGTAATCTGCCCAACGCCAGTTTCCTGTATGTGGAACTCAGTCCATGCTTCGGTAGTGAAGTTCATCTATGTTTCTGTGGTCAACAAATGGAATAAGACTCTTATGTAACATGGTGTACCATGTCTACGACGAGTGCCAGATGCTCCAATCTCGCGTTCCATTTAGGTGGTGACAAGATACTTGTGTAATCTTTCTCCAATTTAGTTGTAAACATACCTTAGGTAGGTGCTTCAACTCTCTTTGCAATTTTCTTCTATCTTCCACATTAAACACGGTAGTGCTCCTTAAATTCCATATTAAGTGGAGAGAAACGGACACCACTGCTAGTACAAAAACTAGCCATGAATTCTGATTTTGTTTCCCTTGTGTTTCCAAGGGCAAAAATATTATTGTTAGTATCGACATCAATACTCATATCTGAGCCTGTTTAATCTCTGAGCTGCTTCCACAAGTACCTGACTTTATGGCAATTAAAGAATATATGGTTGAAGTTCTGCAAGGAAAGGAAAGAAACCGCGTGTGTGGAGAGCGCAAAAGACTTCTTGGTATGGTAGCCTATTCATTGACCACTTCCAAATGAAGTGAACTCTTGGTGGGATTATATGGGTTCTCGGTCCATATTGTTCGTTGAGGTGTATCATACTCAAAAGTTATTACATCCTTTGTAATTGTAATAAGAGTATGCTAACCTGATCGGATGAGTATGTAATATTTAGAGTTTGGTAACTGTCATTGATCCTCTCCACATGCATGAGTAAGATAATCGGCTATGAGCTACCACAAAATCTCTGCTGGTAGTATTACATAGTTATCAATTATCAAATTACCTTCATTGTCCAAAAATTAATCAACTTTGAACTCTTTAGATAGCTGAGACATGTCACAAGTAAAGGTCCCCAGTTGTTTGTACCTCAACAAGGGTCCTTAAATTGTACTTCCAAGAAATGTACTGATTGGCATAATGGCATTCAACAAAAGTGAAGCACCATAGTCCCCAAGATTATTGGAAATGACAAGTTTGGTGATTGGATCAAATCAGGACAATACATCAGCCTTCAAGTAGTCACCTGTTGATAATCATCGCGACCAAATACTTGAGAATGTGAGTGGAGGCTGGGCTTGCCGTAGCTCAGCTTACTCAATATCATAGTATCCAGGTCCAGGCTTACCCTGAGAATGATTACCGATAGCGGGACTCTGTTTGCAACGAACATGTGATGATTGAACTTCGAATCCACTAGTCTTGTTCCGTCAATATTTTAGATGTTTGTTTTCCCATGAGCGCAGAGTGCTCTGAGGAAGGGTCTTATTGTTTGATTCCTAGCCAACCCAATTGATATGAACTTAGCCACCATCCAACGGATGAGGTGTCCCCTTCAATCTTTAGGCCAAAGAAAATCCATCAGCTTTGCCTCCATCTTAATCAAAACGTTCCTTGGCACTGGTGTACCTCTACGTCCATGTTGAGTAGCCCACAACTTCATCACAAATCAGTCTCAGGCAAAATACGGACTACTTTTTTTTTCCCAAGTTGATAGCCTGGCATCCATGCAGTATAGGATTTTGATGTGTTAAATTCGTCAGCAAACATCAAGTGTCCAAGGATCACCCCTGCTCTTGATAGTCGTAAATCCTACAAATTTTCCAGTTCCAAGAATCCAAGACAATGTTTGATGCACAAGAGAATATTATGTATTCTCTTTAAATTTTGTTCTTTTTATTTTTTTATTAGGTAGTAGTTTTGTGCCACATCGGTTACCATAATAACCGTCCACTCTCCCCTCCACTAACTCCTACCAAAACACCCCTTCCTCTCTCCCCCAATCATCTGTCCTCTACCAACCCTATCCTAACTCATTGCTCTATCAACTCTTCCCTCTCGTGAACCATCCCCTACTCCAATCCTACCCTTACTCCACCTCCTCCATCCACACCCCACCAATGTTATAGAAAGTGCTAGGCGGTCGTTATGCGGTAAGGGAATGCTTAGTGCCCAGGCAGCTAGGCACCTGCCTAGGTGGACTTATTCGGAAAAAAGTATTATTATTAAAAAAAAAACTTATAATTTTCTAGTTCATTGAAAGTAATACAAAACTTTATATTTATATGTATATATAAAACAAGGATTATAATATAAAGATCTTTAGCAAACACCCAAATTGACAAAAGAATACAATAACAAGTATTCAACAAATAGAATTATAATTTATAACTCGCCAAAAATAATATAATATGAAAATAGAAGGTCAATATATAAAAAATTGGCCAGGCAAAAAAACTGACCAAGAAAATAAAATGAATCAGACCAAAAAAACATTTTTTAACAAAAAAAATGACAAAATAACTAGATCAAAATCTAGACAACGATTTTCTTCCTTTGCCGTATTATGTTGTTGTTTTTCCGCATAATGTCGCTCTTCCCCGTATAATTGCCGCCTACCATCTAAAACACACAATATAAATAAAAAAATTGGCATTGGGTAGCCGAATAGCGCATAGGCGTCGCTTTTTAACACATTTTAGAACATTGCACACAACCCCCTCTACCTCGCCTCCCCAAACCCACTCCCATCACGACAGTAACCCTCCAGATAATTATTTGATCCATCTCTACATGCATTGTTCTTCCAAATAGCGCCTACTTCCTGATGTCTTGGTCTATTTTCTTCCAACACTTCTCGCCACCTTCTAATCTCATGTTGGCAGCTTCAACTCATTTTCGATCTCTTCATCGCTATCTCCTGAGTCACTCCACTACCTCCACCAGGGAACTCTAGTATTACTTCATCCACCTCACTTGTCCTTCAAGGAAGGGGTCAGCTCTAGAAGGCGGCAGAAAACATTCACCCACCTTGCTGGCTACTCGTAGCTGACGTGACAGCAGACTACTTTTCGGCAATCGATGCAGACATCCCAACCTTATCGAAGTCCACCGCTCGTGAAGATAGAAGTTTCGTGACTGTTCCTACAGCTTATCAAGCTATTGCACCTGCTTATGATGGCAGTAGCACTTCATCCACTTCCACGATGTCTCTCAGTGCTCAACTAATATCATCTGAGCACATCAAGCGACTGCAGTGTATCCTCTCCACCTATTCCTCTACCAACTTATCCACTACCTCCTTGTTTACTACCTCAAATATCAGTTGCCCATCTCATTCTACTAGGGTTCTTGATTTTGCGACTCTGAACATATATCTCATACTGGATTTCAATCGTTAATGACTTGTTCGAAATGAACCATCTTCCTAAAACCGCAAATCGAACTGCAAAACCGCAATATTACAAATCTAAAACTGCAAAGCACCACCTCCTCAAAAAACTGAAGCAAATTGTCTGATTGGGTTTGGATTGTAGTTTTTAACGGCATACTGCTCACCCCTAACGCATAAGAAAAAACCACTGCTTTTTCTCACCACTGAAAGGAAAAATTATGGCCAGCTCTTGTCATAGGGTTCTAATTAGATAACTGAATCTAGCTCACCGAAAGTAATAATCGCGGCTAGCCTTTATGCTAAAAAAAATACCATATCAAACATCCAATAACATAAAATTACTTCCATATGGTGGAACTAAAACAATGAACTATCTAAAATAGAAACGCAAAACGTTCAATAAAGAAAAACTAGTAAGCTCAAGAAAAAAGGTTCTTAAGAATTACAAATAGACATTTCAAAAAAATCATTTTAAGTATTAACATTCTCATTTAGATGCATCCCAAAAATCTTATGTATGCATAATGGTAATATGATAATCTCCACAGAAACAAATCAGCTTATACCGGGATATGGAAAGGTGTGTTTCACTAAGAAGCAGCAGAAGAAGAAGAAAAATTTGCAGAATTAGTCAGATATATCTTATTCGGATAAATGAAGAAAATTTGACAAAAGAAAATAATATATAAAAGGTACTAAAAAAGAAGTGGAACAATAATAAATAGGACAAAATTATAAGAAAAGACGATCTTGATTGAAAGGGAAATAACCTGTTCACAGTCTTTAACTGTCGTACAATATATAATAGTCGAACCAGCATTAGCATTGTATTTTGAGACTTCCATTACAAGCTCATTCACGAAACACGACGACCGGTTCAAAGGCTTGACACCATAAAAAAGATTCTTACGATCATAAGAACCGATAGCAATATAAGGGTCACTCATTTCCAAGGATCCAACAATGTCCTTTTGCACTCTACAGAAACAGATGTTACATTTAAAAGAACGTATTAAGTAATTATCTATGAAAATTCAAACTAAATGAGTAATCAGTTTCAATAAACACAAATTGGAAATGGCAATCATTGCTTAGAGCTGCTGAACACTTTGATAGATGCACACAAGCTGAATAAAAACCTACAAACAAGTTTCAATTGAAAAATAGCAAACAAGTCGATATTGAATAAGAGGAAGGTTGTATCCTTTAGTAAGTATAAAAGAGATTTATATGTTGCAACCAAAAACCTATTGATACATGTAACATCTCAGTTATGTAGTAGCATAAAAACTTCCACCCCAACCCATCCTCTCCCTCAGGCTTGTTTATCCATAAGGGATACTGATACTTGGTGATACTCGCACACACATGGGTTACATCCAATATGATGTCATATTTCTAGAAATAGAGTATAACAAGAATCAAGCAATAAATGTAGCATTCATGCAAACATGACCGAGTGTACTTCCATCTTTAAATTATATTATATAGTATATGCAGGTGTGGGTTGGTGTCTTGGTGATACAAACACACACATTGGTTACATCCAATATGATGTCCTATTTCTAGAAATAGAGTACATAACAAGAATCAAGCAATAAATGTAGCATCCATGCAGACCAAAGTACTTTCATCTTCAAATTATATTATACTAGTATATGTGCACGTGCGTTGCACGTATTTATGCTACTTGGAAAGAGCAAATAATAGTAGTATATTATTATTAGGAAGACTAAAAGCCATCCATATTAATTATTCTAAACTTATTATTATATTATTTTATACATGCATATAAGACTATTTAGAAAGACCAAAAGACACCTCTCATAATTACCTAGTTACCCCTATTAACTTTAACTAATCTTTTTAATTAGTAAATATAAGTAAGGGTATTTTTGGAAAGAAAACTTTCACGGTGAAGCCTAACTTTTTACATTATATAGTAGTATAGATAGTATATGCAGGTGTGGTAGGTGATACAAGCACACACATTGGTTACATCCAATATGATGTCATATTTCTGTAAATAGAGTACATAACAAGAATCAAGCAATAAATGTAGCATCCATGCAAATATGACCGAGTACTTTCATCTCCAAAATATATTATAAAGTATATATATGCAGGTGTGGGTCCCTTTTGCATCCCTTTCATTTTTGTCTAGATTCTCTTATGTATATATAACATTATTTATATAGGCACACACATCTATTATTATTGTATTAGAATTTATTAAGATTGTGACTTTCCTGGAAAATGAAAAGAGCAGTGAAACATGCAGCAGAGAAACAAATATAAAGACCTCAAACAAATAAAGTAAATAATATAACTAGAAGGGCAAGATGACTTCAGCTTCAACATTGGTAACGCATGTAAAACATTCCGCATTTTATGTAATGTAATATGGTGGTACCTACTTCTTAGTGGCAGTGGCAGTCAAAGCAATAAAAGGGACATCAGAGAGAACGCCACGTAACATGTTTAGTTGCTTGTATTCCTTTCTGCGGACAAAAAGTAATTAAGTTAAGACCACCAAAACATGCTTAAGAAAATATCATCAGTAAGCGTTTGCATGGGTAACTCGTTAGATTACACAAATGAAATTTTCTACCACAAAAGAAGTAATATGTTAAAACTGAAAAGTAGCATATCGATACAACGAGGCGATATGCTACAAGGATTTGGAATTGGTTGAGGATTAACAAACTTTCTTGTAACATACCTCAATCCTCAGTTACAAAAGAATGTCATGTCTGTCACTGTGTGAGGGAGGGACACCATACCCGCTCTATGCATCAAATGAAGGTCACGACCTATATCAGGAGAAAGTTGTTTGTGATTTCCACAAGGAAGCCTTTTTTGAGTCTAAGGGAAAGCCAGCTAGGTCATTAGATCTGGATTCGCATACTTCATACTTGTGGATCCCTGTGTCAATTAGGCACCCATGTTTTATCGCTTAAAATATATTTTCTCAAGCAACGGGCTTTTGTAACAAGATCCATTGGTATGAGACACACGAGATGATGCCTAACAGTTAAAGTGCACCTATGGATTTGGTAAATCACATGCTTCCCTACAAGAGATGAAGTATATCTTTGACATGTTTCCTCAATTAAACATTGTTGGCAATCAAAACGATGATTTTGACTGGTACTCTTCAAGTCGTAAGAAATGAATTGTATGGATAGTTTAGTGTCTTCTACTATCATAAACTTCCCATCTACATATAATATTCTTTATAGATAAGCTTTAGGCTTTCGTAAGAGTTAACATTCTCATGGCGATATAACTAAGTCAGAGTAACATCCGTGTTATTGCTAAAGCATTGGTGATTTTGAAAACTGAGTTCCATCAGTATGAGATATACAACGTGGTGCCTGACAGTTCAAGCTTAAGTTTGAGTTGGTGAACTCACATGCAAGGTTCGCAGTACCGGTATCGGACCCTTCCTATGAGTATCGTTATAGGCAGTATCGGTGGTTTCAGATCAGAGCATCGGATTCTAGGGTATCGGAAATCAAATAATTATTAATAAATTCTTAAACTTTTAGAAGAAAAATATATACTTTTAGACATAATTTTAAGTATTTCATGCGTTGTTTCTAACTAGTTTTGGAATTGAATGAAATAGTAGTCACCTTTGTCGATTGGATTACTTGCGATAAATAAATTCTCTCCTTTTACATGTTTTTACAACCTTACTATGCTTTTACACCATTGTTGATTGGTATTTCATTCAATTTTATTTGCCGAATTGACTGAAAACACGACTCTCAATGTCGGTATCGATCAGTATCGGTATCAGTCAGGATCGGACTGTGACATGTCAAACCGTATCAGTATTGGTCGTATCGGATCGATATCGGCCGATACTACAAACCATGCTCACATGCTTCTCTAAAAGATTTCTGATGAAATATGTCTGACATGTTTCCTCATTTATTGAATTTTTACACTAACAATGAATTTGGCTGATAACATCTAAGTGTTAAGAAATGAATTATATGGATACTTTACTTCATCTATCATATAAATTTGACTAATTCTAAGATCTAGATATAATAATCTGGGCTTTGGTAAGAGTTAATATTCTGATGTTTCTACAAATAAGGCAAGATACATATGACGTGTAAAGGTTTCTAACTACTTTAGCAAATATACTAAAGTATCCTACAAGTCTTAGCCCTCATGATTAATATCAAGATTTTAACAGGGCCTAATGTTAGTTTGTAATCAACAAGAGGCCTAACCATTCTGGAATCAAATGAGAATTATCATAACTCTGATCTGATACTCATGTAACAAGATCTCAACGAACTAAGAGTCTTTAAGAAAAAAAAAATCTTCCTGGAAGTTACTTCTAGTGTGATCAATAGAAATTAAAACGGATAAAGTAGCAATATAATATAAGGGAATATCATTGAAAATAATGTCAAAATTCATTTGCACGCTATGGTAAAAAAGGAATAACAACCTGAAATCATGACCCCATTCTGATATGCAATGTGCTTCATCAACAGCCAGCAAACAAATTCCCTTAGTGAGCAAGTTAGCCCAAAACCTAACAGAGAGAGGATCAATTATCTAAAGAAAGATAACAATACTGTTAGCCAGAAAACGTCAAGAACATAGTTTTAAAAGGCGAAAGGCGCACCAAGGCGCAAAGGTTCCTGGAGCCTGAGGCGCTAGGCGCAAGGCTCAAGGCTCGCCTTTTGAAAGCTAGGCGCACTTTTTTCTTTATATGTAAAAAATATCTACATTTAAAAACTTAGCTACATAGAAGTCCAAATTCCTTGAAAATATCACTAATTATAGGCACAAAATTATTCTTTATATATATATATTTTTTTTTATTCTTTATATATATATATATATATATATATATATATATATATATAACAATCTAAAAGCCCATTAGATATAAATAACCCAAATTATATACATATAATATACAAACCACATATATATAAGCCTTTAAATATAGAAGTACATTCTAATTTAGAAAACAATCTAAAACCCACAATAATATTAATGACAATAATTTTTATACTTTCCAATAAAGTCCATAAACTATATAACATGTATATAGAAGGTTAGAATATATAATATATATATATATATATATATATATATATATATATAGTAACTTTACGCCTAGGCGCGCCTTGTTGAGCGCCTGGAGCCTGCACCTTTCTACACTAGGCGCGCGCTTTTTTAAGGTGGTGCGCCTAGCTTGTTCCTAGGCGCTGTCCCTGCACCTCGCTGCGCCTAGGCGCGCTTTTTAATTCAATGGTCAAGAAATAGAGGGGCCAAAGAACTGTTTTTGCCTTCACATGGCCTCTTTTTTCTTACTACCTAAATATGCTTATAGTGATCAAATGTAGAAATTTCACTGACATCTAACACGATAGAAAATGCAAGGAGGCTTCCACAGTGCAATGGCTATCAAACTATTTACAATATACTGCATAATGAAACAATGTATGAAGGATGCATGGTTCCTAAATTGATGATGATAAAAAAAATGTACGTTTCCTCGACACGAACCTCTATACTTCAGGATGCAAAGCCTTACCATCGTGTCGATCGACATTGTTCTACCTAAATTGATGTTGATGGTAACCACTATGTATGTCAAATTCATTGTAACACACACATACACATCAACAAGAACTGGCCTACGTGGTCAGCACTTGAAGATATAAGAGACTGGGAACTGGTCGGTGGATCGAATTCCCTTGCACCCATTTTACGCTTAATTTAAAGGGGGTGAACCGCAACATTCAGGTAGCGAGTGAGTGAGAGTCGGACTTAAAGGGCAGTCTACTCAGAGAGGAACATAAAACTGGGTCAGGACAAGTGGAGCATGCGATAAAGATTGGATACAGAATTACCATTTGAGGATCAGTTTGCAGAGAACCATACCCTCTCGCGAGATTGATGTAATAAAAAATTGAGCTCAAGCCAGGCAGTACCAAATAGAATTACCATGTTCATATATATATATATATATATATATATATATATATATATATATGAACATGGGTCCGGATCGGGAGCCCCGTTTCCGGAGCCCTACGATCCTTGGCCGTTGGATCGCACGGCATCGCGTGGGCCCCGCGCATGCCCCGCACGATCCGATGGTGCAGGAGGGGTTGGGGCTTCGGAGGGGCTCCTCGGGCGGGGTCTTTGATCTGGATCCTCTATATATATATATATATATATATATATATATATATATATAACAGATGACGGAAGAGGAAGCGAACCCTAGCTCTGCTAGGGCATCACCGGACCGACGCGAGGAGGCGGCCAACCGTCCTCCGGACCGGAGGAAACGCAAGGGGGTGGCGTCGGCGGCCGGCGACGACCGACTGGAGGCGGGCGGCGGCGACCGGCCGCCGGAAAAGCTGCACGCGGCTGCTGCACGTGCGCGGGCGCCTGCTGGCCGCCAGAGGGGCGGCCGGGGGGGTCCGGCGAACACCCCTCGGGGGCGGGCGGAGGCCGGCGACCCACCCCAGGTGGGGGGGGGGTGGCCGGGGAGGGCTGCGGACGGCGGCGACGCCACCGAGCACGGGATCGGCCGGTGGTTCGACGGCGGTGGCTCCGGGGGGCTCCTCTATGGTGTTCACCGCCCAAAGGGCATCGACTGGATCGGAGGATGGTCAGAGTGAGGAGGGGGCTTGGACCACGGTTCAAAATCGGAGGGTAAGGCGAGTAGGCGGGCAACGATCGCAAATCTCTGAGACTAGGAGGGGCTCAGCTTCTACGCAGGGATCGGACAGGAGGTCCGGGATCGCCAGGAGAACAGGACCTACGGTGGGCCAGGCGCACACAGGAGCACGGGAGGGACCAGCCAGGACTACGTGGAGACCTCGAGCGACGGAGTCTGCAGGGGCGGGTGGCTCAGTTATCGGGGGGAGAGCGACTGCTACGAACGTTAGTGCCCGGCCGGCCCCGACGATCCTACCTCGAAGTTCGGGCCTACGGCCTGTATCCTGGGCCGATGCGTGCAAGGTGGGGGTTGCAAAGACTCCGGCATCAATGGAGTATGTTGCGCCTATGGCGGTTGGGGGTGAGCTCTGCGCCGACTTTCCGGCTGAGGAAGTGGCGAAGGTGACGGCATTCTGGGAGAATACTTTAGTGTTATATGTGTTGGGTAGCAAGCCCTTCTACGGGCAGATCCGAGGTTATGCGGATAGAGTCTGGCGGCCGAAGGGTAGCATGGAGTTCTTCTCCAAGGAGAACGGCTTCTACTTCGTTAAATTTGGGATGGCAGAAGATGTGGCTCGGATCCTCCAGGGAGGGCCATGGACGTTTGATGGACGCCTCATCATACTGAAGCAATGGTCCCCTGACTTGAGATGTGAGAAGGAGGTGCTGAATGCGGTGCCTGTGTGGGTTCGATTCCCTGAATTCCCGGTTCGCTTCTGGAGTGTCCCCCTGCTTATGAGACTTGCCAGCCTCATTGGCAAGCCGATTAAGGCGGACGATGCCACCGCCTTCAGGACTAGATTGATGTATGCTCGGATATTTGTGGAGATTGACGCCAGGTTGGACCTGCCAGAGCAGTTGAAGTACCGGACCCCTACTGGCCAGATCCTTATGCAGAAGGTGGAGTATGAGTGGGTTCCCCCCAGATGCCCGGCGTGTGTCTGCTTTGGGCATCTCCCGAGTGCTTGTAGGCGTGGAGGAGCTTCTGAGGTGGTGACGGAGGAGGCAGTGCAGGAGACAGGTGGTGTAGTTAATACCCCTGTAGTTGACCAGGCGGGCTTGATGGAGGATGAGATGGAGGCAGACCCTTCCCCCGTCTCAGGGGAAAACGAGGGGTCTCCGACGGAGATCTTTGCCGGAGCGATGGTTGAGTATACGGAGACGAGGACTATGACCACCAGGAGTATGGGACAGGAGGACAGGCGGAAAGGAGAGGATAACACCTTAGCACTTCAGGTATACAGTCGGAAGCGCCAGGCTACGAAGTCGCATAGTGAGGACAGCGGACAAGATGGGGCGGAGAGAGTGTGGAAGGTCAACCCTAAATGGGTAGCGGACCTAGCTCAGCCTCCCCAACAGGGGGACCCGCAATGGGTAGCGGCCCGTGCTCAGCCTCTTCTTCAGGGGGATAGAGATGAGGAGTCCAGAGATATGGAGGTTGCACTCTCCCCGGGTGCACCTTCAGAGGATGTTCAGGGGACCCCACCTGCGGAATAGATATCGGCCCTTGCCTGGAATGTCCGGGGGGGTGTTCTCTGGGGAGATGGAGGGAGATTAGTGAGGTGCTGAGGAAGGAGAAGTGTGATATCTCGATCTTACTAGAGACTAAGATCGGGGGGCGAAAACCATGTCTCGTAGAACTCCTACGGACTGGGTCCAGCTCCACAACCTTGGTCTCTGTGATATGGCGAGAATCTGGGTTAGATGGAACGGAGCTAGTTGGGAGGGGGAGGAGGTTTTCATGACTGACCAGTTGGTGGCTATCTCCTTCGCCAACAAGGGTGGGTTCCGATTCTTACTTGGTGCTGTCTATGGGCACAATGACAGGAGACTGCGAGAGGCCTTGTGGCAGGACATCATTAGGCTGAGTACATTGGCGGTGCATCGTCATCTCCCCCTGCTTATTATGGGAGACTTCAATGCCACGCTATACAGGGGGAGAAGCTGGGGGGCGGCCGGTGCCGGACCAGATTCTTTCTGACTTTCAGACCTGTCTTCTCCAGTCCGGGCTCAGGGATCTGGAGAGGGTGGGGCACATATGGTCGTGGCACAACAAGGCGGTGGTTAGCAGGATAGCATGCCAGCTTGATCGTGCTTTGGGGAACAGTGATTGGTTCCACCTATTCCCCTCTGCTGTGGCTGAGGGACTTCCTGCGGGGACCAGTGACCATTTGCCGATCCTGGTGCGCTTCGTGGAGAGACCCAGATGGAGAGCCCGTCCGTTCCGGTATGACAACAGTTGGTTCCTATCCTCTGGCTATGAGGAGACTGTGGCGGGCGGTCTTTGTCAGGATGTGGTCGGCACTGCTCAGTTCTGTATGGTTCATAGGCTGAAGAAGACCAAACGCGCCATCAGAGACTGGGTGAGGGCTCTCCCCCGGACCTCCTTACAGGAGAAGGAGGCGGAGTTGAGAGACCTGCAGTCAGACCTTCAGGGAGACATGATGAGCGGAGAGATGGCGGCTAGAGAGAAGAAGTTGGCTGCAGAGGTCAACACCTTGCGTCTCCAGCAGGAGATTAGTGCGGCCCAACGGGCCAAATGCTCCTGGCTCAAGGATGGGGACCGCTGCACCAAATTCTTCTATGATGTCATTCGGGCTCGCCAGCACCGGAACTGCATCCAGAGACTGCTAGGCAGTGATGGGCGTCTTGTGACCGACCAGGTTCCAGGAGGAGGCTGTCCGGTTCTACTCTGAGCTCTATCATCAGACGGACTATCCCACGGTATTCCCGCAGCTGACTACGAAGACGTTGATTACTGAGTATGGCAACAGTCTTCTTATGGCTCCTATCCGGATGGCGGAGGTGGAGGCGATTGTGATGCAGGCTGATGCTTCCAAGTCCCCTGGGCCGGACGGTTTCTCCAGCGGCTTCTACAAGCGTCATTGGGGTGCCCTCAAGGTCCAGGTTCTTGAGGCTGTTCAGGAGTTCTTTGAGACGGGCAAGCTCCTGAAGGAGCTGAACCACACCTTCCTGACGCTGGTGCCCAAGAAGGAGGGGGCGACTTCTCTTGCTGACTTCCGACCGATTGCTTGCTGTAATTATTTGTATAAAATAATTACTCACCTTATGTGCAGGAGGATGGAGGACGCTATGCAGGGCCTGGTTTCTTGGAATCAGGCGGCATTCATCAAGGGGCGGTCTATTGCTGAGCATAGCCTGCTGGCTCATGAGATGATTCGGGAGTTCCACAAGCCAGGAGGGATGAAAGCGTGTGTGAAGCTCGACCTGAGGAAAGCCTACGACACCGTCAACAGGGACTTCCTCTGTCATTTGATGGGTGCGATGGGCTTCTCCGAGACATGGGTGGACAGAGTCAGAGAGTGCATCAGCTCCCCTACATTCTCGGTTCTCATTCAGGGTATACCATACGGGTTCTTCGGCAGCAGCAGGGGGCTTCGACAGGGGGACCCGCTTTCCCCCTACCTATTCACCCTCGTGATGGAGTATTTTACCTGTCTGATGGACATCGCGGTGCATCGGGAGAGGATTGAACCGATATACAGCAGGGTCTCACCGGTGGTCTCACATCTCATATATGCGGATGATCTATTGGTATTGATGAGGCCTTCCATGCGAGGGATGAGGGAGCTTGCGGTGGTGATGGAGGAGTTCGGACAGTTATCGGGTCTTCGGTTGAACAGGGACAAGAGCAAAGTTTACTTCAACAACTCTTGCACTTTGAAGGAGGAACGGGCCCTGGAGCTTGGGGTGGAAAAGGGTGACCTCCCGGTGAAATATCTGGGGGTGTCCCTATCTGTCAACTATGCGAAGGACCGAGAATGTCAGAGTCTGGTGGACTTTGCACAGAGGAGGGTAGAGGGCTGGCAAGCGGCTGGCCTATCTTTTGGAGGGCGTATTGAGCTGGTACGATCGGTTATATCTGCTATTGCTTTGTTTTTGCTCCAATCTATTATGGTACCTTTGGCTACTATCAGAAAGATTGAGGGCATATGTGCCAAGTTCATATGGCATGGGGGGATTCATGCCATCTCTTGGGAGCAGCTCTGTCGTCCTAGGAAGGAGGGAGGTGTGGGTCTGCGTTCTCTAGTATCTGTCAGGGAGGCGGCGGGGATCAAGCTGGCATGGAGGTTCCTTCAGGGCGGTTCTCTTTGGTCGGCTTGGATGTCTAGTCGGTATCTCCGGGGTAGGAACTTCTGGGTATGTGAAATTGACAACAACTTCTCTGTGTCTTTCAAGCATATCCTGAGGAACCGACCTGTACTTCGGAAGGCTATTCGGAGGAAGATGAGGGAGGGAGGGGAGACGGACCTATGGCTTGATCCGTGGGTTGCAGGTCAGTCTCTTCTAGAGATTCTGGGTCCCCAGACGGACGGTGTGGCGTACAGAGGTCTGACTTGTAGGCACATCATCAGGGGTGGGGTTTGGAGGCCAGAGGAGTATCGTTTCACTGCTCAGTTAGGAGGGGAGATCAGGCAGGTGCAGATCACTCCTGCTGTTCTGTCTGACGTCTGGGTTTGGGCCCCTCCCGGCTACACGGAGGGTGCTGGGGAGTTCCGATTTAGCAGCTGCTACGATCTTGTTCGTCCCCACTTCGATGAGATCGAGGAGTACGACTTTATCTGGGGGAAGGGCCTTGCCAGGAAGATGCAACTGTCTGCATATAAACTGGTGCTGGGCCGACTGCTTACTAGAGACAGACTGCTTCGGTTCGGGGTCCCAGTTCCTGACCCTAAGTGTGTGTTGTGTGAGACGGAGAATGAATCAATTGGGCATCTGTTCTTTCAGTGCCATGTGGCGTGGAGCATCTGGGCAGAGCAGAGCCGGAGACACTTGGGAGGGGTTGGAAGGGAGCGTGACTTCAGAGAAATCCCTAAGTGGATTGGAGATTGCAGGGGCCAGGAGCAGAACTGGGCCAGACGTGCAAGATTGAGGCTTGCTACATCAGTTTGGCATGTCTGGAGGGAGAGGAACCGGCGCATTTATGAGGGACTGTCCACCCCACCGGCGGGCATCCTTCATAACATTGAGTCGGATGTACTAGTAATGTCCCCCTGAGTTGGGACTGTATTTCTATGCTGTAACCTTATTGCGATGATAGTGGAATAAAATTTACCCTTTTCCAAAAAAAAAAAAAAAAAATATATATATATATATATATATATATATATATATATATATATATATATATTGATCCCCGTCGTCGTGGGGGAGGTACGGTGCGCACTGTATCGGGATGGCGGCCAAAGGCAACGGCGACAGAGAAGGCTAAGGGCATTGCTGTTGATGCCGGTAGGAAAGGCCCGAGCTCTGCGAGCCCACCAACCATGACGCACATTGAGGAGCAGAGGCCTCGGTCATGGAAGGAGGTATGCACGCCAGTGGAGACAAAAAGCCCGATGTAGATGGAATTTGTCACACCGATGTCGGTTGGAGGAGGGCTCCGGACGTATTTCCCCGCCGAGAAAATAGCGGTGATTTCAGAATTCTGGAAAAACACTCTGGTGTTGTATGTGTTAGGGAACAAGTCATTCTATGACCAAATCCGGGGGTATGCGGAACGAGTCTGGAGACCCAAAGGCAGCATGGAATTCTTCTCCAGGGAAAATGGGTTTTACTATGTCAAATTTGGGCTAGCGGAGGCAAGGTTATAAACGGCGGTAGGCGGGTGCGCGGCGGAGAGAGTCCGCCTACCGCCTAGGCGGTGCCTAGGCGCCGCCTAGACGGTTGATACGTTTTGAACAATTTTTACTATTTTACCACTGTTTTTTGCATAATATGCATATTTTAAGGGTGTTCCATGCATAACTAAGTTGTAGAACGAAGATTTATAAAGTTTTAGTGTTGTTAGGCCCATAATGTTAAAAAAAACCTTTTTGGCCAAAATATTTTGTAAAGTATTTATCCGCCTAGGCGCTCGCCTACGCTGCCTCACCTCCGCCTATGCCGCCAACCTCCATTGGCCGCCTACTCCACCGCCTACAGCAAAGCGGTGCGGAGAGGGACCGCCTACCGCCTAGGCGGCCTAGGCGGGTGCCATTTAGAACATTGAGCGGAGGATGTGACCAGGATTCTGCAGGGAGGGCATTGGTCATTTGATGGGAGGCTCATCATATTGAAGGAGTGGACGCCGGAGCTGAGATGTGAGAAGGAGGTGCTGAATGCTATCCCCATCTGGATCCGATTCCCAGAGTTCCCAGTGAAGTATTGGAGCATCCCGCTCCTCATGAGACTTGCCAGCCTCGTGGGGAAGCCAATCAAGGCGGACGAGGCCACTACTTTCCACACCAGACTGATGTATGCCAGGGCCTTTGTGGAGATCAAGGCGGGCTCGGAACTACCGAGTATGCTTTAGTATCAGGTACCGTCCGGGGAGGTTCTGACACAGTCGGTGGAGTATGACTGGGTTCCTCCCATGTGCTCCTACTGTGAGTGCTTTGGGCACGCTACCAGTGCTTGCAAGTATAAGGGGAAGGAGGCCGCCAGGCCACCGGCGGCTCAGACGGAGGCACCCGGGATGGAGACGGCTCCCAGCCACTTACCTGGGGAGACGTCGCCAGACAGACATATGGAGGAGGACACGGTGATGGAGGTCGACAGGAGGCTGGAGGCAGGATCACCGCAGAGACAGGAGAGCACGCAGGACGCACTGATCCCTTTCAGGCCACAGAGGACCATGGTGACCAGGGGTATGAGCGCGGCTGGCAGTGGTCAGATGGTTATGGAGACTTCCCGGCGATCATGGTATACAGCAGCAGGAAAAGACATGCTCCGGCCACGCGGGAGGATGTCCCCCAGGCGCGGTATCTGGACGACCAGACTAAGGACAATCCTGACTGGGCTCTTACTCTTAGCAGGATTCAGGCACATCTTGCCCCCTCCTCCATGGTGGATGCAGTCATTGATCAGACGGATGAGACACTTCCCTCGAGTGTCGATCCAAACGAGTTTCAGGGGGACCTATCATCTATTAATTAATGTCGGTCCTAGCATGGAACATTAGGGGGGTTCCATTGGGCGTTGGAGAGAGAGTGGAGGGGTTCTGAGGAGAGAGTCGTGTGACATTGCTATCTTGCTGGAGACGAAGATCAGAGGGTGTAGTGCCCCGTCCCTACATCGTGCCCCGTCTCCGTCCACGGGGTGCGCGAGAAAGGAACACTGTCGCTATCGATTTGGTCGGGACCGATAGGTCGGAATCGGCCGAGTCGATCGAACGGGAACGGTTGAATTAAGATCCATTCCACGTTATGGAATGGCTTCTTCGGAACCAAGTCCCATATTCAGCGGGTTGCGCCTCGAGGATTGGCTCTGCGGCTGAGTCGGGAGAGACCTCCCGTTGCTCTGGTTTTCATGCCGCACTTGAATTGGCTTTGGCTTTCGTTTTTGTGAATGCTTTCGATGGGTTTTTCGTGACGCGTTTTCGAGCTCGCATTCATATCGAAATTCTTTGAAATACACAGTGTTCTAATCAGTTGCTTATGCGATTGCAGGTGATCGCGTAGGCGACGACAGCGCAGCCAACCGGTCGCTCGCTTGAAGCAAGCTAAGGCGAGTGGCTGACCTTCTTCGTCCCGTCCCTCTACTTCAAAACTCAATATGTGAAGTAAATTAAAAGCTTGTCATAATATCATAGAATCAATGAAATCGTGCCACGATACTTCATGAAACACTTGTTAACGAACTGCCGGTTCTGGAAATCGAAAACATGCTTCCCTATGCAATTATACTTGGTCTATGCAAACCAATGAATGAATCAATTAATGTTTATCGCAACGATACGGTTAAATGACCAAATCAACTAAGTTCAAAGGAAAACGGTCATTGGACAACTTGTCGACAAGGTGTAGTTTCCTCGAACGGTTACCTAGGCCAAGGGACCGATTCGGCCCGGGAGGAACGAGTGTATAGTAAGCGCCAGCCCTTCATCGGCGCGAGTTATGCGGGAACTTTCACACAGGGCTCGCTACCCGACGCGAAAGGGTCACCGTCTAACTCAGCTATATGTCCGCGATGGCTTGAAATTGCCAGTGGCCTCCACACCCTTCACACTGCTTAACAAACGCACATGGCACGGGATGATTTAGATAGTTGCTCAATGTTATACAATTTCATATGCTTGCCGCCAAACATGTTAACATGCAAAACGAACAGGATGGTTAGAAAGATCATTGAACTAACTAGCTAACATGTTTACAAATTTCTTGAATCAAATGCAGAGCTTGGATTTAATTAGCCATTCGCCAGTACATGTGTATCGTGCTGATCCTCGCTCTTTGCAGGTCCCGCGAACCAGGAAGGACGCGCCCACTAGCAAGGCGACGTTCGTGACTTTTGAAGCTTCGGCCGTGCGTCGAAGACTATCTCTCAGCGACTCCACATTTTGAAGGCTCTCGACAGTCCAAGGAAAATGACTCAGCGTCCCTCCCATCCAGGTCAATGGAGTACTTGTGTATATTGAGGGATGTGTGCAATGTATGGAACGGCTATCTCATCGGCACTCTTTTGTAATCGAGTCATGTTGTAGCCCGCGCGGCAATGAGTCTTGTGTCGGAGTCTGTAAAAAGATGTTCATTATCAATAAAGATTCGAAGTTTCCTTTACTTATTGTGTGCATCAATTTGTCTGCGTACTCTCTTAGATCTCGTGTCTCGGATTACCTTATGACTTGGCCTTGTGCGATCGCAAATTAGGTTCGCACGGCATCACGCCCGGGGGACGACTATCGATTCGACGGAATCGGGGCGTGACATAATGGTATCAGAGCACGGCTTTACGTCCTTGGCCTCTCGTGTCGAATTCTAGTCTCCGACCGTTGACCTCGTGTCGATGAGAAGAGTTGTTCCATACGCTGAACCCAGGACATTTTCTGAAACTAACGAGAGTTGCCTTCCTTTTTCCCTGCAGTTACGGGAGCTCAGGCGGAAGACGAGACGAGCGCTTCGAGCGGCTCGAGTGCTTCTAGGCCCGAGCATTCCGTTAACCCAACGGGAATGACGCCTACTGTAGCCGGATCTTCCGGCGACCCGATGCAACGTATGCTGCAAATGCTTGAAATGCAGCAACGTCAAAACGAGCTCCATCGTCAGCAAGCGGAGGCTCGTCAGGCTCAATTTGAAAATCGGTTCGAGGCTCAATTCAAGCTGCAGCAGCAGCAGCTGAATACCCTCCAGCAGATCGTACAGTCGGTCGTCGGCAACAACAACAACTCAACGATGACACCTGCCGTGACCCAGCCTGCGGTTCGTTCCAACGAAGCTGAACCAGAGGCGCCCGTGCTTTCACCTGCAGCACCGAGAAGTTCTAACTTCGACGTGTCAAAATTCACCAAAAGCTGCCGCACTTCCTTCAACGGCACAGAAGATCCCGCGGTGGCGATCGACTGGCTGGAGGAGCTGGAAGATAAGTTCGAGCTTCTGGGTGTCGAGGACTCAAAGAAAGTCGCGTGTGCTCAACTTCTACTGCGAATGAACGCGCACGATTGGTGGGCTGTGCAGAAGCGGGCAATTCGACGTGAAGACGAGACGGCGGCGATCTCATGGGCGACATTCAAAAAGGCGTTCGAGACTGAATATCTTTCCGCAGCCGTGCGACAGGAGAAAGAAGATGAGTTCATGCAGTTAAAGCAGGGCAACATGACGGTGCGACAATATGCGGCCAAATTCAACAAACTGGCCAAATTTGCTGGGGACTTCCTACCTACCACCGCCAGCCGAGCTCGACGATTCGAAGTGGGCCTGCGATCAACCATCCGTGCGCATGTTTCGGTGGCCGAATACAAAACCATGGGCGAGGCACTCAACCACGCCATCCGTCTGGAGTCCGAGTATCCTCCTACTACTACCGGCGCTGTTCACTTTAATAACAAACGCCATAGTAATGCGGGAGGCAACAACGCACACAAGCGTCAAAATCGTGGCAACGGAAGCGGCAACCAGACGAAGGATCGAGTGGTCTGCACTTTCTGCGCCAAGGAGGGACACTTGATCAGCGAGTGCCGACTGAAGAACGGTACGTGCCTCGGGTGCGGCCGAGCCGACCATACCGTACGTGACTGCCCGAAGAAGAACCGAGGCCAAGCACCTCGGGCTCCACCGACCGCACCCCAGAATAGCCAAGACCGTCGCCCTAATGCTCAGGGCCGTGTCTACGCCATGACCCGAGACGAAGTCTATGCATCTGACACAGTCGTGACAGGTATACTGCAATTCAATAATAAACCTGCTCGTGTATTGTTTGATTCAGGTGCCACGCATAGTTTCATATCGGCGGACTTTGCCGCCGAGCACAATTTTCCCCTGACACCGCTCGGTCTCGAGCTTACTGTTAACATCCCGTCGGGCATGCCACTAGCTGCGAGTTTAGTCTGTGGAGACGGAATCATTTGTATAGGTGGTCAAAAGGTCAGTCTCGATGCGATAGTTCTAAATATAAAGGACTACGATATCATTCTGGGGATGGATTGGCTCGGTCCGTGCAACGCAACCATAGACTGCGCTGAGAAGAAAGTCACTTCCCGCATACCGGGGGTGCCTGAATTCTGCTACTCGTGTGGTGAGGCGTCGCCGACCTGCATGGTGATCTCTGCGATATCTGCTCGACGGATGCTGCATTCCGGGTGCGAAGGCTATCTGGCTTCCGTTCGAGACATGCGACAGGATAATGCAAACGCGGGTCAGACCGACGTTGTGGCAGAATTCCCCGATGTGTTCCCGGACGAGTTGCCCGGCATGCCGCCCGATCGAGAGATTGAGTTCACTATCGATACCTTCCCCGACACTCGACCGATCTCGAAGACCCCGTACAGAATGGCCCCTGCAGAGCTTAAAGAACTCAAGGTGCAGTTACAGGAATTGCTCGACAAGGGATTCATCCGACCCAGCGTCTCGCCGTGGGGAGCGCCCGTACTATTTGTCAAGAAGAAGGACGGCTCTATGCGTCTTTGTATCGACTACCGCGAGCTGAATAAAGCCACCGTCCGGAACAAGTATCCCCTGCCCCGCATAGATGATCTGTTCGATCAGCTCCAAGGAGCCACGGTGTTCTCTAAAATTGATCTGCGTTCGGGTTATCATCAACTCAAGATCAAGCCGGACGATGTGCCGAAGTCTGCCTTCCGCACTCGATACGGCCATTACGAGTTCCTGGTAATGCCGTTCGGCCTAACGAACGCCCCTGCTGCCTTCATGGATTTAATGAATCGGGTGTTCCGACCCTTCCTCGACAAGTTCGTAGTGGTCTTTATCGACGATATACTCGTCTACTCGAAGAATAAGCAGCAGCATACTGAGCATCTGCGGACCGTGCTTCAGACCCTTCGAGAAAATCAACTATACGCGAAGCGAAGCAAATGTGAATTCTGGCTTAGCAGCGTCGCATTCCTCGGACACATCATTTCTGCTGAAGGCATTGCAGTCGACCCAAAGAAAGTTGAAGCCGTTGTCGATTGGAAGCGGCCAGCGTCCGTCGGCGAGATTCGAAGTTTCCTTGGCCTAGCTGGATACTACCGACGCTTCGTGAAAGACTTCGCGAAGATCGCATCGCCTCTGACTCGCCTCACCCAGAAAGGAGTCGCCTTTGAATGGTCAGACGACTGTGAAGCTGCGTTCCAAGAGTTGAAGCAGAGGCTCGTCTCGGCCCCGATACTCGCACTTCCAGAAGGGACTGAGGGTTTCCAGATATTTAGCGACGCGTCCGGTCAGGGCTTGGGGTGCGTGCTGATGCAGCGGAACAAGGTGATATCTTTTGCGTCCCGACAGCTAAAGCCGCACGAGAAAAATTATCCCACGCACGACCTGGAGTTAGCGGCGATTGTGTTTGCGTTGAAATTGTGGCGCCACTATCTCTATGGTGTGGCGTGCACGATCTATACCGATCACAAGAGCCTCAAGTATCTATTCACGCAGAAGGAGCTGAACTTGCGGCAAAGGCGTTGGCTGGAACTAATCAAGGATTACGACTTGACTATCGACTACACGCCGGGAAAGGGAAATGTTGTGGCGGACGCTTTGAGTCGGAAGTACCTTGCCTCGTTATCCATCGACCCTCGACTGCTACGCGACCTAGAAGAGATGGGCATCGAGCTCCGAGTCAGATTCCGGAACGTGCAGTTGGCAAAGTTGCAGTTAGAGCCGAGCTTGCTGAATAAGATCAAGACCGCTCAGGCGGACGATTCATACCTGAAGAAAGTGCGAGAGCTAATTTCGACAGGCAGGACGACCGACTTTGCGGAAGACGAAACCGGCGTACTTCGGTTGAAGGGTAGGCTATGCGTTCCAGACGATTCAGAACTCAGAAAGGAGATCCTGGCGGAGGCGCACTATGCGAAATACACTTTGCATCCAGGCAGTACCAAGATGTATAAGGACCTCCGCACGACCTTTTGGTGGCACGGGATGAAGAGAGATGTGGCGCTCTTCGTGTCGCAATGCATGGCCTGTCAGCAGGTGAAAGCTGAGCATCAGCGACCGGGCGGGGAGATGCAGAACCTCGCTATTCCCGAGTGGAAGTGGAATCATGTCACTATGGATTTTATTGTTGGCCTGCCGAAGACACCACGGGGGAACGACGCCATCTGGGTCATCGTCGATCGATTAACCAAGTCAGCGCACTTTATCGCCATCAAAGTTACTTGGAGCGTTGATCGCCTGGCGCAGATTTATCTTGACGAGATAGTACGGCTGCACGGAGTTCCAGTATCCATCGTCTCTGATCGGGATTCACGGTTCATGTCGCGATTCTGGAGTAGCCTTCAGTCGGCGCTGGGAACCAAGTTGCAGTTCAGCTCAGCTTACCATCCTCAGACCGACGGCCAAACGGAGCGCGTCAACCAGATTCTTGAAGACATGCTACGGCTCTGCGCTATCGACTTCAAATCAAGCTGGGACGTCCACCTACCGCTGGCGGAATTTGCGTACAACAATAGCTACCAATCCAGCATCCAAATGGCGCCGTATGAAGCCTTGTACGGCCGGAAGTGCAGATCTCCTATTTGCTGGGATGAAGTCGGAGAACGGCAGATACTCGGCCCGGAGCTGGTAGAACAGACTGTGGAAAAGGTCAAGCTCATTCGGGAAAGATTAAAGACCGCACAGAGTCGCCAGAAAAGCTATGCGGACATTCATCGTCGACCACTCGAGTTTCAAGTAGGCGATCACGTATTCCTCAAGGTGTCGCCCATGCGGGGAGTTAGTCGGTTCGGCGCGAAAGGAAAGCTGAGTCCGAGATTCGTTGGGCCGTTCGAAATACTTGAACGGGTCGCGCCAGTGGCCTATAAAATTGCCCTACCACCGGCGCTTGAAGGTGTTCACAATGTCTTCCATGTCTCTCAATTGCGGAAGTACGTGCACGACCCGAGCCACGTGGTGGATTTTGGCCAGCTGGAGCTAAAGTCTGACTTATCCTACGTTGAAGAACCAGTTCGAATCATAGAACGCAAGGATAAGCTGCTGCGCAATCGAGCGATCCCTCTGGTCCGCGTCCTCTGGAAGAACCACTCGGTCGAAGAGTCGACGTGGGAGCTTAAATCGGAGATGAAGGATAAATTCCCTTCATTGTTCTCGTAGAGGTAGGTTTCATCTTTTAAGTTTCGAGGACGAAACTTTTTATTAGTTGGTTATGGTGTAGTGCCCCGTCCCTACATCGTGCCCCGTCTCCGTCCACGGGGTGCGCGAGAAAGGAACACTGTCGCTATCGATTTGGTCGGGACCGATAGGTCGGAATCGGCCGAGTCGATCGAACGGGAACGGTTGAATTAAGATCCATTCCACGTTATGGAATGGCTTCTTCGGAACCAAGTCCCATATTCAGCGGGTTGCGCCTCGAGGATTGGCTCTGCGGCTGAGTCGGGAGAGACCTCCCGTTGCTCTGGTTTTCATGCCGCACTTGAATTGGCTTTGGCTTTCGTTTTTGTGAATGCTTTCGATGGGTTTTTCGTGACGCGTTTTCGAGCTCGCATTCATATCGAAATTCTTTGAAATACACAGTGTTCTAATCAGTTGCTTATGCGATTGCAGGTGATCGCGTAGGCGACGACAGCGCAGCCAACCGGTCGCTCGCTTGAAGCAAGCTAAGGCGAGTGGCTGACCTTCTTCGTCCCGTCCCTCTACTTCAAAACTCAATATGTGAAGTAAATTAAAAGCTTGTCATAATATCATAGAATCAATGAAATCGTGCCACGATACTTCATGAAACACTTGTTAACGAACTGCCGGTTCTGGAAATCGAAAACATGCTTCCCTATGCAATTATACTTGGTCTATGCAAACCAATGAATGAATCAATTAATGTTTATCGCAACGATACGGTTAAATGACCAAATCAACTAAGTTCAAAGGAAAACGGTCATTGGACAACTTGTCGACAAGGTGTAGTTTCCTCGAACGGTTACCTAGGCCAAGGGACCGATTCGGCCCGGGAGGAACGAGTGTATAGTAAGCGCCAGCCCTTCATCGGCGCGAGTTATGCGGGAACTTTCACACAGGGCTCGCTACCCGACGCGAAAGGGTCACCGTCTAACTCAGCTATATGTCCGCGATGGCTTGAAATTGCCAGTGGCCTCCACACCCTTCACACTGCTTAACAAACGCACATGGCACGGGATGATTTAGATAGTTGCTCAATGTTATACAATTTCATATGCTTGCCGCCAAACATGTTAACATGCAAAACGAACAGGATGGTTAGAAAGATCATTGAACTAACTAGCTAACATGTTTACAAATTTCTTGAATCAAATGCAGAGCTTGGATTTAATTAGCCATTCGCCAGTACATGTGTATCGTGCTGATCCTCGCTCTTTGCAGGTCCCGCGAACCAGGAAGGACGCGCCCACTAGCAAGGCGACGTTCGTGACTTTTGAAGCTTCGGCCGTGCGTCGAAGACTATCTCTCAGCGACTCCACATTTTGAAGGCTCTCGACAGTCCAAGGAAAATGACTCAGCGTCCCTCCCATCCAGGTCAATGGAGTACTTGTGTATATTGAGGGATGTGTGCAATGTATGGAACGGCTATCTCATCGGCACTCTTTTGTAATCGAGTCATGTTGTAGCCCGCGCGGCAATGAGTCTTGTGTCGGAGTCTGTAAAAAGATGTTCATTATCAATAAAGATTCGAAGTTTCCTTTACTTATTGTGTGCATCAATTTGTCTGCGTACTCTCTTAGATCTCGTGTCTCGGATTACCTTATGACTTGGCCTTGTGCGATCGCAAATTAGGTTCGCACGGCATCACGCCCGGGGGACGACTATCGATTCGACGGAATCGGGGCGTGACAGAGGGGCCGCTATGCTCTCGCGTAGGACTCCGGCAAACTAGGATCACATTCATAACTTAGATCTTTGCGATATGGCAAGGATCTGGGTTAGGTGAAACCGAGGTAGCTGGGAGGGGGTGCAGATCCACAAATCAGAACAACTCATTGGCATTACTTTTGAGAACAAAGGTGGGTTCCGTTTCATCCTGGGTGTTGCATATGGGAACAATGACCGGAGACTCCGGGAGGCCTTGTGGGAGGACATAGTGCACCTGGATCTTACGGCGGACAGCATGCATCTTCCTCTGCTTATCATGGGGGACTTCAATGCTATGCTGCTTCGCCAAGAGAAGGTGGGAGGTCGTCATGTTCCGGATTCGATCTTATATGACTTCCAGAGATGTCTGCTTATGTCAGGAATGCGGGGGCTGGAGAGAGCTGGACATATCTGGACCTGGCACAACAAGGCTACGCATAATCGGATTGCTTGTCAGTTGGATCGAGCCTTGGGCAATAGTGAATGATTCCGGTGCTTCCCTAATTCAGTGGCGGAAGGTCTTACGGCTGGTACCAGACTACCAGCGACCATTCTCCTATCCGGGTTGGCCTCTGTGAGAGATACACTATGCGGTCGAGACCGTTTCGGTATAACAATAGCTGGTATATGTCGGCTGGATATGAGGAGGTAGTTACGGGGGAGATGCAGCACTTCCGGGAAGGCACGGCTCAGTTCCGCATGGTACAGAAACTCAAGCAGATCAAGCGAGCGCTCAGGGGTTGGGTGAAGACGAGACCGCGGTCTTCTCTGGCGGATAAGGAAGCCGAGCTTCGGGACACTCAGGTGGCTCTACAAGCTGACATTCTGAACGGGAAGTTGGCGGCTAGGGAGAAGATCCTGATTGAGAAGGTCAGCATCATGAGACTGCAGGAGGAGATTAGTGCGGCACAGAAGGCTAAATGTACCTGGCTTAAAGATGGAGACCGATGTACCAAATTCTTCTATGATGTGATCCGCACCCGTCAGCACCGGAAGAGCATCCCCAGACTTCTGAATGACGAGGGACGTCTAGTAGGGGACCCGGTGGAGATTCAGGAGGAGGCCGTCAGATTTTACACTGACTTATACCAGCAGACGGATTACACTAGCACGTTCCCAGCCCTTATCACGAAGAGGCTGGTGTCCCACCATGGGAATAGCCAGATTTTGGCCCCTGTGAGGTTGGAGGAGGTGGAAGACTGTGATGAAGGCTAATCCAAACAAAGCTTATGGGCCTGATGGCTTCTCTTCAGGGTTCTTTAAGCGACACTGGGGTGTGCTTAAGGCCCCTGTTCTGGAGGCGGTACAAGAGTTCTTCGCGGAGGACAGGCTTCTGAAGGAGATGAACCACACTTTCTTGACGCTGGTTCCTAAGAAGGAGGACGCGACCTCGCTCGCAGATTTTCGACCCATTGCTTGCTGTAACTTTCTTTATAAGATTATCACTCATCTTATGTGCAGACATATGGAGGGGATTATGCAGGGACTGCTGTCCCAGAATCAAGCAGCGTTCATCAAGGGCCGATCGATAGCGGAGCACAGCCTGCTTGCCCATGAGATGGTGAGAGAGTTCAGCAAACCTGGGGGGATGAAGGCTTATGTGAAGCTTGACCTACGGAAAGCCTATGATACGGTCAACCGGGACTTCCTGTGTCACTTGCTGCTCGCCACGGGGTTCGACGAGAGGTGGGTTGCGAGGGTGAGGGAGTGCATTTGCTCCCCTACTTTCTCAGTCCTCATCCAGGACACGCCACATGGCTACTTCAGGAGCAACAGGGGGTTGAGGCAGGGTGACCCCCTCTCACCGTATTTGTTTACCTTGGTGATGGAGTACTTCACATGCATGATTGATACGGCGGTACATAGCAAGAGGATCGTCCCCCTTTTCCGGTTGGTGAGACCGGTGATCTCCCATCTGATCTATGCTGACGACTTATTGGTGCTCCTCCAGCCTTCCATGCGGGGCATGAGAGCGCTCTCTGATATTATGGTGGAGTTCGGGCGGCTATCTGGACTTCAGTCAAACATGAAGAAAAGCAGAGTCTACTTCAGTTCCCGGTGTACACTCCAGGAGGAGAGAGCCTTCGCTTTGGGTGTAGAAAAATGCGAGCTCCCAGTGAAATACTTGGGGGTCCCACTGACGGTCAACTACGCCAGAGAGCAGGATTGTCACAGCTTGGTAGATTTTGCTCAGAGGAGAGTGGAAGGCTGGCAGGCTGCGGGTCTATCATTTGGAGGACGGATTGAGTTGGTGAGATCGGTTATTACTGGCATCACGATGTTCTGGCTCCAGTCTATCCAGATCCCGACGGCCACTATTCGGAAAGTGGAGTCCATCTGTGCTGACTCCATCTGGAGAGGAGGGATGCATGCGAACTCCTGGGACCAGCTATGTCGTCCTCGGAAGGAAGCTGGAGTGGGGCTGAGGCCTCTACATGCGGTCAGAAAGGCAGCTTGTGTGAAGATGGCCTGGAGATTCCTCAAGGGGGGTCGCTTTGGGCGGAATGGATGGCGAACAGATACCTTAGACGGACTAACTTCTTGGCCTACAGGATAGACAATAATTTCTCGGTCACGTTTAAGGCCATTCTGAGATGTCGGCAGGTGCTTAAGACCACTATCTGCAGGAACATGAAAGATGGGACGACCACTGATCTCTGCCTTGATCCTTGGTTGGGCTCCAGATCCTTGCTGGAGATATTGGGAGGACAGCTGGACAGAGAGACGGACAGGGGGCTCACTTGCAGTCGGATCATCAGGGACGGGACGGGGTATGGAGACCAGAAAGATATCCTTATACAGCTCAGCTAGCCGAGGAGATACGCCTTATTACTATTGACGATAGCCAGCATGCGGATTCCTGGAGCCGGGCCGGCCCAGGTTCGAGGGGAGGGTCAGGTCTGTTCTGCTTTCGTAGCTGCTATGACTTGGTTCGGATCCACCACGACCGGGCTGAGGAGGTGGACTTCATTTGGGGTAAGGGAATTGCCCGAAAAATGCAACTATGTGCCTACCGACTTCTCCGGGACAGACTGATGACGAGAAACAGACTCCTCAGGTTTGTGATGCAGATCCCAGATGCCAAGTGTGTGCTATGTAATGGGGAGGACGAATCTATGGGACATCTCTTCTTTGTATGCCCGATGACCTGGCACATTTGGACTGAGCAGTGCGTGCAGCTGAGAGGAGTTGGTGTGAATAGAGACATAAGGAGCATTCTTAGCTGGATCCGAGATCACAGAGGCCGAGATCCGGGGTGGGCCAGAAGAGCCAGAGTTCGTCTCGCCGCTTCTGTTTGGCACATCTGGAAGGAGCGGAACAGACATATTTTCGAAGGCTTGACTACCCCTCCTATTGGAATTCTACATAACATAGAATTCGATGTATCAGTAATGGCCCCATAACCTTAAAATTTGGGGCATGAGAAGTTGTGATATTAGTGTATTGTAACACCTTTTCCGCTATGTGCGAGAAATAAATTCACCCTTATTCCAAAAATATATATATATTTTTTGATCTTGATCCTATATATATATATATATATATATATATATATATATATATAAAGTTTGGGTGTGTAAAAAGAAAAGGTTTGTGCGTGTGTGCATCTCATACAGCAAGGAGAACTAAAGGGTAAATTACTATGGGTATCAATGTGTATGCATTAACACACACACACATACATACATATAGGGAATACGGGATATGAGCCAATGGCTCATATTGTAGAATGAACCATTGTCATGTTGGACCAATATGAGAGAAGTTTAGACATGGTCCAACATGGCAATGTAGTTTTCCATTTTTTTTAAATTTTCTCCTATTTGTCCAACATGGCAATGGTTCGTTCTACAGTTATTAGCTCCTATCCCGTTTTCCCATTACACACAACTTAGCTATTAAGTAACAGTTATAAATATATAATTACATATATAGAAGAATCAATAGAAAGAAAAGAAGGATCATAGAGAATAAAAGGATGAATGCTAGCCCACTATGGATATACAATATAAACAGAAGATTCTAAAAGTTACTTGAAAGGAGAACATTCTAGAAAAGGAAGAATGCAATAATAAAGGATATAGTGGAGAATACATGTATTAAATATAGTGAACAGAGTTCTACATAGGGTATGTTTACATATATAAAAATCTAAATAGAAGGTGTCTCGATGCCATGAAGCTTCCGCTTATACAGGGTCGGGGGACGTTAGGTTTACAAATTTATAATAAGAACTTCAGAAAGAAAAGAAAGGATAACGACAATATATAATAAGAAATTGAGAAAGGAAAGGAAAGGTTAACGACAATAATTTCCTGGTAGAGAAAAAGACGAGATAGAAAGGAGGTTTATGTATTTATATAATCTGTTCTTACATAATAAGAAAGAGAGTTTATGAGGACCAAGGAAAATCTTAGAAATTGAAAAGACGAAAGGAGAGGAGATGGTCCCTAACCAACAACTAAGGGTCGTCATCTTCCTTACAAATAGGGAAGAAGGAACAAAAGAGAGAGAAAAGGAAAGAGAAAGGAGGAAAAAAGAGTGGTGACACGACAAATTTGAATAGAAATCTTTCTATCACTTGGAAACTTAGATTCACGGTTGTAGCATTATTATTGAAGATGGAGCAATGAAGCTTTGAACAAAGGAATAGTGTGGTCATCAAAGAGAAGAAAAGCATAAACTTGTATGTAGATGAAGTACAAAGGAGGATGAATAGTTAACCAACTTCAGATGCTGTTGCTTAGGTTTTTAGCATGGAAGACATTGAAATAGTATAATATATATCCCTCAACCATAACCACAACTCTGCAGTACTGGAAGCGACTTGAACATGCTTCTATAGCAACGAGTGTTCACCCTGTGGGTGTGTGCTGAAATAATATAAACATATATACCTCAATTCTCGCAACAAATCTATCAGAGGAGATTGCTTCTCAAGGTGCAGTTGCTTCACATTTTGTTCGAGTTGGTGACGCTGATTGTCAATTCGCCTTAAACATCTATGGCCATCGATTCAATGTTCTTAGGAATATATTTTAAACTAGAAAGAGATTGTTGGACAAAATGTGTCAATCCTGATTGTCTTTCAGTTTTCGGTATTGGATTACAACCTTATAGTAGTTTGTTTATTAAAGGAAGAAATTTTCTATAGAAATATGGAACTCCTACAATTATCCAATTAAATAGCACAAAAAGTTCACAAATTATATTGACTGCTGCATCCTTACTTGAAGGCCTACCATGCAAAGAATACAGTGGCTGGCTACAATTAAAAAGAAAATTGAGGGGGGTAAAAGTAAATATGAATAAGTTTCTTTTTCTTCTATGTTGAGGTTTAGAGATTGTAGGCTCTAGTTCCAGTGTTTTTGCTTGTAGTCTAGAAACTATTGTTTACGTTCGGTGTAGATCTAACACAAGACACTATTCCAGAATATAAAAAACACAACCATCTCATAGAGATTTTAAAACACAGAATTCACTAACCAAACAGTACAAAACAATGAACTTTTCACCTTGGAGGCAATGAACAAGCTTTCTCTGGAGTCATGTACAATAAATCAAATTTACCATTCTCAGCTTCAGAGTAGACTGTTTTATCAGTTTGAGTACTTCCAAGATACTCGGCACTGATACCCCGCTGTTTTAGACTCATAACCTAGGTATAGATTAATAGTATCAAGTTACATGTATGACATAACTTGAGGAGGAGAATGATATAGAGGCAAAATTTCATACCTGATCTTGCATCAGGGATAGAAGAGGGCTTATGACAATAGCACTCTTTCCTTTAACCAGTGGAGGTATCTGATAACTGCAAATTGTAACAAATTAACAATGGGACCGAGGTCCTCTCAGGCAATAAAAAGCATCAAAAGGATCAAAATGGTAAGAATCAAACATTTAAATTTGTCATGATTCTATAAAGTTAAAGGACTTCATCAAGATCTGAAGATAGTATGACTAGAAAGAGCACAAGATCATGGGTGATGATCTATACGAAGGTTAAGCTCCTTTTTAAGTATCCCAGTTCAGATTCAAGAAAGGATCTTCATTCTGTACTACTATAAACTACAATTACATTATCTTTCTGAAACCTACAATAATGTGATTAACTGGATGACAGAGACAAGATGCCCACCCAAGTGTGTGAAGTGGTTTGAATGCAGCTGTTATAACTTATATCCTTGAATGTAGCAATAACATCCTTATAAGTTGTGGATATTTAATAACGAATAACTAAAAGAATAGTCAATATATACACAAAACGACTAATAAGTACTGAATTTATATCATCATCCTCTAAGACTTCTCCTATCGGAATGTGGTTGATCACGGAGAATAAGAAAGGTGATGTCAACCATCCGTGTTGGTGCAAAATTCCTAGCAAAGGTAGCTATGAGCACAAGAGTCAACCAATTGGTGGGTAGGTAACCTGTCTTTTGGTTATGCAGTTTAAGCTCGTGCAAGCAAGGAACAACCTCCTTGCTAACCCTCCTTGCTTGCCTTTTGGATTGCTATAAAGAATCGTGTTCGTTTCTACAACACATCAAGCAAAAGAGTGCAAAAGGAATTACATTCCCATCATCCTACCTCTTCGTACATACTCTTCATAGTCTAATAATATTATAAGGTTGAATTGTATGCTAAATGTTCTAAAAATATCATAAGATAAAAGATACTATAGCAATTATTAGTAGTTGGCAGAAGGAACTTTTGGAATAGCTTAGATGCGAGGTCATGTCACGACCTTTATTCTCTATGCATTTACATCTACATCTGCATTCCGTATTGCATGATACACATATACACATATAAGGCTATCCTTAACTTTTGTACTCTACCTTAATCAAGATAAATGATTGGAGGTTCAGGCGACACAGCATGAGAAGAAAACAAAGGAATATTATGTATATGCCTTTAGGCATGACATTAAAGTAATAATAAGAACCTGTCATTACTTTTTTCATTGCCAAAGACTAATAAATGCACTGTGTTTGTTAAGTAATACACTCATAAACCTCTCTACAGCCTATATATATATATATATATATATATATATATATATATATATATATCGTAATGTGTACAGGTGAGGCCGAATCTATGGGTCACCTATTTCCGAATCTATGGGTCACCTATTCTTTGAGTGTCCGATGACTTGGCACATTTGGTCAGAGCAGTGCATGCGATCGATGGGTGGAGTTGGTAGTGCTAGAGATGTACGGGGGATCCTCAGCTGGATCAGAGACCGCCGAGGCATGGACCCTGGTTGGGCCAAGATAGCTAGAGTCCGGCTTGCAGCATCAGTTTGGCACGTCTGGAGGGAGCGTAACAGGCGTATCTTTGAGGGGCTGACTACTCCTCCTGTAGGAATTCTACATAATATAGAATTTGATGTATCTGTAATGGCCCCTTAACCGGGGTGGGAGAGATGTGAGAATATTGTATTGTAATACCTTTACTGCGATTTGCATGGAATAAAATTTACCCTAATTCCAATATATATATATATATATATATATATATATATATATATATATATATATATATATATATATATATACACACACTGAAGTCCATAATTCATAGTTGTGAAAAGTGCACCTGAGGAGTGCCTTGGGCAACATAAGGCTCCATCCCTTAATGCCTCAATGTAGGTGAACCGATGCTCCCTTCACGAGGCACATGCTTCACAAAGCCTCTTAGCGAGGGTCAAGCACAACTAAAGAGTGTCGCCTACATATTTTTACTTTATATGTTATTTTATTATTATTATTTTGCTTATCATTAGAGTTGTTTTGTATAAAATATTAAAAATCACAATTGGATCTATCTTTTAATATACTTTCACAAGAAAATGATGAGAACAAATAAAAAGATATTAAATTTGACCAAAAGAATAAGAAAAAGATCCTAAGGTCCATCCTTTTCATTCTATCTTTTACGGCTCTCATCTTCTTACCACCAGTTCTGAAGCAACTCAATCAAATATATGATTTTCCCTCTTTCTTCTTTAATCTCGCCATTCTCCTTGGTCAATTTTTGGTTTGGGAATTGATTTTCCCTTGAAAGCTAAGTACTTAAATCCTTTTTTTAAATTAATTAAGATTCTTACCGCTGCTACTAGAGTATTAGTACGTTATTACACATAGTTCGGTTAACGAAACATAAATAATTTTCGCACAATCTGAATAAGTTATTGTTGGTGTTTTGCCTTTAGACTATGAAAGATAGTCCCACGTCGGCTACACCAAATGGTAAGTATCTCAATATAATGCTTTGCTTGTGTTGAGGTATGCACATGAGGTGTAGTGGGCACAAGTGGGTGTCATGTGGAAGTATTTTCCTATAAGAAAAAAAAAATTAATTCCAACAAGGAAGCAAGTTGATTTTTGTCGTTCGGACTCGGACTCGGACACGGACTCCAGGATGGCTCGTGCATGCACGGGCGTATTTTTGGGGGGTAGGCGTGGACTGGCACTCGACCATGCTGAATGTGGGATAGTCTAAAATATCAAACTCTAATTTTGAGTGTTGATATTTTAGTCCCACATCGGATAGGAGAAATGGTGAAGTCTCACTCCACTCTATAAATAGAGCCCCATGATCTCCTTTGTAAGATGCACCAAAAGAAGAGAGTTAAGGGAGTCCGTAAAGTCCAGAGAGCCCGTTCAAGTCACAAAAAGTTGACTAACGAGCGTTCCAGAAGTTCTTTGAGAACTTGCTGGTTTCTGGAAGCGGATCGTAAAAAGGCGAATCTTGCTTTGAATAACGATGATCTTCATCACCCCAGCAAAGCTGTCTCTCTTTCTTCTTTCCTTCTCTTCTTCACATGTAACTCGTTTTATCCCAATCTTAACACATTTACGAGGAAGAACGAGATCTTCTCTGATCTAATCAGAAATCTTTTGTGGACTTTCGTTGCTACTGCTACGAAATTCATTTGTGCCTTCTTCGAATAGTTACATTGATTTCGTCTCTCTGAATCCTCCGAGATCTCAGTTGTACACCTTCTTCGAAGTGTTGCCAAAATCCGTTCTTCCATCTAAGATCTGACTTCGGGAATAACAGTTATGCCTCGCCTTCACGAGGCCTCGGTCCCCGAACATCATTTTGCGTTGTGATGTGACTTACGCCTTTAATAACTATGAGTACATTACATGCACCCTACCGGGCCTTTAATAACTTCATATATTCCATCTACATGACTTGTTCAAATATAATTCACTTGAAGCCTCCAGTAGTCCATAATTAAGTTGCAAATGCCCGTTCGTACTATTTTTTAGACGTTTCTTCCTTGAAACTTGTTAATTAAAAACGACAAGCTAGGGTTTACATTTAAGTACGAGGAAATTTAAAGTTACCATAGGGATTTTCCGCTGCCGGTGGCCATCACGACCAGGCAATCCTTCCCGTTCACCACCTGATCTATGATCTCCTTCTGGTACGGCCGGAAATTCGAAAACCCAAAATATCTCTACACCATGCATCAAAATCGAAAATAATTATTGTTACAGTCTTCGTCGTTGGAGAAATTAAACCAAAAATTGACGAGGAAAAATTCTGAGAAACCCTAACCCTAATTTTTACCAAAAATTATGGAATAAATTACGATTTCTCAACTTTTTTTTTTCTTTTGGGGAGAGAAGTACTCACCTTCAGTACGCTCTCCATTGGGGATTTTCTCTTTTCTGTTTTCCTTCCTGAGCGGACTGATGACGGAAAGTTGCCCCCTTCGTGTACGCCCTTGAGAGTATACAGGGGTTTTTTCCCGCCAACTTTGCCCTATTTTTGTTTGCCAAAATTGCCCCTCGTTTTTGGCTCAAACATTTTTTTGTTGTCGTCTCTTTTCTCTACTTTCGTTCTAAGAAAATGCTAAGTTTACAACTTTCTTACAACCTCTCTCTTCTATCTTCTATCTTCTATCCCTTATACATGAATCCTACCGGATCTCATCTCCTCTCTCATCTCCATGCTACATGGACTCCACCCGATTCTCCCACTTTCCTTCCTCCAATCGAAGTCCGACACATGACGATTGTAAGAGAACTGTAAGCATATGGTTGTAGGCATAGCAAAGCTCGGAAAAAACTTTGATACAGATAGGGGTATCAAAGTTTTGATACCCCCTTATGTATGACAAGTGGGCCCCTCCCTCTTCGTAAAACGTATATTATATATATATATATATATATATATATATATATATATATATATATATATATATATATATATATATATATATATATATATATGTCGTAAGGCAAAAGCTCAAACACACGGAGACGAAGCTTTCTCGTATATTATCAATCACTCAAGTGTCCATTTACAAGCTATTCTAACCTCTCTTTATATAGGGAGAGAGGTTGGGGGTTATGAAGAAATGAAGGGCCAAAGGTCATGTAGGTTACAAGAAGATGAAGGTGTAGAGACATATGAGTTACAACACTCCCCCTTGGCTCTCCAGAAATTCTGCTTGTAAACACCTCTGAGTTTCTTCGTCTTTCTGTAGCTTGTATCTTACAATTTTGACCATCTACTTGTGCCTCGTCAAAACCTTGCCAAATAAAATCCAGTGGAAAAAAAACTTTGGTCGAAGGACAAAAGAGTACACACAGGTCAGTGTGATGGGGGTAAACTAACCATTGCAAAGGTGCCTCGTCAAAACCTTGTCAGGAAAAACCCAGTGGAAAAAACCGCTGATCGAAGGACAAAAGAGTACACGATGGTTTAGAAGTATACAACTGGATACTCCCCCTGATTATAATAATCCTTAGTGAATAAGGGATTTGAACTGTGTCTCGTTAAAAACCTTGCCAAAGAAAACCCAGTGGGAAAAACTTTGGTCGAAGGAAAAAAGAGTACACGAGCATACATCAGGATGCTTCCCTTTTCACTCGTACTCAACAGGGTGCGGGATATACGCACAACAGGGCGTTGGGAGGCGCTTGTTGGGGCGCTCCCCCTCACATGCACACAACAGGGTGCAGAAAACATGTTTCACTTAGGCTAGCTCTGAAAGCTTCCTAAGTCCAATCGCTCTGACATGTTTCTGGAACGAGTGTTTTGGCAGTGACTTGGTGAACAAGTCTGCACGGTTATTCTCCGATCCAATGTGTTGCACTTCAATCTTCTGAAGCGCTTGTTGTTCATGTGTAAAGAACAACTTGGGCGATATGTGCTTGGTAGCATCCCCTTTGATGTAACCATGTTTCGCTTGATCAATAACAGCGGTATTGTCCTCATAGACGACAACAGGTTCATCTGGGTCATATGGAAGATCACATGTACTTCGAATATGGCCAATAACAGCTCGAAGCCATACACACTCTCTAGTCGCCTCATAGAGCGCGAGTAGCTCAGAGTGGTTCGTTGAAGTAGCCACTAAGGTCTGTTTGCGAGACCTCCAAGAAATTGCCGTATTCCCAATAGTAAAGACATAACCAGATTGGGAACGTCCCTTGTGCGGATCAGATAAGTATCCCGCATCGGCGTAGCCAACAAGGGTCGCGTTGCTTCGAGTACCAAGAGCGTTGGACTCACTCAAAACTGCGTAGG